>BTPG01000005.1:147034234-147106047 GCA_036245525.1 Semisulcospira habei | reverse complement strand
TCTTCTCTGGCCAGTGGATTTTCAAGATTCTTCTAAGGCAACTGTTTATGAAGATCTGTACTCTGTTGACTGTGGTTTTTGTCAATCTCCAAGTCTCTGCTCCATATAGGAGCTTTTACGTTTGAGTTGAAAATCCGGACTTTGGTGTGTTGTGACAGCTCTCTGGAACTCCACACTTTTTTCAACTGGAGAAAGGCTGCTCTTGCTTTACCGATTCGTGCTCTGACATCTGCATCAGTGCCGCCTTTTTTGTCGATGATGCTCCCGAGATAGGTGAAGGACTCCACCTCCTCTAACGAGGTGCCAGCAAGCAAGACTGGTTCTTCCCTGGTTGTGTTCAGCCTCATTGTCTTTGTTTTCTGTTTGTGGATGGTGAGGCCCACTTGGGACGAGATGTCAGCAAGCCTCGTGGTCTTGTCCTGCATTTGTTGATGAGTGTGAGACAGTAAAGCCAAGTCGTCTGCAAAATCGAAGTCGTCAAGCTGTGTCCACAGACACTGTGTCCACTGTATTCCACTTCTTCTCTGCTCAGTGGTCCTCTTCATGACCCAGTCTATGGCCAGTAGGAAGAGGAATGGAGACAGCAAACACCCCTGCCTGACACCGGTTCTGACCTGGAGCTCTCTGGTGAACTGCCCTTCGTGGATCACACGACATGTCATGCCATCGTAGCTGCTCTTGATCAGACAGACGAGCTTTGTGGGTACACCGTAGTGTCGTCAGAGTTTCCACAAAGTCTCTCGGTCCACGCTGTCAAATGCTTTCTCGTAATCCACAAAGTTGACGTACAGCAGGGAGCTCCACTCCAGAGACTGTTCCACGATGATGCTTGCTGGTCCACCGTATTGCGCTTCTTTTCTGCTCAGTGGTCCTCTTCATGACCCAGTTTATGGCCAGTAGGAAGAGGAACGGAGACAGCAAACACCCCTGCCTGACGCCGGTTCTGACCTGGAGCTCCCTGGTGAACTGCCCTTCGTGGATCACGCAACATGTCATGCCATCGTAGCTGCTCTTGATCAGGCAGATGAGCTTTGTGGGTACACCGTAGTGTTGTAGGAGTTTCCACAAAGTCTCTCGGTCCACGCTGTCAAATTCTTTCTCGTAATCCACAAAGTTCACATACAGCGGGGAGCTCCACTCCAGAGACTGTTCCACGATGATGTGGAGAGTGGCGATCTGGTCTGTACATGATCGGTTTTTCCTGAATCCTGCTTGCTGGTCTCTCAGCTGGGGGTCGACGGAGCTCTTCATTCTCTCCAGGATGATCCTGTTGAAGACCTTTCCTGGTACTGACAGCAAGGTGATTCCTCTGTAGTTGGAACACTTGCTGATGTCGCCTTTCTTGGGAAGCTTGATTAGGTACCCCTCCTTCCAGTCAGCCGGCATCACCTCCTCTTCCCAGATCTTTCCAAACAGTGGGTACAGAAGCTCTACTGTTGTCTCTAGGTCTGCTTTCAAAGCCTCCGCTGGGATGCCATCTGGTCCTGCTGCTTTTGCCCGTTCTTCAAAAATGCCACTGCTCTTCTGATCTCTTCCTGCCTGGGTCTGTCACAGCTGATGGATAGGTCAGTCTCTTCTGGCTGGATGTCTGGGGGGTTGGGTGGGGCGGGTCTGTTCAGTAACTCTTCAAAATACTCGGCCCATCTGTCAAGTTGGTCTGCTCTGTCTGCAATAGGCTTGCCTTCTTTGTCTTTTACTGGTCTTTCTGTATGGCCATACTTGCTCGACAATCTTCTGGTAATGTCGTAGAGCTGTTTTATGTTGCCGCTGCCTGCTGCCTTTTCTGCCTCTGCTGCCAGGCTGTGTGTGTAGGCCCTCTTCTCTGCCCTGATACTCCTCTTCACCTCGCGGTTGGCTTCCAAGTATTCCTCCTGTGCCCTTGCTTTGGATGCTTTCGTGCGACTGTTGTTGGCAACTGCTTTCTTCTTTTTCCTCACTCCTATCTTCTTCAAGGTCTGTGCCAACAGCCAGTCCTTGTGATGGTGTTTTGTTGAAGCCTACAGTGTCTTTGCACGTTGAGTTCAGCACATCTCCTAACTGCCTTCCACTGCTGCTCTGGGGTGCCCCCATGCGGGTCTGCCCTGGGGGACTTGGGTGGGGTTAACTACTTTCTAGTTCCCAGGGTCACCTCAGTCACCCCCACAGGGTGGGTTTTTCCCGATATTCTGGGGCATGTGTTTCTGTCTACCCTTGATGGTCCATACCTGTATTTTACTTTTTTAAACTCCCCCTACTGTCTGCGCTGTCTGTAGCTCTTGATATTGGATGTGTGTTGCTAAATGGTTATAGGTTTATTTAGCATATTAGACCGGCTGGCGACATACATTCAATATGCTGTTTAGTTTTTTTTTTCACAAGCAGTGCAGGCACGTCCTGAGAAAGTCTTGTTGCTGTCGGGACGTTAAGCAATGTACAACTGCTCTGGGGTGACCGCCTCCTCTTCATTTACTAGCTCCTGTAGCGCTTGAAACTGGTTGGACAGCACCAGTTTGAACTCTTTTCTCACTCCAGTCTCTCTCAGGAGGCCTACATTATAGCGCTGTCTTCTTCTTGTCTCTGTGCAGCTTTTCTTTAAATTGAGCTTTATTCTTAAGGTAAGCAGATGGTCACAGTCTGAGAAAGCCAGCTTCCAGTATCACTAGGCAGGCATTGTCATGGAACCCCCAGGGAAAGAGGAAAAGAGGTAGGCCGAGAAACTCCTGGCGTCGAGACCTCCAAGCAGACATCAAGAGACTGGGAACCAGCTGGAGTAGAATCGAAGGAGAAGCACAGGACAGGAGTTGCTGGAGGTCTCTCGTCGACGGCCTATACCCGGGTAGGGGTGACAGGCGTAAGTAAGTAAGTAAGTAAGCAGATGGTGGTCTGAGGCGACATCTGCTCCCCTCCTCACTCGAACACCTTGAAGGGATCCTCTAAATTTCTTGCTAATGCAGATATAGTCTATTTGGTTCTCTGTAGTATGGTCAGGTGAGACCCAAGTTGTTTTGTGTATTTTTCTGTGTGGGAAGATACTGCCTCCAATGACAAGTCTGATTAGAATACAAAAGTCTACAAACCTCTCCCCGTTCTCACTCATCTCCCCTAGTCCCTGTCTCCCCATCACCTCTTCGTATGCGGTATTGTCCTCCCCTATTTTGGCATTAAAATCACCCATGACGATGGTGATGTCTCGCACCGCACATTTGTCCACAGCACTCTGGAGTCGGTCGTAGAACTCTTGTTTCTCTTCCTCGTCACTGTCATTAGTGGGCGCATAACACTGGATGACGTTGACCTTAATCTTTTTCCTGGTTCTAAAGGCTGCTGTGATAATTCTTGGCCCAAGAGGTTCCCAGCCCATCAGCGCTCTCTGTGCCACTGGTGACAGCATGAATGCTACACCTTCTGTATGGGGGGCATTCTCCTCCTCATGACCTGAATACAGAATCATCTCCCCACTTAACAGCCTTTTCTGCCCAGACTGCGTCCATCTGGCTTCGCCGATACCTAGCAGGGCAAGGTTGTACTTTTGCATTTCCGCTGCTATCTAGGCAGCCTTCCCGCTCTGCACATGGTCTTGACATTCCATGTGCCCAGGATTGTGTCCCTGGATAGAGAGAGGCGGCTCGGTCCTGTGGCTTCTGAAGACTTCCAGCTTTCACCACACGACGTCATAAATCTTCTAGTAGAAGAACCTTCCTCCTCCAGGAAAGGAATTGCCGTTTGTCTATTCATCAGCGTTTCTGTAGCTATTCCCTTATTTGCAGGGTGGGGAAGCTACCCCCACGCCCAACCCACTTACTAGGAGGACCAGGGGTTTTCTGTCAGGGTCTCCTTCTCTTAGACCATGTTGGTTCACGACACCTTATTTCATTCGGTGCACCCCTCTCGCGAGGAACCCCCTATCCACCATCCAGGGGACGCGCCTCAACGCCATATGGTCCCAGTGTGAGGGCTTCAGCTCATACATATGTAAAACACTGACATGCAGATGCTTTGCTTCAATTCGGAACATTGTAAAACACTGATGCGTTTGGTGATTTTACATCACTGTCATTGATTCTTCTCTAGAAGTCGAGGATGCTTACTTTTTTCATTCTTTTCTGCAATGAACTTTTATTTTTGAAAAAGCTGAAGAGGTACAAAGCTGGCTAACGAACTCATCCAATGTCTTTCTCCAAACTAGCTACATGCAAAATTTCAGTGCATATAATCAAAATTACAGATGCTAATGTGGCACATAAACAGTCATTTAACTCTCTAATCGATGAGACATCCTATATCAGAGGCTCTCCTTGTCACACCCTGAATTGAGCATTTCCTCTATTTTCAAGCTTGTACGTACGTAAACTTCGAAGATTTTCGTGTTTACATACATACGCACACGCATAAACACACAAACGGTGTTTCGTGCCAAAAGCATGTTCAACAGCAAGGTTACAGTAGCCAGACGTTACGTCATTTTTATCTTGTTTCTTCTTTGTCACTATCTCAGGCCGCCCACCTGTTATGTTATTTGCATGCTACTGAACGGGATCAGACCAGCCCCTTTTCAAAGTCTACCGTATTTTCAATATGGTAAACAAAAAGTGATGACATGTAAAAGTTGCACGATATGCAGTGACATTTTAAAAATTGCATGTTGCAAATCAATCAATTGTATCTTCCACACAGGCACCTGTCCATCACAGCAAATTTTTCACTGGTACCTGCATCACAGTAAACCCATTATGGTATCTTGTCTTTTTACATTTTACCAAGACTGCCCTGATACACTACAACAGAATACATGTACATGTATGCATAGATGGACCGACTTGTCAATATCTGGGAGGCCTCTTCCAATGACTATACCTGAATCTCAGTGCTTGATGCGTTCATTTGAATCAATCAAAAGTAATGCTTTAATTTTACTCACCATAAAACCTCATACTCTCCCTGCAGCATGGTAGGTGCCTCCGTCAAAATCTTGGTGACACCGACGGCACAGATTCTGCGCTCCATGTGACCAGACACTTTCTGCAGGTCTACCAGGAAGAGGCGCTCCACCACCATGGAAAACATCCTACCAAACAAAACAAGATTTTTTTTTTTTCTGTTTTCACAATGAAAATGTGTTTTTCTGTACGTTTTCTTCTGTGCAGGTTAAGGCGAGCCAAAAATTTAAATGTTGCTCAAAGCACCTTATTTCCTTACCCTCCATCTTGACTCTATCTTGAGCAACCCACCTCATTCAAAAGTATTGCATACAAGCAAAACAGATGTACAGACGACGCCACACTCACACTCCTGCACCATGCATACACACATTTAGAAAAACCTGGCTCTTTTGCACGCATTCTTTTTATAGACTTTTCTTCAGCCTTCAACATTATACAACCCTATCTCATAGCTCAAAAACTTCTCTGTTACAATGTAACTCCAAGGCTTATCCTATGGATTGTCAACTTCCTTGTAAATAGGACCCAGTCAGTTCGCTTTCAAACAGCTCTCTCATCCCTTAGGTCCACTTCCATAGGCGCCCCTCAAGGTACAGTTCTCTCCCCTGTGCTGTTCACACTCTACACTAACGATTGTAGTGGCACTGACTCTACCCTTCTTATAAAATACTCGGATGACACTGCCTTAGAAGATCTCTCCAATAATGATGCGACTTACTTTGCAAAGTAGAACGTTTTAGCGTTTGGTGTAAAGATAATTTTCTAAACCTAAATGTGAGTAAGACCAAGGAACTACTGATAGACTTTCGAAGAAACCCTGCACCTGTCCCTGTTCTGATGATTGATGATGTGTCTGTTGAGCGTGTGACTGAGTATAAGTATCTTGGAACAGTTATAGATGATAAGTTGTACCTCATACACAAGAAATGTCAGTCACGCATCTACTGCCTCCAGAAACTCAGGAAGCTGAATGTGAACCCCTCTGTCCTTCAAACTTTCTACTGTTTTTTTTATTGAGTCTGTCATCACTTTCGGTTCTGTGTGCTGGTATGGAGGTCTGAGTGTGAAGAACAAGAACACCCTGGCACGAATGCTAAATATCTGCAGCAAAGTGACTGGCAGTAAGCAAGCCAGTGTGGAGTCCCTGTATGAACAGCGTGTGGTGAGAAAGGGTAGGCGGATAGCTTCAGACAGATCCCATGTCCTTGCCCACCTCTATGAACTCCTCCCCTCTGGCCGCAGACTCCGCACGCACAAAGCTAGGACACTCAGACTACAGCACAGTTTCATCCCCAAATCCATCACTCTAAGCAATCTGTAGGTACATCCATGCATACCCAAACCTAACTCCTCCCCTATCCTCCTTTACCTGTACAATCAGTAGGAATGGAGCTTGTTGATTTTAGAGAAGTGATTATATTGTGTTTTGTTTGGTGGTGAACATGGACATATTGGGATTGTTGTTACTGAGTGTTTACCCACTAATTATTTTACTAAGGTAGATTTTAATTACGCAGCTTGTGTAATACTGTGTAATAATGTATTGAGACGTTTGTATAACAAGTAGTGAGGGTTAGGATTAGGTTGAAACACGCGTATTATGTATGCATGTGTAGAGGTGGGTGTGAATGTATAAGTGCTGCTCAGTTCAGTCCATAAAAGATGTTTATGTGTGAGATGTGTAAGAGTTATGTGTAAAGATTTTGTAGTGTTTACTTATGTCCATTTGGAATTTGTAGCTGTGCAAGTGCAGGGAGAAAATGTTCATAATTATGTTATAATGCTTTCATGTCTTGTTTGTACTATTTGTTATAAATGTACCACAACCGAATTTCTCTTTTCGAGATAATAAAGTACTCTTATTATTATTATTATTATTGTTTTGTTTTGTTTTGTTTGTTTGTTTGTTCATGTACTGTTTTGCAGCCTCCATAAAATGTGTACTGGTATGTAATTTCTGATGTTAGGGCTTCAAGCTGCGAGGTCCAAAATCGATGACAAGCACACAAACATAAAGATCATAATAATTGACTTGCTCACTTTGGCTGGATCCCATCAATAGTTTCAATGAGTGTTGTTGCTCCATATTTGATGGCATACAGACTAAAGAAGATGAGGAGACCTGCACAAAGAAGAAATACTTGTAAGGCATTATCAAACAAACATACAAAACTGCCATATTATGGATGCATAGTACAGTGAAGCAACAAATACAAAATTTAAAAAGACGCAGCCATTTATTGTATTATATTGAGCAACATTTTGCTTGATATAGTGCTGATTACAGGCAGATGTGATTACGAGACCTGAATCAAAATGTCCGAGTCGCAAGACGAGGACATTTTATTCGGGTCAAGTAATCACATCTGTTGGTTATCGGCACTATATCAAGCAAAATGTTGCTCAATATAATTTATGTACCCAGTCCAAAACAAAACAAAACATTCATTTTGCGGTGTTCAGACAAAACACATGAATGGCAGACGACTGCATATCAGTGTCGACTAAGAACTTTGATTTTGTCTTACCATGAGCACATCCAGTGCTTTGTATAACCGTGTGTGTTACTGAGTAAATTCTACTTGTTACTAGATCACGCATAATAGCGGAAAATGCCAGCAGGTTTGTTTATTTAGTTCTTTTCTCAGGTTGTCGATATCGCCAGCTGACATCTTGTCAATTTCCCTTGTCAGTACAGTGACTCGCACGACTCCTGGCGTCTGTTCTTCATTCGTGTTTGTGTATAGGATGTAAATTTTGAGCGTTCATACACACTACGAAGTATTTCATTACTGCTACATATAAGAAGCTTATTAATGTTGCCGTATGAAAATATTTCGCATTTCCGTTTTGAAAAATGCACATATCAACAAGATCGAATCTTGGCGCGCAAAAGATTTTGTGAAGGGAAGTTCTCAAAAACATTACCGATGACATGACTATGTGGAAGCGTCTACTACTTACTCAATTTTAGCCTAAGAACCCGTTGTGTTACCACACAACCCGGGAGGCACTCGGGGAACTCCCAGAGGGGCCAAGAGTTGTCTCCCATTCCTGCCCATCCGGTTCCGAGTCACGTGGTGACCAACCAGTCATGCTACTTAGCTCAAGCTGTGCAGACATGTTTCTGTTAGCCTACGGACTTGGCTTTGCTTGATGCAACCGGTTCGCTACGCCGGTCTTCTTGTGTTGTTGGACTTCTGCTTGCGCCGACCCTGCCTGTGCCCTGTGTCGGGCTGCTTTGTTCCCCCGAGTGTTCGGCTGCTGCACTCTTCTGCGCCTTCTTGGGTTGTGTGGCCTCCACGGCGCTGACTTGCTGGCATGCCGTCCGCTTCGCGCACTGAGGGTGATATGGAGGTTCCTCCCCCGTCCCCGCTCCTACTGAGAGGTAAGGTAGCTGTGCTAGCCCTCGGCCGGCTCCTGGGCTGGGCGCCGGTTTTGAGCAGAGGCACTTCCTTCTTTGTCTTTGTTCTATTCTCGCGCCATACGCTCGACTTAGCTTGGCGAGGCCCCCACGTGCCCGCGCCCGCTCACCTTTTTCAAGTTGATTGGTGTGGCTGGAACAGGCACTTACCTGCATGCTTGTACAATTGTTGTTTCTTGTTGTACTATTATGCGTCGCTGGCTCGCTTAGTTTGGCGGGGCCCCACGTGCCCACGCGCCTTTCATCTTGATAAGTGTGGCAGTACCAGGTGCTTCCTGCATGCTTGTAATTTGTCATACCATTCTGCGTCAAATGCTCGCCTTAGCTTGGTGGGGCCCCACGTGCGCATTTCTTGTTCACAAGTGTTGCTGTATCAGCCGCTTACCGGCATGCTTGTTCTTGTTGTGTCATTCTGCACCGTATGCCCGCCTTAGCTTGGCAGGGCCCCGCGTGCCCGCGCCCACTGGCCTTTATGTTGATAGGTGTTGCAGGACCAGGCGCTTACTTGCATGCTTGTACCTTTTTTGTGCCATTATGCGTAGAAGGCTCGCCTTAGCTGAGTGGGGCACGTGAGCGGGGCACCACGTGCCCTCGCCCGCGTGCCTCTATGGGTGGTATGTGTTGCAGTAGCCAGGTACTGACCTGCACGCAGTGCAGCGAGTTTCAATGGCCGTCGGACAACCACAAGGTCTGTCTCCCCTGTGCCGGATGCTCCTCCGATCACTCTTGCGACACCTGCTCCACCTGGCCTGAGCTGCGCTGGTCACAGTTATGGAGCTTTTACAGGCGCGAGCACCTGGCACCAGTGTGTGATCCTTCTCCAGTTGAGGCCCCCCCCTCCATTCCCGGAGCAGTGCCCACCGCTCAAGACCACACCGACCTTGTGGAAGAGACGCCACACCAGACGCGTGAGCCCAGCGATTCAAGCAGGACTGCTCTCAACGCGACCGCTTCCAGGAGGGAGCCCGCCTTAACAAAACCCGCTGGTTCCTACAGGGAACCAAATCGCCGGCAGAGTGCCCGCCTCACTGAGCCCGGCCTCTTGGGACGCGCCACGCACCGTCCCGTGTCCACTGTCAGTCCTCGCTCGTCTCTATTTGAAAAGCCCGCCGACTCTTACAGGGAGTCGCTTAGCCGGCAGAGAGCCCGCCTCACTGAGCCCGGCTCGAAGAGACCTGTATGTACGCGTCCGAGGACTTCGGGCAGTTCAGAGCCCTCAAGCCACTCCAGCTCTTCCAGACGCTCGCGCTCCCCTGTTGTCGAACGCAGGAAGGACCACGTTACGCGCCGCACTAGCGGGCGCAGCCCCCAACACTCTTCGGCTTCGTCGCGCTCGGCCCACTCTCGGACATCGTTCCCTCGACCTACCGCCCGCTCATCTCATTCCTACCCTCCATGACCGACGTGCCACCCTTCGCCCTCTACTCAACGACGCCCTAGTAGGAGCCCCCGCTCAGGTTCGTCAGCACTGTTCCCGTGGTCGCAGTCGCTCCCCCCGCTCCGGACGCCCTTCCTGCGTCGACCGGACTTCTCCTCGTCGTGTCTCGCCTCGGACGCCACCCTGTCTTCGCCAGCAGAGTCCCCTCGAGACTGGCTGTCTCCCCGCCTCCTCTTCCAGCCACCGGGACTTGACCGTTGTCGCCGCTAGCTCTCGTCTGCGCCGCCGGGTCTCCCCACCCCACGCCCAGGTGATGACGAGGCCCTGAGCCTCCAGGCCGAGGACTCCGTCTCTGCCGCGCTGGGCGGGCTTAGCCGCTCCCCTTCTCCTCGCTCTCCCTCTTCGGACACCTCGGACTCCCCCAAGCTGGCCTCGTCTTTGCGCGCGGACACCGTCCTCGCCTTGGATGAAGCTGCTCGCCTCATCGCCACCACGCTTCCCGCGGACCCCTGCCCGCCGTACCCCCCCCCCCCCCCACTCAAGAGGAAGGTCTCCACATTTGTCAACGCTGGATGGCAGATAAGAGGTTCAAGTCACTTCTGCAGCCCCCCGGCTTTCATGACCTGCGCGATGCCTTCTCCGCTCACCTCCTAGCAGGTTCCCGGGACGCCAAATTCTTCTTGGACCGTCGGTGGCCAGCTGGACTCGACATTGCCTTTCGACAGGACTGGTACTCGGGCCATTCCCAGGCGTTCACCTGCCCTCTTCCTGCTTTGGACCCTCTGGCCTTGGTTCAGGCTGGCGGCGCCACCCTGCTGAAGCGCTCCCTTCCCCCCGGACTGGACAAGACTGCCTTGCTCGTCCGTAACACCTTGGCTTGCTCGGGGTTCCTGGAGCTGCTTACCCAAGCCTTCGTCTGCCGCATCGAGGACGTCTGGCATCCCTCGTTGATGCCCCTCCTAGGAGATCTACTAGCTCTCGCGGAAGTGGCCAACCGGGCGGCGTATCACTCTTCAGTCAACGCCATGGCAGCCGCTTCTAACTGCGACCTGTTGCGTCGGGATGCCGTGATGCTGGTCTGCCACGGAATGCCTCCTGACCTGAGGACTCAGCTGCGCCGTGCGCCCCTTGGTGGCCCCCTTCTCTTCGGTGAGACTTGGCAGACAGTAAAGGATGCAAACTCGGATCATTGGCCTCGCAGGACAGCTCCTCCTCACTTTCAGGCAGCCCGCAAGGCAGTGGGTCACGCCCTGCGGACCCCCAGACCCGCCGCGTCTTCCGCCCCTGTGCCTCCGCGCGCCCCACGTCGCCGCCCCGCCTTCAGCCGCCCCAGACCTATTAGCACCCATGCCCCCACCTGGCCCTGTCCTGCCTGTCGCTCAGGACGCGGGCGGGCCACCTGACTTCTCCCCTCTTCTGCCTCCACCAACCGCGCTGGGGTCTCCAGTCAGCAGGAGGCTCGCCCTCTGCAGCGAGGAGTTGCGCTCGCTGTTCCCAGACGACCCCTGGATCCTAGAGACCGTCACCGAGGGCCTCCGGATCGCCTTTCGCTCCCCACCTCCACTTCGTTGCTCCCCGTTATGAACCAAGGTGCCATCCGACGAACTCAAGGCCAGCGCTCTACGCGGAGAAGTCGCCACTCTTCTGTAGAAGGCCGCCACAGAGGTCGTGTTGCTCCCCGACTCCCCAGCCTTCTACAGCCGCCTCTTCGTGGTACCCAAGCCGGGCGGCGAAGCGACCAGTCATTGATCTCTCGGCGTTGAACGCATTCATTACGGTTCCGTCCTTCTGCATGGAGACTTCCAGGGCCCTCAGAGCCTCCGTACAGCCCATGGACTACGCGGTCAGTCTGGACCTGTCCGACGATTATCTCCATGTCCCCATGCACCCCACCTCCAGGAGGTACCTCCACTTCGCCTGCGACGGCGTAATTTACCAGTTTTGGGCCCTGCCGTTCGGTCTGGCTTCAGCTTCTCAGCTTGAAAAATGCAGCGGCGGATCTACTCCCGGCCGCTACAGCTGCACCTCCTGCTTCACTGGCTGCCATGGCGCCCGATTTGGCTGCCATGGCGCCCGTGACTTCGATGCTTCGCCCCCATCTGCAACTTTGGATGGACACTTCGTGGATCGCTTCAGGAGTCCCCTTATCCTCTCCTCCCCCCCCCCCCCCCCCCAGCTCTCCCTGTGTGTCGACGCAAGTCTCTCCGGGTGGGGTGCCCACCTGCTGCCGCGGTTTCTCACGACATCCGGCCCCTGGCCTCCAGAGCTGGCGGACAGACACATCAACTGGTTGGAGCTGCAAGCGGTTTGGCAAGCCCTCATCACGTAGGAGGTACATCTCAGTCACCAGGAGCTGCTCATCCTCTCCGACAACGCGACAGTGGTTGCCTATATCCAGAAGCAGGGCGGGACGCACTCTCCCGATCTATGCATGCTCCTCTACCGTCTGATGCGCTGGTGCGAGGACCGCAACATTTCTCTCCGAGCTCGACACATCCCCGGCCACCTGAACATGTTGGCCTACTCTCTCTCCCGGCGCGGCCAGTTGCTACACACGGAGTGGACACTAAGCCAGGACATCTGTTACGATTGTGGTTGTGTTATCCTGTGAGAGCGTACATGTGTTATTCGTAGGTAACGATCTGATGTTTATTTGAGCTATCACGGTTACGTTTCACATGTTTTTTTTAGTAAGATTTTCTTTTGTTCGTGAGTAGAGCCGATTTCGTTTTGTTAAGTTTAGTCCGGAACGTTGTAGAAGGGTCGCACTGTCTAGTGGCCTCGTAAGTGTCACGTCAGGTGACATGGCAACATTTTCGCTACTTTTTGTTTTCCTGTGCGCGTGTAGTGAGCAGCTTTTATTTTGTTTGGTGAATGTTCTCGTACCTTTTTGAGCTATCATAGATAGGGATACCATACTTTTATGTGTCTTTATTATATGCTAGAATTTAGAGCTGAAGTGAGCAGCCGTGTTTTTGTAGCCTGATATATTGTTTCTGGAAAGTATATGTTAATGAGTTTCGGCTGCGCGTTTCGTTCTGGTTGTTTGAGTTCATGATTTCCGTAGAAGATTCTAGATTTTGATAGTGTATATAAGGAGGGCACTGGGAAAGCCCGTTAGTACATTGTCTTGCTTTGTCAGTTGTAGAGATACGCAGTTTATTGCGAGAGACGCTGTGTATGAGAAAGAACATAGCAGAAGAGACTTTGTATTCAGTAGTTTGTGCATTTGAAAGTGCATTACTGTGAGGATATCGCATCACTGAATTAAATATTGTTGGAACTGTTACTCCAATTTTGTCTACATCCTTAAGCCACGGTTGACGGATTGCAGCTGAATGAGGTCTATTTAAAAGAACTCTACGTGCGTGTGTGTCTGGTGTGTTTATCATACTTCGACTACAACTCCACCACGTAACATTTTGGCGACCCCGACGAGACCTCTTCAGTTGGTTCAGTGGAAAGGGTAGCAGGAGAAAACAGCCAGCAGTGAAAAGCAGAGATGGCGATATCAGAATTGGAGACATTCCTGAAAATTGGAAAGGAATGTGGACTCGAAGGAGCTCAACTCCTCGAGTTTGTAAAGGAGAGAGAAGAGAAAGAAGAAAAGAAACGAGAGAAAGAAGAAAAGGAGAGATTGGAGAGAGAAGAGAAAGAAGAAAAGAAACGAGAGAAAGAAGAAAAGGAGAGACTGGAGAGAGAAGAAAAAGAAGAAAAGAAACGAGAGAAAGAAGAAAAGGAGAGACTGGAGAGAGAAGAAAAAGAAGAAAAGAAACGAGAGAAAGAAGAAAAGGAGAGACTGGAAAGAGAAGAAAGAGCCAAAGAACATGAAATCAGGAGACAAGAAATCCAAGCAGAAGAAGCAGAGAAACAGCGAAGAGAGGCAGAGAAACAACGAGAAGAGGAGAGAGAAGAGGCGGAGAGGCAGCGTCAACACGAAATTCATCTAAAGCAGATGGAGATTGAGGCACAGAGCCAGAGAACTAATGAAGCAACAGCATTAGCGAGCAGAGAACAAACAGCCCGTGCGCCAAAACTTCCACCTTTCAAAAAAATTCAGATAAGATGGACGCTTATCTGGAGCGATTCGAGCGCTTCGCAAATAGCAACAATTGGAAACAAGAGACTTGGCCTATTAAACTGAGCGCGCACTTCTAACTGGCAAAGCGCTTGAATTTTACACCCGCTTACCAAGAGAAGAAGCCGAAGATTATACACAGTTGAAAGCCGCCCTGTTGAGACAGCACGACTTCACTGAAGAAGGTTACAGGCGACGATTTCGGAACTGCAAGCCTGAAGAAGGAGAAACACCCGGCCTATTCATTGAGAGAATTAGAAGGTACCTGGAGAAATGGATAGAGCTTGCTGGTCTAAACAGAGGGTATCAAGACCTGTGCGACCTCATCATCAAAGAACAAGTTTTCAGCGCATGTTCTAAGGACCTGGCCGCCCACCTCAGAGAGCAAAAAGACCAGTCACTAAAGGCCCAGGCCGACTTCGCTCAAAGATACCTTGACGCTCACAACATGAAGTTCGGGTCCAATAAGCCACAGCGTGTGTCTACACCAGCAGAGGAAATCCACAATGTCATAGACACCCCGAGATACAAGCCGGTGGAGAACCTGACATGTTTTCTCTGTGGAAAGAAAGGTCACAAAGCGATACGGTGTCCTTCTAAAAATGTTCCCCGAGGCGACAACATCAGAAGATCCAACCAAGATCGTGGGATAGCAGGCAGAAGCAGTACCACGTCTCAACACAGAGCTGCCGCTGTATTAGCCAATGATATGACATCATCCAGTGACTTTGAGTCTAGAGAAAAGCGAGCGACACCAGAACTGATCGAATCTTTCAGAAAGAATGGACGCATCCCAGTAGGAGATGGGACTACATTTTTACCAGTCTCAAACATCGAGCTGCCTGAGAATGAAGTGCCGAACATGCCGGTGGTGTCAGGATTCGTCGGCGACACACCAGTGAGAGTGTTGAGAGACACTGGTTGTAGCTGCATCATCGTGAGAGAGGACCTAGTAGCTGAAGACCAGAAGCTACAGGAGTGGACCACCCTCATTTTGGCTGACGGAACTGTAAGGATTATCCCCCTTGCCAAAGTCAGTGTCGACACCCCATATTTGACAGGAGAGATGAAGGCGTTGTGCGTGAAGATGCCAGTCTACGACCTCATCATCGGAAACATTGATGGTGCCAGAAACACAGACGATCCAGATCCAGAGTGGAGACCTGAAATATGTTCTGTTACCACGAGAAGTCAAGCAGAGAAGAGTCACCAGACCATCCCTCTAAAAGTGGTGGACAACACGGAAGCAGCAGTGGTAAATAAAGAGAAGCTGGTGGAGCTACAGAGAGGTCAAGACAAACCAAAATTGGCGGAATCGGTGCGTCTTGCTGATGACGAAAGACTAGACGACGAGAACCTGTTTGACCTTAATGAACTCCGACACAAAGAGGATGTAGAAGATATCCAGTTCGGTCAGAATCTGACCCAGACTCAACGTGAAGAACTGCGCGTCCTGACTCAAGAGTTCGAGCATCGGTTTACACCTGACCCAGGGACAACAGACACCAACCAGCCCGAGGTTAATCTAACATCCGACAATCCCGTTCGCGACGAGTCGTGTCGTCCGTTTCGCTACACGAGTAAAGGACCAAGAAAGAATGTTCGAGAGACGCCGGACCTGAGAGTCGACATGGATTCCAGATCGCCAGTTGTTATCACGAAGGAACAAGAGAGATCCAATTTGGTGTGTATGAACTGTGACACTTTTCCTGAGCCGACAGTGTTTGACCCAGGACCAATAACTATGTGAACTGTGTACTGTACCCCATGATTCTATGATATCCAGAAGTGAACTTTGACATTGATTTTGGTTTAATCGAGGATTCACAGAACTTTGGAGCGAACTACCTGAGCTGAGCAGTTTAAATGAACATTTCTGTGTCCAGAACTTTTGTATGAAACATTTCGATGCTCAGGATTGTTTACAGGAACTGTGAGACATTTTTTTAAATTTGATTTTGATGTGAAATTATATATGTTTAGGGTTTTGTGTAGGTTTACACAGCCACAACCGTATTTTTGAAATTTGAGAAGAAATTTTTGTGAAATTTCATTCTTAAGAGTGGGGGGGGGGGGGGGTAATGTTACGATTGTGGTTGTGTTATCCTGTGAGAGCGTACATGTGTTATTCGTAGGTAACGATCTGATGTTTATTTGAGCTATCACGGTTACGTTTCACGTGTTTTTTTTAGTAAGATTTTCTTTTGTTCGTGAGTAGAGCCGATTTCGTTTTGTTAAGTTTAGTCCGGAACGTTGTAGAAGGGTCGCACTGTCTAGTGGCCTCGTAAGTGTCACGTCGGTTAGGTGACATCGCAACATTTTCGCTACTTTTTGTTTTCCTGTGCGCGTGTAGTGAGCAGCTTTTATTTTGTTTGGTGAATGTTCTCGTACCTTTTTGAGCTATCATAGATAGGGATACCATACTTTTATGTGTCTTTATTATATGCTAGAATTTAGAGCTGAAGTGAGCAGCCGTGTTTTTGTAGCCTGATATATTGTTTCTGGAAAGTTTATGTTAATGAGTTTCGGCTGCGCGTTTCGTTTTGGTTGTTTGAGTTCATGATTTCCGTAGAAGATTCTAGATTTTGATAGTGTATATAAGGAGGGCACTGGGAAAGCCCGTTAGTACATTGTCTTGCTTTGTCAGTTGTAGAGATACGCAGTTTATTGCGAGAGACGCTGTGTATGAGAAAGAACATAGCAGAAGAGACTTTGTATTCAGTAGTTTGTGCATTTGAAAGTGCATTACTGTGAGGATATCGCATCGCTGAATTAAATATTGTTGGAACTGTTACTCCAGTTTTGTCTACATCCTTAAGCCACGGTTGACGGATTGCAGCTGAATGAGGTCTATTTAAAAGAACTCTACGTGCGTGTGTGTCTGGTGTGTTTATCATACTTCGACTACAACTCCACCACGTAACAACATCTTTCAGATGATCTGCGCGCACTGGGAGACACCTATGATCGACCTGAGGTGGAATCACCAGCTTCCACTCTTCGTCTCCCCGATTCCCAATCCCCTGGCCTGGGCAGTCGACGCGCCCTCCATCCCGTGGGACAGTCTCATCGCGTATGCGTACCCCCCCCGACAATCCTCGTTCCCAAAGTCCTCCTCAAGCTTCGAGGATGCAATCCGGTCGTCTTGCTGATCGCCCTGTTCTCCTGGAACCGGTCCTGGACCACCGACCTCCTCAGCCTCGCCACGGGACCCCCCCCCCCCCCCCCCCCCACCCCCCGCTGCTACCCACGCCGAGCATGATGCTCAAGCAGCCCCGCCAAATGCTGTTCCTCCCGTGCCCGGAGCGCCTTCTCCTTCACGCCTGGAGATTGTGCGACAAGCCCTCACCACTAGAGGCTTCTCGAGTGCAGTTAGTTATTTGGGTTTAACGCCGAGCAGGCAACTAAGGCCATCTCACGGCGGGAAGGGTAAAAATCTGTTCAGCCAGACTAAAAGAAAGGTCTTAAGACATGATGTAAATATACCTTAAAAATATGTCAGGCTAAAATGTCACACAGGTCTTTAAAGAAAACGTTGACAGACTCTCAAAAAGGTCAAAATAATAGAAACATCATAGTCTATAAACGCTCAAATCTTATTAAAAATAAGGCACTCTCTCAGAAAACTGAAGATCTTGTCCGGGGGCACATCCCGGAACAAAACCTTCAAGAAGTCTGCTGTGAAATGTTTATACCTTGTGTCGATTAGATCAGCACAAGACAGCAAAAAGTGTTGAAGAGAGTACTGCTCGTCGCAGGCAAAACATCATGGACACTCCTCCTGTTTTAGTAAATAAGAGTGCGTAACATATGTGTGCCCGATGTGGAGCCGAGCAAGGACAGTCTCCTCACGGCGGCTGCCACAGCGATAAGGTAGACCGTCGGACAACTTAGGAAGGGCTTCATGCAGCTTGTTAGCTTCTTCTTTGTCCCACTTGGACTGCCACTCACAGGCTATGTACGCACTAACCACATGTCTAAAATCACTATAAACAGTCAGGGACAGGGTCATTGCGGGCATCGTTGGCAGCAGAATCTGCGATCTTGTTGCCTTCGATGCCCACATGCCCTGGGACCCAAATAAAAATGATGTCATAATATTCCTTCATCAAGTCTGCATAGAGCTCTCTGATCTGCACCAGCAGTGGGTGGCCATTTCCCGTGCCCTGAAGGGCCTGCAAGACATCAAGAGACTGGGAACCACCTGGAGTAGAATCGAAGGAGAAGCACAGGACAGGAGTTGCTGGAGGTCTCTCGTCGACGGCCTATACCCGGGTAGGGGTGACAGGCGTAAGTAAGTAAGTAAGAAGGGCCTGCAGGGCAGAAAGAGAGTCAGACAGAATCAGGAAGTTTCTTTCTCTATATCGATAAGCATGCCTGAGTGCCAGCAGAACCGCCTGCAGTTCTGCACTAAATACAGATGAGTGGTCTGGGAGGCGGTGCTTAAATGGGCGTCTAGGATGGCGTGAGGACACTGCGGCCACAGCCACTCTCCCATCCTCAGACTTTGACCTATCCGTATAGATACGACAATAGCCAGGAAAAATTGAAAGCAGTTCACTGAGGCTCTGTTGGTATATGGCTGGTGGAGTAGAGTCTTTCTTGTGGGCAGTCAAGTCCAGCAAGATGTCAGGAAGTGGTAAGAGCCAGGGTGGAGTGATGTGTTGCAGGGATTCCGAAACTCTGTCCAGGTCCAATCCGGCCGCCTGCAGATGAGGTCGGACACGGAAAGAAAGTGGACGGACAGCTCCCAGATGGGTATCGTAAATCTCTGCAAACGATGGTTTAAAAACACAATCATAGGCAGGATTGTCTGGATGGGCCTTCAGTTTCAGAACGTAGCTGAGCATGAGGCGGATGCGGCGGAGCTTGAGAGAAGGCTCCCCTGCCTCGGCATACAGACTAGGAACTGGAGACGTCTTGAAGGCCCCAAGACATATCCGCAGACCCTGATGGTGAATTGTGTTCAGACGCTGTAGCACAGACTTGGAAGCTGAGCCATACACCACAGAGCTGTAATCCAGTTTGGACCAAACAAGGGCCCGGTACAGTTGAAGTAAGACAGTACGGTCTGCACCCCAGTCAGTACGACCAACGACACGAAGAAGTTCGAGAGCCTTCTGACAAAAGGTTCTGAGGTAATTAATATGGTTGCGGAAGGTAAGTCTTTTGTCAAAGATGACCCCCAGAAACTTTGCCTCCTCGGCCACCTTAATAGGCACTCCAGCAATGCTCAGGCTAGGTTGTGGAAAAAATTTCGTCTGGTTAGTAAAATGCACACAGACTGTCTTGGAGGGTGAGAACTTGAATCCATTGAGAGACACCCACCGCTGGATGCGATCAACGCACAGCTGCAAGCGCCTCTCAAGGGACGCAAGTCCTCGACCACGTGCGCACAAAGCAAAGTCGTCAACAAACAAAGAGCATTCAGAATCATCCTTGACGGCCTTTACAATGTTATTAATTTTAATACTAAATAAAACAGGAAATAGAATGCTGCCCTGCGGGACACCCATCTCCTGTTCAAATGAGTCGGAGAGCACTTAGCTAAAATTGTCGGGAGGTTGCGGCAGGGAGGATGGCTCTAACCAGAGCCCATGTGGAGGTGTTTGGGCGCAGCACCCTCCTCCTTATCACAATTCTTCCACATAGTCATGTCATCGGTAATGCTTTTGAGGAAATAAATTCATTTTTCTCTAAAAGGTATTTTTTCGAAAAATACTTACCGATGACATGACTCGGAGGACCCTCCCACCTGCCCCGCTTGCCGCTGGTGAGCTAAGTATACCGACTGGTTGGTCACCACGTGACTCGGAACCGAATGGGCAGGAACGGGAGACAACTCTCGGCCCCTCTGGAGGTTCCCCGAGTGCCTCCCGGGTTGTGTGGTAACACAATGGGTTCTTAGGCTAAGATTGAGTAAGTAGTAGACACTTCCACATAGTCATGTCATCTGTAAGTATTTTTCGAAAAAATACCTTTTAGAAAAAAATGAATATTTCAAACAAATTCAAGAATATTAATTTGCTTGTTATGCAATATATCAGTACATGTGTCAAATATGGAAAAACTTTATGGAGTGAGTACTTAAGTGATATAAACCAAAGCTCCACTCAAAAACATAAAAATTATGTGCACTTTTCTCCATTGCCGTGTAGAACTTCGAAGTATCATTATAGCGTATAGGATTGTCATCAGTCATTGACGCATACAAATTTGAAATGATGCATTGCTCTGTCAGTGAGCTGGTCATATGACTTATTCATTTTTTAGACAGTCACTGAGACCCGCGCCGAGTTAGTTAGCATGTACGAGACACACAGAGAGAGTGATGGCCAGCTAGCTGATGCTCTACTGCACTATAGGCCTACATCGCAGTTGATAACTTGACAGTAGCCCTTCAGTAGATACAGCGGCTGCGCTTCGCTTTGCAAGCACCCAATCAATTTCAGCCTTTTCTCGATTATGATTGGTGGCTCACAAAGCAACACAAAGCCGCTGTGCCTACTGAACAGGCTACAGGGGAGACCGAGCGTGCGGCTGTTGGGAGGATGAAATTAGTTTGTTGAAAGAGGGTGTTCATTATGCAAGTGTATTCTCTTCGTACACTGTACACTACTTTTGACTACGCCGACAACATACGGTTTTTTGCTGTTAACATTTCAAAATCGAAAATGCCACCCCAAAAAGTTCTGGAAGTTGAAAAGGGGCAATGAACATCGAGTTTTGTGCCACGGCCCCTTGGTCAACACTGTGATCCAAGTACTAGGGGCTGAATCAGAAGATCTAGAACGAGTTAATGCCAGCGGCAGTGATTGGGCGAGTCAGATGCGCCACTAGGTCACAAGTTTCACCAAGCTTGGCTAAATGAGTTTCGGCCTTGGCTTTGGTAAGTGTTCTCTTTGATTCTCTTCTTTTTCTCTCTTCTTTTCTATGAATTTTTTATTATTTGTTATTAATAATTATTTAAGCCTAGGCTTATCTGTTAAAATAAGAAAAATGTATTTTTCATTAAAATATATTTTTTTGAAAAATACTTACCGATGGTATTACTTAAAGGAAATGGTTTCTTAGCTAGTCTAATTTTAGCCCAAAATTGTTGTGTACGAGTATGGTCATGATGGCAGGTGAGGGGCGCCATAGCCTAGGCAGAAACCCGGGTAGCCTCCCTTCCGGTTCAACCACGCATGCGCCACACCACTCATACGCCAGTCAGTTTTCTTAGCGAACCAGCGGCAAGCGGGGCAGGTGGGAGGGACCTTCGAGTAATACCATCGGTAAGTATTTTTCAAAAAAATACATTTTAATGAAAAATACATTTGTTTTCTCAAAACACATTACCGATGGTATTACTTAAAGGAAGAATCCTGAGGAGGAGGCGGGTGCCGCTATAGCGACCCCATCCCCTGCCATCCTGGCCGCTCGAGTCGGCCACCCTCCCGCAACCTCCCTCTAATTTTAGCAAAGATACTTACGGCGCCTAGGGCGCCGGGAGGGAGTGTTGCGCCGCCACGATGTCCCCCACCAGCGATAGGTTCTGGCGCTGGCTGGAGAGGTCCCTCAGGTAGAAGCGTGCGAAGGTGGTCTCCGCTCGCCAGCCCACGGCCGCCACAATGTCTTTGACCGCACAGTTCCGGTCGAATGCTAGGCTTGTGGCCATGGCTCTGATCTCGTGCGCCCTGATGCTCATGCGTTTAGCTGTATCAGGGGCAAGCTCCTGGTAGGCTGATCGTATCACCCACCGGAGCCAAGAGGATATCGTTTGGGCCGAGATGTCGTTTCTACCTGGGGACAGAGGAAGGAAAAGGCGGGTGCGTTCCCTGCGTATCGGCTTGGTCCGGCGCAGGTACACACGTAAGGCTCGCACCGGGTCCTGTTGTCTGGACTCCCGGGTGGAGCTTGGGTCTCGTAATGGTTGAATGGTGACCAGTTGAGGGGCCGTCAATGGCGATCTGGTCTTGGCTAGGAAGGCCGGGTCAGGAAGCAGCTGAACCGAGCCGTCAGCCCGAAACTGTAAACAGGCGGGGCGTGTTGAAAGGGCGTGCAGTTCGCTGACTCTGGAGGCTGACGCGAGGGCCAAAAGGAAGCAGGTCTTCCGAGTCACGTCCGGCAACCGCGCCAACTGGATCGGTTCGAAACGGGGCGAGTTGAGCCAAGTGAGTACCCAGGACAGGTCCCATCGCGGCACCAGGGATCGGAGGGCAGGACGTTGTAGACCGAAGTGGGCCATCAGGTCGGCTAGGTCTTTGCAGGAACCCGGGTCGGGCAGTCCCAAGTGTCTGTACGTGTCGGCAATCATGGCCAGGTAGCCCCGGATGGTGATCGGTGCTAACTGCTGGTCGCTGAACAGCCAGATGAAGAAATCCGCCAACTGGGGAGTTGTCAAGCCGATGGGGTGAAGGTGTCTGTCGTCACACCAGGCGCAGAGGACTCTCCACTTGCCTTCGTAGACTCGTTTGGTTGAGGCTCGACGAGCTGTAGCGATCGCGTCCACTGCCGCACCTGAGAAGCCTCTAGCTGCGAGGGCTTGCCGGACAACCTCCAGGCGTGGAGGAGGAGACGCTCGGGGCACGGGTGGAACAGCTGCTGCCGTGGTTGCTTGAGCATCGTCCGCGGTGTGGGGAGCGGTAGCGGGGGAGCCGTGGCAAGGTTCAGGAGGTCGGTTGTCCACGACTTGGTCCAGCAAAATGGCGCCACCAGGAACAGGATCGTGTTTCACCCTCTGAGCTTGAGTAGGACCTTGGGGACGAGCACAGTGGGCGGGTAGGCGTAGGCGACCAGACCGTCCCAAGAGATGGATAGAGCGTCGACTGCCCAGGCCAGAGGGTCTGGAATGGGTGAGACGAAGAGGGGAAGCTGTCGATTCCACCTCGTGGCGAAGAGGTCGATCATGGGAGCCTCCCAGGTTGCAGCGATCAGTCGAAAGATGTCGGGTCGCAGCGCCCACTCTGTATGGAGCAGTTGACCGCGTCGGGAGAGGGAGTCGGCCAGCACATTCAGATGACCCGGAATGTGACGTGCGCGAAGAGAGATTCCCGATCCTCGCACCAGCGGAGCACCTGGTAGAGTAGTATGCATAGTGATGGAGAGCGGGTCCCGCCTTGCTTCTGGATGTACGAGACGACCGTGGAGTTGTCCGAGAGAACCAACAGTTCCTGATGTCGGATGCGGGGCTCCCAGGCCAGGAGGGCTTGCCATACTGCCTTCAGTTCTAACCAGTTGATGTGTCTGGACAGCGATTCCAGGGGCCACAGGCCGGAGGCAGTCTCGAACGACGGAAGGAGGTGAGCTCCCCAACCTGCGAGGCTTGCGTCGACGCAGAGAGAGAGAGTGGGCGGCGGTGAGGACAGCGGCACCCCCGTCGCGAGCCAGGAAGGATCCGCCCAGCGCAGCAGGTGGGGACGGAGCATGGCATGTACTGGAATCAGGGCCTCGAGGTCGGCCGACGACGGTCGCCAGTGGAGATGCAGTTGCAGAGGGCGGGAGTAGAGACGTCCTAGCGGTAGCAGGTCCGCAGCAGCGCTGATCAGACCTAAAAGCTGAAGCCACTGTCTGACTGGAAGCGTCGTCAACTGGGACACCTGCCGAGCTAGAGTCGCCAACTTCTGGATGCGCTTCTCCGGCAGTCTGACGGTATTGTGGTCGGTGAGGAACTCCATACTGAGGTGAATAAAGTGCATGTTCGGACTTGCCAACTTGCCATCCGAAGAAGTGAGGCACCAACCTGGTCGAAGACCCACCAGAATGGCTAGCACGCAGACACGGCCCGGCGTCGGACGGCGACCACGTGAAGCTGATGCCGGGAGAAGCCACTGGCGTCAGTGAAGGCGCCGAAACGAAGTCTCCGCAACAGCAGGCACTCAGAGCAGGCTGAAGAGCGAAGTAGAAGCTCGGCACACACGAGTAACACGCACTAGGGCCCGCGCGGCACAAGGGCATGAGCACAGTTCAACATGGCGTCGCCGCGCCCGGTAGAACAAGATGGCGATGACGGGTGAAATCCACAAGTAACGTTCACTAGGAACAAGAGTTCCTAAGTCCGTAGACCGATGGAAACCTCAAGCCAGGTTTCCCACCTTGAACAAAGCTTCCTTCTGTTTAGACTTTCCTAACGAAGATAGAGTCCTATCGAACAGAGCGAGTCCCGTACACAACCTTCTGAGACTAGCAAAGAAAACTGACTGGCGTATGAGTGGTGTGGCGCATGCGTGGTTGAACCGGAAGGGAGGCTACCCAGGTTTCCGCCTAGGCTATGGCGCCCCTCACCTGCCATCATGACCATACTCGTAACACAACAATTTTGGGCTAAAATTAGACTAGCTAAGAAACCATTTCCTTTAAGTAATACCATCGGTAATGTGTTTTGAGAAAACAAAATAACAAGTCAAATGAATAATATAAATAAATAAATAATTCAATTATTCAGCTCAGAGACCAAGTGAGCCTTTTCCATTTTCTTTCCTTGATTTAGAAATAAAAACATGTCATTGTGGGGCTGCGATACTCCGAAAACGTGATTTTTTTTGTTGACTTATTGATTTTCAAAATGACCTATTGATTATGTTCCTCCGGTCATATGACTTATTGACTGCAAAATTCAACCTAATCCCTGTCATTATGGTACGTGTAATTACAATAAAGTATGAGTTTGTTATCATAAAAAGGCCGATCAGCACAGCACTGATAAGGTCTACAAATTGTGTGCTGGTCACTGATCTTGGATCTTGCAGCTTTGAGTCCAAAGGGATGAAATCACGGACAAGAACACAAACACATTTTGTTTAAAACGTGAGGAGACATACTCTTGATGTACTTGGTGGTTTTGGAACTCTGCAGTCTCTGGAACAGCAGAATAAAAATCTGGCGTGTGTATTGGGAAACCAGGCTCCTGTAACAGACATAACATTTTGAGCACATCAGATGATATCAAAAACTTAACCTCTCTTTCATCCGTGCGTGTGCATGTGTGTGTGTGTACACATGTACATATTTTAATTATACATTACTCAAGCACATAAACAAATTGGTCAAAGTCAGGAACATACGTTCAAGCATATCAGATGATATTATCATTAACCTGGCCTCTGTTTCATCTGTGCGTGTGTGTGGGGTGGAGGGAGGGATGTGCGAGGGTATACATTACTCATGCATACAAATAAACCATGAGGCAATAAAAACATGAATTTTTCACTATAGTGTTTTTCTTCATAAAAATGTTTTGTTATTTTGACGTCATTTGTTAGAGAATGTTATGAAGAGTGTGTTATGTCAAGTGTAAATCACTAAATGGAATGTTTAGTTTAAAAATCTGGCACCGATGGCTTATGACGTCACCATAGACCCTACCATTACGGGATATCGAATGCGAAATGGGGAGCATCTGCAGAGGACACAGCTGAAAACCAACCAATGTGCAGCGACACTGGGATCCGTTTGAATGAAAATTCAGCCTGTTTGGTCTTGAACTACTTTTTGTTTGTCAAAGGCACCTAAATAATCAACATGACCTATTAACATGAAAAGCAAACAGTTCTTTACTTTTAGGGCAGCTGCCATATTTACCCGATCAAATGGACATGGGTATATTTTTTTTATCTCTCTGTCAATCATTGGAGCATTAAAAATGGTTTGAAAGTAATTCACATTAAATAAAATAAGATTTATTAAGAAAATGATGTGCACCGGAAGTTCTGGCTATCTAGTGAATTTTGTGAGACAAATTTTTTTTTTTTGAGGCACTTAATAACATAAGCAGTCCACACAACATGTGTGTTCACACATCTCCCAGGAAACTTGCTTATCAGAGTGTGTCCAGTTTTGGTTATTTTCACCACTAATGGAAGGAACCCAGTGTCCTCCACGGTAGCCAATTCTTTTGTGAAGGTAGCTCAGAAAGTAGGCTCAACATCCGAAGTAAACAACAAAGAAAATTTTCTTATTTTTCAGTGAGCATGGCTCTTTGTTTTCAGGTATATTTACCAACAATTTTTGTGTTTTTATTGCCTCTATAAATTCATCAAATGAGGTCAGGAAACAAGATCAAGAGTGTACTCACTGTGGCATACATTCAATAATGGAGTTGAGAATGTAGAAACCTTCATGGTCATGTGTTTTCGATGCAATCAATTTCTGGAAAATTCCTAGCAGTCCATTCTGAAAGTGAAAGACACAAATTACCCTGCAGATACATGTATCTAACAATTGTAAGACATGTAACAGGATTTTTTTTATCATATATATTCATGTTGACATCAGAATTTTCCATTTTTCAGCACAAAGAGCTTTCGGACAGAGTATCTGCCATGCACGTCAATGTTAGTGCCTGACTAATGTTGTGCTCTCTCTGCCTATCTTTGACCTGCTATTATATATTCAACTTTATTTGCATCGTGTATCTGCATGCGCGTGCAACACAACACTCAAGTAACGGATGTCCTACGTTACTCCTGTGCTGCCTTACAACTAGCACATGTATGTGTGTGTGTGTGTCTGTGTGTGTGTATGTGTGATATTTTCAATTCGTCAGTTTACAGTTGGTGGTGAGTGTTAAAAGTTTACTTTTGAAGTTTTAACTTTACTCATTCAGTTTTTAGTTGAAATCTATCTTTCTTTTCTTTTTAATACAGCTCTGACTCGATATATCATGATTCGTTATATCACGATCCCGGATATAGTGTGGGTGGGACTTTGGATACCAAAAAAAAATCGGACCAACCGCAGATGCCAGTGGACCACGATATATTTTTATCACAAGCCAAACCCCCCCTCCTGACACCTCTCCCCCTTACCCTGCACGCACCTCACTACACTCTGAATGACTTCCTCCAGATTAAGACCACACATGTAAATGTTTATGGTTCTAAGCGTAGATTCGATATAATAATAATAATAATAATAATGAGTACTTGTATAGCGCCTAATCTCAGATTAGAGCTCTAGGTGCTTAACAAAAACTAATGTACAAAAATAACTAATTACAAAAATGCAATTTACAAAAAGTACAAAAAACACAATACAACGCATACTGTAAACAAGCTATAAAGTCACCATTCAAAAGTGCTACGCTTGTGGACTCATACTGGCATTCACACACACTCACACACACACTACTTCTAACATAGACAGAGATGACATTAACATGACAGGTGTGTGACAGTCATTTGTAGCTGACAGAAAAAATATGGGTCTTTAGGGCTCGCTTGAATGCCTCTCTCGAATCCACGTATCTCAGTTCGCGTGGGAGGTCATTCCAAACAACTGGGCTCTGGTATCTGAATGACCTCTCACCAAACGACTTTGTTTTGACAAGAGGGATACGTAAAACTCGAGAGTCAGCAGCAGAGCGCAAATTCTGTCTTGAGGGCGTATACAGCTGGAGAAGAGAGGCAAGGTAGTGTGGGCAGGAACAGGTAATACAACTGTGAGTCATGCATGAAATTTTGTACTGAATCCTAGCTGTTACAGGTAACCAGTGAAGAGCAGACAGATGGGGTGTGATATGATCTGATCTAGGGACTCTAAGAATCAACCTAGCAGCTGAGTTTTGAATTTTCTGGAGTTTGCCAATCAGACACTGGGAACAGCCAGCCAAAAGAGCATTGCAATAGTCTAATTTAGACAAAACAAAAACAAGTACTTTAGTTGCTTCAGGTGTCAGATAGTGGCGGACTGAAGCAATACGTCGCAGTTCAGTATAGGCGGATCTGCAAACGTTGTTCACATGAAGGCGCATGGACAGGCTACTATCAAGTGTGACACCCAGATTTTTTACATGGGGGGAGAAGGGGACAGTGGCACCACAGATTTGTAATGACTGGGGGAGTGTCAGCGTCTTCGTCAACCTCGGGGAAGCAATGATCATGGCCTCAGTTTTTCTGTCATTCAACTGTAATTTGTTTGAAGTCATCCATATCTTAGTATCCAAGACACACTCCTGAAGGCTCTCGATTGTGTTCATAATCTGATCAGGTGAACATGAGTCATGGAGTTGAGTATCATCTGCAAATGCATGATGTGATATTGAGAAACGGTTAAAGACACTGGCCAGTGGCTGAACATACAGGGTAAAGAGGACTGGTCCAAGAACTTGTGGGACGCCAAAGCACACGGTGGATGGGCTGGATAGTTTATCGTTAACAACTATGCACTGAGTTCTGTCTGTCAGATATGATCTAAACCACGATAAAGCAGTTTCATGAATGCCATACACAGAATAGAGACGTTGTAGCAAAATGTCATGGTCAATCGTATCAAAGGCAGCAGATAGGTCTAACAGTGCGAGAACAGATACTTTGCCATCATCAAGAGCTTCGAGGAGGTCATTCAGAATTTTTGCAAGCGCAGTTTCAGTGGAATGACCTGCACGGTAAGCAGACTGATTGGGACTAAGAAGATGATTCAGGTTCAGATGGTCGAGAAGTTGCGACAACACAACCTTCTCAACGATCTTAGAGAGAAAAGGGAGGTTTGAGACAGGGCGGTAATTCTGTAGATTGTTAGGGTCTAGAGAGGACTTTTTTAGCAAAGGTTTAACAATGGCGGACTTGAAATCCGACGGAAAAACACCAGACCTCAGGGACTCATTGACAATGTTGGTCATGACTGGAAGCACAACATCAATACACTCGTACAGCAATGTAGTAGGAAGTGGGTCTAAACTATAAGTCTTTTCTGCAGTTCTGTTCAGCACAGCATGAAGTTCCTGTTCACTGACAGGTCTGAAGGACGAGAGACACTGACCAGAAAAGGGAACGTCATACTGTGATGGAGACTGTGAAATAAGTCCATCAAGTCTATCACGAATGTTCTGAACCTTTTCATTAAAGAAATGTGAGAACTGATCAGGCAGCTCTAATGGCGAGAAAATGGTCGGGAGTGGAGATGGAGATATGAAATAAACATCTGTTGCCACACTCCACTTCAGCAGTTAAAGATGCGTGGCGGGTGGCACTAGATTGACATTGAACCATCAAGGACCTCCTCCACATGAAGAACACACATGCAGGAAGGGTCCTATGACAACACAATGAATACTGAAAATCTAGGTTTGTCTCAGGTGGTGCGAAGTTGCGATCTCAGGTATGTCAAACGATCTGCTCTACAGGCTCCAGAAGATTCAAAACCATGCAGCAAGACTTGTACTGAAAAAAATTGTCCCCGATCACTTCGGTGCCAGCGGGACATGAAATAGAAATTAATGAATGAATTGTACTGAAAAAATCAAAGCGTGACCACATCACTCCCTTGCTTAAGCAGTTAAACTGGCTTCCTGTGAAGTTCAGAATTGAATACAAAATTGTTTCCCTTGTTTTTCAGGCCTTTGATAAAACACTCCCGGCATACTTGTCCTCCAGTCTCCCTGTCTATACACCAGGCAGAGTATTGCGCTCCAGCACTGACGACAGAATACTGACTACTCCCAGAGTGTCCTTAAAAACCTTTGGACAGTGGTCCTTTTTTTTTTCCAAGCTCCCAAAGTGTGGAATGGTCTTCCCCATGATATTCGCCATGCACCATCTTTGGCCATTTTCAGGGCTAGATTGAAAACATATTTTTTCAACTTGGCCTTTGAAAGGGATTGATAAACACTACGTTTTCCCGTCAACATGTATATATCTGATCAGGCTCTTAACTGGTAGGAAAGCTACAATCATGTTCGCATAGATCTATGAGAAAGAAAGTAACATCACTGTCCACGAATGCTTGAGAAAGAAATAAGACAGGAAGAAAGAGAGAGAACAAGAGATGCAAACATCCATGATGCAATGAAGAAGGACATCACCTTTCCAGAACTGAAGATGGCCATCAGACAGTTGAAGAAGAACAAATTTCCAGGTCCAGACAGCATCTCAAATAAGATGTTACAACACCTTGACAACACTGCCTTAATGAAGCTACTGGACATCTTTAACCACAGCTGGAGAGGAGCACAGGTACCCCAGTGCTGGGAGGAAGCCAATTAGTTAGTTAGTTATTTGGGTTTAACGCCGAGCAGGCAACTAAGGCCATCTCACGGCGGGAAGGGTAAAAATCTGGTCAGCCAGACTAAAAGAAAGGTCTTAAGACATGATGTAAATATACCTTTAAAAATATGTCAGGCTAAAATGTCGCACAGGTCTTTAAAGAAAACGTCGGAAGACTCTCAAAAAGGTCAAAATAATAGAAACATCATAATCTATAAACGCTCAAATCTTATTAAAAATATGGCACTCTCTCAGAAAACTGAAGATCTTGTCCGGGGGCACATCCCGGAACAAAACCTTCAAGGAGTCTGCCGTGAAATGTTTATACCTTGTGTCGATTAGATCAGCACAAGACAACAAAAAGTGTTGAACAGAGTACTGCTCGTCGCAGGCATAACACCATGGACGCTCCTCCTGTTTAAGTAAATAAGAGTGCGTAACATACGTGTGGCCGATGTGGAGCCGAGCCAGGACAGTCTCCTCACGGCGGCTGCCGCAACGATAAGGTAGACCGTCGGACAACTTAGGAAGGGCTTCATGCAGCTTGTTAGCTTCCTCTTTGTCCCACTCGGACTGCCACTCACGGGCTATGTACACACTAGCCACATGTCTAAAATCACTATAAACAGTCTGTGTGTCAGGGACAGGGTCATTGCGGGCATCGTTGGCAGCAGAATCTGCGATCCCGTTGCCTTCGATGCCCACATGCCCTGGCACCCAAATAAAAATGATATCATAATATTCCTTCATCAAGTCCGCGTGGAGCTCTCTGATCTGCACCAGCAGTGGGTGGTCATTTCCCGTGCCCTGAAGGGCCTGCAGGGCAAAAAGAGAGTCAGACAGAATCAGGAAGTTCCTTTCTCTAGATCGATAAGCATGCCTGAGTGCCAGCAGAACCGCCTGCAGTTCCGCACTAAATACAGATGAGTGGTCTGGGAGGCGGTGCTTAAATGGGCGTCTAGGATGGCGAGAGGACACTGCGGCCGCAGCCACTCTCCCATCCTCAGACTTTGACCCATCGGTATAGATGCGACAATAGCCAGGAAAAATTGAAAGCAGTTCATTGAGGCTCTGTTGGTATATGGCTGGTGGAGTAGAGTCTTTCTTGTGGGCAGTCAAGTCCAGCAAGATGTCAGGAACTGGTAAGAGCCAAGGTGGAGTGATGTGTTGCAGGGATTCCGAAACTCTGTCCAGGTCCAATCCGGCCGCCTGCAGATGAGGTCGGACACGGAAAGAAAGTGGACGGACAGCTCCCGGATGGGTATCGTAAATCTCTGCAAACGATGGTTTAAAAACACAATCATAGGCAGGATTGTCTGGATGGGCCTTCAGTTTCAGAACGTAGCTGAGCATGAGGCGGATGCGGCGGAGCTTGAGAGAAGGCTCCCCTGCCTCGGCATACAGACTAGGAACTGGAGACGTCCTGAAGGCCCCAAGACATATCCGCAGACCCTGATGATGAATTGTGTTCAGACGCTGTAGCACAGACTTGGAAGCTGAGCCATACACCACAGAGCCATAATCCAGTTTGGACCGAACAAGGGCCCGGTACAGACGAAGTAAGACAGTACGGTCCGCACCCCAGTCAGTACAACCGACGACACGAAGAATGTCAAGAGCCTTCTGACAAGAGGTTCTAAGGTAATTAATATGGTTGCGGAAGGTAAGTCTTTTGTCAAAGATGACCCCCAGAAACTTTGCCTCCTCGGCCACCTTAATTGGCACTCCAGCAATGCTCAGGCTAGGTTCTGGAAAAAATTTCGTCTGGTTAGTAAAATGCACACAAACAGTCTTGGAGGGCGAGAACTTGAATCCATTGAGAGACACCCACCGCTGGATGCGATCAACGCACAGCTGCAAGCGCCTCTCAAGGGACGCAAGTCCTCGACCACGTGCGCACAAAGCAAAGTCGTCAACAAACAAAGAGCATTCAGAATCATCCTTGACGGCCTTTACAATGTTATTAATTTTAATACTAAATAAAACAGGAGATAGAATGCTGCCCTGTGGGACACCCATCTCCTGTTCAAAGGAGTCGGAGAGGGTGGAGCCCACACGTACATGGAACGACCGGTTAGTAAAAAAATTGTGAATGAAAACGGGCAGGTGCCCTTTAAAACCCATGTCCAACAAGTCAGACATTATGCCATACTTCCAGGTAGTGTCATACGCCTTCTCAAGATCGAAGAAAATTGCATAGACATGCTGCTTGTTGACAAAAGAATCTCGAATAAATGATTCAAAGCGGACTAAATGGTCAGTTGTACTACGGAAGCGCCGGAAACCGCACTGGAGGTCTGTGAGGAGACCCTGTGACTCAAGATGCCACACCAGGCGGGCGTTGACCAGGCGCTCCATAGTTTTACATAAACATGATGTCAAAGCAATAGGCCGGTAGTTGCCCGGGTCGGAAGGATCCTTACCCGGCTTGGGGATTGGTACAACCACAGCCTGGTGCCAAGACGGCGGAAAATGACCAGTTCTCCAGATATGGTTAAAGGCCTTGAGAAGTACAAGGAGTGACCTCTCAGGCAGATGCGTTAGGAATTGATAGTGGACGGTATCTAGGCCAGCAGCAGAGTCATTACATTTCTGCAAAGCTTGCTGCAATTCTGATAATGTAAACGGGACATTATAATCTTCTGAGTTATCGGCCTTAAAATCACAAATACGAGACTCTCGCTTCTCCTTCTCTCTCTGGAAGAAAGGTGAATAATGCTCCGTTGAAGAATTATGGGCAATGGTGGAGGCAAGCAAATTGGCCACAGCTTTTTTATCTGTAACCAAACTGGCACCATCTCTAAGATGGCCAACAGAAGCCGAGCCACCTCTGCCCCTAATTCTCCGAACAGCCTTCCATACTTTCTGGGACGGAGTCCGAGAAGTTAAAGATGAGACGAAGCGTCTCCAGGAAGCACGGCGTTCACGTTTAAAAATGTAACGGGCTTTCGCCCTCTGTCTTTTAAAGGTTAAAATATTCACTTGCGACGGATTACGGAAAGCACGTCGCTGAGCAGATTTGCGCGCTATTTGGGCCTTGCGGCACTCTTCGTTGAACCATGGTACTCTCGGCTTTCGAGGGACTGATGCGGAAGTTTTAGAGATGGTTTCACCCGCTACGTCCAACAAAATAGTAGTAAAAGAAGAAATAGGTTCTTCAGATGACATGACCACCTCCTCTGTAATACGAGACTGACAGAGGGAGGCGAACAGAGGCCAGTTAGCTTTCTTAAGATTCCAGCGCCCCACCGGCGGATCCTCCCCACAGCTGACCGATGACAGGACTACTGGGAAGTGGTCACTACCACACAGGTCATCGTGAACCTTCCAGTCAAAGTCCAGCATGAGAGAAGGATCACACACAGTGAGGTCTAGAACAGAACTAGATCCTGAACCTGGGTTAGAGTATGTAGGTGAACCATCGTTAAAGACACATAGGTTAAGTTGAGAAAAAACATCTTCTAACATCTGACCTCTGCCATCATAGTGGTCACTACCCCAAAGGTGAGCGTGACCGTTAAAATCCCCCATGAGAATAAAGGGAGGGGGCAGTTGATCAACTAAATTAAAAAAATCACTACTACAGACCCGCAGGGATGGTGGCAGGTAAATACTGCATATGGTTATGGTCTTCTTCAAGGTAACCCGAGCTGCGACAGCCTGAAGACAGGTGTCGATGCTAACGGGGCTACATAAAATTTGGCTACTAATGAGAAGAGCCACTCCACCCGAGCGCCTCTCCGAATCAGAGCCTTTATGTATAACGTTAAAACCATTAAAGGACACAGGGTCAGAAGTCTTCAGGTAAGTCTCCTGAAGAGATATTACTGAGGGGTTATAGCACTTGCCAGGGAAGAACCAGTCTTGCTTGCTGGCACCCCGTTGGAGGAGGTGGAGTCCTTCACCTATCTCGGGAGCATCATAGACAAAAAAGGCGGCACTGATGCAGATGTCAGAGCACGAATCGGTAAAGCCAGAGCAGCCTTTCTCCAGTTGAAAAAAGTGTGGAGTTCCAGAGAGCTGTCACAACACACCAAAGTCCGGATTTTCAACTCCAATGTAAAAGCAGTTCTCCTATATGGAGCAGAGACATGGAGATTGACAAAAACCACAGTCAACAGAGTACAGACCTTCATGAACAGTTGCCTTAGAAGAATTTTGAAAATCCACTGGCCAGAGAAGATCAGCAACGTCAGACTCTGGGAGAGAACAGAGCAGATAACAGCAGAGAATGAAATTGGGCGAAGAAGATGGGGATGGATCGGTCACAGTCTGAGAAAGCCAGCTTCCAGTATCACTAGGCAGGCATTGTCATGGAACCCCCAGGGAAAGAGGAAAAGAGGTAGGCCGAGAAACTCCTGGCGTCGAGACCTCCAAGCAGACATCAAGAGACTGGGAACCACCTGGAGTAGAATCGAAGGAGAAGCACAGGACAGGAGTTGCTGGAGGTCTCTCGTCGACGGCCTATACCCGGGTAGGGGTGACAGGCGTAAGTAAGTAAGTAAGTATAGCACTTGACTAAAAGACGTAATTCCTCAAAGTTAGCTTGAAAACCACGACAATTCCACTGAAGCAGAGAGTCCATGATTAAGTCTTATCTGGGGGTGCGGAGTTTTTCCCCCCTTTTTCCTTTGCCTTGGAAGGAGTTGGAGAAACAGAGGGGGGCCGGCTCCCGGGCCTCCTCTGGTTCTTAGGAGATGAAGGGGGTGGAGCTGCCGCAGCATCGGCAACTTCCACTCCCTCCATCTGCTCCTCCAATGCAGCATATTTGTTTTGAAGGGGGACATCAGTGTTCCCCTTCTGGGCCCGTGCGCACGGCGGTCCCATAGATTTCTTAGACTTCTGGTCCTGGCCAGCGGTCCTGCCGCTAGAGTTAGTGGCCTTAGAAGGCTGACCAGAGCCAGAAACCTTTGGTGTTGACAAACTAGCAGGTTTGGGTGGGGGCTGAGGCTTAGGGGCAGCAGAAGGCGGTGCCACCGGACCGGTAGCGTCCGCCCCCTGCGTTCCCTGGCTCCTCGTCACCACCGGAGGAGGGTTACTCTCCAGGGGTGAGAGGATCCGAGGCTCCGCCCCCAACCAAGAAGTTGGGGTTTGACAAGAGAAGTCTTTGGTGGGGCGCTTGCCTGCCACCGCAGCACTGAAAGTATACACAAAGTTGTTATTTGAGTTTGGCGCCGCCTCAGCTGCACCAGGACCGTCAACCAGTTTTTTTGCGTCCGCAAAGGACAGCCCCTTCTCCACACGCACCTGCTGAATCCTGCACTCGGAGATCCAACGAGGGCACTTCTTGTCCGAAGCCATATGCGCCCCCTGGCAATTCACACACAGGGGGATGGCTGTGCAGGACTCAGCAGAGTGTCCGGGCTTAGTGCAACGGGCGCATAGAGCCTCTGCCTGGCGGCATGTCTTCTGCCCATGGCCATACTTTTGGCACTTAAAGCACCGGAGGGGGAGAGGGACGTACTTTTTCACTTTTAGGGAGTAGTAACCTCCCCAGATGGTAGTAGGAGCTGTGGGGGTGCCAAACGTCAGGATGATGGTAGGGAGACGGATCTCCCTACCACCTCGTTTGGAAATGAAGCGCCTGACGTAGGTCACCCCCTGTGACTTAAGGTTCCGTACAAGTTCATCTTCAGACAGTTCGGCCAATGCTTGATCTTTAATCACTCCTCTAGAGGAATTCATGGTTTTGTGGGGAGTGACCTCCACTGGAGTGTCTCCGATGGAGGAGAGCCTCAGTAGCCCATTGGAGTGTGCCCGGGTACGGCACTCTACCAACAAGTCACCAGACCTGAGGCGCTGGGCCTCAGGCCTGCCAACACGGCTCCTGAGGGTCTCCCCTACCAGGAAAGGGTGCAGCTTTGAAACAGGCTTCTCTTTAACTTTGCTGTGGATAATGAGAAAGCGAGGCCAGGCGGCCGACGCCTGAGGTGTCGCTTCCTCACAGTCAGAGTCACTATCGTTCTCAATGACAATGTCGGCGGCTATGTGCCGCTTTGGTGCTAGTTTTGGTTTTTTGATATTTTCCATATTATAGTATGATAGATATTCATCCCCCAGGGGTCCCCGCCCGCCACCGAGCCCAACAAGGGAAAGTGCAATTGTCGGCGGGTCTCCAGCCGACGCACAATGGAGACTGCCCGAAAGATATACTCAAGGGGGTAAGCCCGATTGAACCGTTTGAGCCACCGCCTTCTATCACACTGTTGAATACAGGGGAATACTGGCGTAAAGCACCTAATCAGCATCAGAGGCTATAGCATGGTGCTCCGTATAACAACCCGCATGTCAACAGGGGGATAGGGCTCGACGTGACAAGAGCCGATTGACTAGGCCGGTACGACTAGCCTCCCGTTTAGGCAGAAGTCAAGGCCAAAGTGGAGTGTTTCAGCCACCAGGATCCTCTTCTCCCCCGACACGGGTCTCCAAGCACGGCAAACACTTGGGATCCAAAGGACCAAAAGCTCACGCGTATTTTTAAGGACCAATCCAACATGGTAAGACCTGGGTAAGCACAGCTCCTTAAAAACCGGACCAGTGAAAAAGACTGAACAACATATCTGCTGACATCAAGTCCTAATCCTGGACAAAGATGGCACCCGTCTGCTAGCCCACTCAGTCAGGGACCGAGTGGACTACCCACCCACGCCACGTGGAGGCCGGTGCCGGGTAGGCGGGAGGAAGCCAAGATGATCCCAATTTTGAAGAAAGCAAAGAATAAGTCCAAAACCCTGTGCTATCGCCCCATCAACCCGACAAGCTGCGTGTGCAAGACCATGGAGCAGATCATCAACGAGCGCCTGCAGTGGTACCTGGACTCATTATCGTGCCAGAGCAAGCTGGCTTCAGAAGCTACAACAGCACAGAAGACCAGACAACACACCTTGCACAGGTCATAGAAGATGCCTTTCAAGATCAGAAGGTGACATTACCTGCCTTCATTGACCTACAGAAGGCTTTCGACAAGGTGTGGAAGGATGGTCTCATTGTTAAACTCCTTCGCAGTGGCATCCAAGGGAACATGTACCGGTAGACCAAGTCATACCTGCACAATCGCACAGCCCGTGTGACAGTGGATGGGTACTGTGGCCAAAAAGTGCTGCTGCGTCAGGGGGTGCCACAGGGGGGAGTCCTGTCACCGACCCTGTTTATACTCTTCATCAACGACCTTGTGCCAGAGCTACCTAAGGGAGTCCATGCAGCCCTGTAAGCAGATGACCTGGTACTCAGATGCACAGAAGAGTATGCAACAACCGCAACGTACAGGATGCAGCTAGCCCTGGACAGGCTGACAAACTGGACCAACAACTGGTGTGTGACCATCAACACAGAAAAATGAATTTTTGTCTAAAATGTATTTTTTCGAAAAATACTTATGGGGAGGAGTCAGGGGGCCCTCCCACGCTGCCCCAGATGGCGAGCAGGCTTGGGCCAAGCTGAAGCTGAGGTCCGGACAGGTCGGGATCGGCCAAAGGCAGGGGCACGGTTGGGAGCCCGGGAGTGAGAGGCGGGGGGGGGGGGGGGTCGGGGGGGGGGGGGGGGGGGGGGGGGGTGGGCTGCCTGAAAGCGGGGAGGAGCAGCGCTGCTGGGCCAGAGGTCCTTGCTTGCTTCCTTCACCATCTGCCATGTGGGGCCGAACAGGAGGGAGCCACCAAGGGAAGCGCGACAGAGCTGCGACTTCACCTCCGGAGGAAGGCCATGACAGGTCTGTAGCAGGGCATCCCAACCCATCAAGTCACAATTCCAGGTGGCGGCAATGACGTTGACAGAGGAGTGATACGCTGCCTGGTTAGCTGCCACTGCTAGACTGTACATTGCTTAACGTCCCGACAGCAACAAGGCTTTCTCAGGACGTGCCTGCACTGCTTGTGAAAAAAAAAACTAAACAGAACATTGAATGTATGTCACCAGCCGGTCAAATACATTAAATAAACCTAACACATGAGGCCTAAATAAAGCTAAGACCATTTAGCAACACACATCCAATATCAAGAGCTACAGGCAGTGCAGACAGTAGGGAGAGTTTTAAAAAGGCAAATACAGGTGAATGGACAAAGGGTAGACAGAAACACATGCCCCAGAATAGAGAGAAAAACTCACCCTGTGGGGCTGACCAGGGTGACCCTGAGAACTAAAAAGTACCTAACCCCACCCAAGTCCCCCAGGGCAGAGCGAGGAGGTCTCCCAACAGGGGCGAGATGGACAGGTGCCAGGCGTCCTCGACGCGACGGACAAACGCTTGAGTCAGAAGCTCCAAGAAACATGAGCAAGCCAAAGTGTTGTGAACCAGGGACGCTGTCTTGTCTAAGCCACGGGAAACGCTATGCCATACCTGTCCAGTTCTGCCTGCTAAAAGAAGCGCCGGAGGATCCACCTCGGGAAGGGGACAGGAGAAAGCCTGGGAATTTCCTGTATACCAGTCCTGACGGAATGCGATGTCCAGGCCAGCAGGCCACTTACGGTCGGAGAAGAAGATGGCCTCGCATGAGGAACCCTGTAGCAGATGCGCGGAGAAGGCGGCGGCAAGGTCCTTAAAGCCCGGGGCTGGGGAAGCATCCTCATCCTCTTGACTTGACGGCCGGCGTCGACAAAGGCTGAGACCTTCCTCTTAAGTGGGGGGGATGGGGGCAGGCCTCAGCAGGGAGACAAGCTGCAATGAGACGAGCCACATCATCTAGGGAATGGAGAGTCTCTGCCCTCGGACTGGAGTGGGCCGTGGGCGACGAGGGGCTGGCAGAAGAATGCAGGCGGGGAGAAGGAGACTTACTGTCCGCGCCGAGGAGTGCAGAGACGGAGTCATCTGGCTGCAGACTCAGGCGTCACCATCTACCAAGAGGCGAGTCGAGAGGCGGGGAAGCCGGAAGCAGTCCCGGGAGGAGGCGTGGGAGCCAGGGGTCTCGCTGGGAACGTCACGACATCCGAGGCTGGGGGACGTACCGGAAGGAGTCCTCCAGGAGCTCCGTCGTTGTCTGCCAGGTTAGTCATGGGACGTAACACGCCTGGAGGGACGACAGGGCAAGACGGTGCTGAAACGTGCTGGCCGCACATCCCGGGGAAGCGACTGCGACGAGGTGAGCCGATCGGGTCCGATCAGGTGAGCTCTGTCCACGGTGCCAAGCGGAGGGGGGGGGGGGGGGGGGGCGCCGGGTCCGATGCGGGGAAGCGGGCCGGGATGATTGCGATGGTGGGCGCAGTCCCAAGTCACGTGAAGCCGCCGAGCGAGAAGAGGACGAGGAGTGCCGGGGGCTGCACATCTCGGTCCTTCGTAGGGGTCCCATCCACCGAGCGGGGGAGCATGGGGTTCCTGTTGTCTCGCGATCTGTCCGGTCTGTCCTGTGTCCTGGGACGTAGCGACCTTCGTCGTTGCGAGCGGACCTCAGTGAGGAAGGCTCGTTGCCTGCTATCCTCCCGGTGGGAGGAAGCGGGCTTGTGCCTAAGTGAAGTGTCAGGGCCCAGTGCATCAGTGTCTGCAGCGCGGCGTCCAAACGAGCAAACCTCAGTGAGTAAGGCTCGCTGCCAGCTAATCTCCCAGTGGGAGTGAGCAGTCTTGCCCGTGCGTAAGGAGTCCCTAGGATCCGTATCCGTAGTGTGGGGTACAGGCAGGCAGACCTCAGTGAGGAAGGCTCGCTGTAAGCCGGTCTCCTAAGAGGAGCGGGCGTGCCAGGTCCGAGAGGGCACAATGGTAGACGAGGCCTTGGGACCTGAGGTGTAGATACGGGCTGACATGTCGATCTTTCCCCAAGCTCTGAGCAGGCGCGTCTAGTCTCTTCTCCTGGCAAGGAGGGGGGGCGCCATGGCGGACGGGTGGTCAACTGCCGGCGTCAGGCACTCACGGCGGTAGAAGCTCCAAAGCTGTGACCAACGGTCCTCAGGCAAGGTGGAGCTTACATCATACAGCTGGTCGGAGGCGCAGCCAGAGCAGGGGAGGCAGACCTTGTGGTTATTGCTTGGCCATTGGAAGTCGCCTCTACGTCGGCATGTGCGAACTTGGCAGCTGCAACACACATCAAACGTGAAAGGCGACCGGGCGCGGGGTCCCTGAGGCCCCGCCAACGAATACGAGCGAAACGCGAACTGTGACGAGCGATACCAAGGATCCACGGACGAAGCCGGCGCCTGGCCCAAGGGCCTGTCGTGGGCATAGACTGAGGCCTTACCTTTCCATGGAAGCGGGGACAGGGGGGGGGGGGGGGGGGGGGGGGGGGAGGGGGGGAAGGACGCTCTACACAACCCACAGAGGGCGCCAGGCGGGAAACGAAGTCCCAAGTCACACCAAAACCCCGAACCACTGCACCCACAAAGTCCCAGAAAGAAAGGCACCACCAGAAATCCACAGGAAAACGTAATCCAAAGAACACAATAATCCAAGACGACCAGCCCTTTAAGAACCGGTCACACTATACACAGTCAAGGTCAAGGTCATGTAGGCTAGAACAGGTCTGTTAACTGTAAGCTACGTAGAACGACTGGCGTGGCACCACGTGGCACGTGACTGGATGGGCAGGGACGGGAAGCTTCTCATGGCCCTGGTTACAGTTCCCTGAGTTGCCTCCCTGGTTGTGTAGGAACACAACAGGTTCTTAGGCTGAAATTGGGTAAGCTAGTAGACACTTCCATATAGTAATGTCATCAGTAATGTTTTTGAGGAAACAAATCATCAGCCACACTCTTCTCTCTCTCCACCAAAGCAAAGGCTGGCAACCTAACACTGGGCAACACCCCACTGCGGTATGAAGACCAACAGACGTACTTTGGAGTCACCTTTGACAAGAGGCTGACGTGGAAGCCGCACATCTGGAATGCAGAAGCAAAAGCTAGAAGAAAGCTGAACATCATAAGGAAGCTGGCTGGAACACAATGGGGAGCCAATGAAAGATCCTCAAAAATGTATATCAAGGCACAGTGAGACCACACCTTGAGTATGCATGGTTGACGGCAGCCCAGGCACACCAGCAGACTGTTGACTGCATATCATCACCAGTGCAATGAGATCCACGCCAATTGAAAAGATGAAAGAGACAACAGGCATCCCACCTCTGCACATGAGAAGAGATTGCAAAGCCATGATACAGTCCACAAAGGTCAAGTCTTCCAAAGACCATTCTATGAACACCAGGATGAAACAACCAACCTCAGGGAGATTGAAAAGATCAAGCTTTGTGAAGGAGACGAGAGCGCTGCAGAGAAAACACCAGGCAAAGCTCCCTGCGCAGATAGAGGCTCTGAATCCTGCTAGCAACTAGATAAAGCAAGCCAGAAAACATCACCGTCTCTACCACGGTACCCTACATCACCACCAAAGATGAGCACAGCACTGTGAGCAAAAAAAGCCCTGACATTGGCCATGCTCGAAGAAAAGTATCCCCAGAAAGCATGGATATGGGCATACACCGACAGATCAGCTGCAGATGCATTTCAGAATGGAGGGGCTGGGGTGTACATTCAGTATCCAAATGGAAAATGGCAGGCAGAGGCAGTACCAACAGGCCTTCACTGCACAAGTTAAAGAGCTGAGGTGGAAGCCCTGGTCCACGCCGCAAACACCCTGAGTGACACTGCAGACCCTGTATGTCCAGATTGTCTTCCTGACATGCCATGTCTGTCCTTGAGGCAGCAACAGCAAGCAAACTGCCATGTCTACAAGAGGCACTGCAAAACATCAAGTGCACCAGACTGGTGCTGCAGTGGATCCCTTCACACTGTGGCATCTACGGCAATGAAGAAGCTGACAGCATGGCAAAATTGGTTGCGGCGTAAGAACAAAATGAAAATGGGGTCAGCTTCACAGAGATGAAGACCATCATTAAGTCTGTGTACAGACCACCACAATGGCCCCAAGACAGTTATCATCACCTGTCCAGACAAGAGCAGGTGACCATCTTCCGTCTGAGGACCGGGCACAACCGACTCAATTTCCACCAGCACAGATGCTTCCACCTCGTGCCATCTCCCCTGTGCCCTTGTGGAGAAGCAGAGCAGACCACAGAGCACATCCTCCAGGACTGCTGAGGGAGGAGATATGGCCGAAGCCCACCACTCTACAAAAGAAACTGTACGGGCCTGTGGAGGCGCTACAGAAGACCAAATTTGGAGAGACAAACTCTAAGTGTGACGGCGTTCCAGAAAAAGAAGAAAAAGATCAGTACAACATGTGAGGATATTGTCAGTCTATAGATTATCTAGTTATGGGACCTTACACTTAGCATTTTATAAAAATGGGCAAATCGTCTCTTTTCGCCAAGTTGGATTTTTTTCATAAACTATAAAAGATAGAGCTTTGAAATTTTGCATCACCGCACATTGTAAGTACTCGTTCCAAAAGATATATCGATTTTATCTTTTTTCAGTCTGAAATTATGGGTGATCCTATCTACATGTGGGCATACCCTAGTCACTAAAGTAAATTTCGAGCTGGTATGCTACACTTTTCTGTGTGCACCAACCACTAGAAGAAGAAAAATCTTAAGATTTCAATCTATTTGAAAAGATCTCTTTTTCCCTCCGAGTCCTGCTGCTAGTGCTGGTCTGTTTACATCACCGAAGTGTCTCTCTCCCCAGCCATACGGGGTCAGCGTACAAGCTCAAATGCTTCATACACACTAAACAGACAGATCTACAGTCCAATTTATCAACCCAAATGTAAATACAAGCGATCAAGTCAGACTATGAAGAATATGGTGGAAAACATAAAAAGCAGAAATTTAGTGATGTCTCACTCTTGTGAATCCTTCAGGGTTCAGTTTATCATGTGGCCAACCGCAATCGTTAATCCACTCTTTCGTGTCTGCAGTCATGAGTAAAAGACTTTGGGAATGGAAAAAACTGCACATCTCTATAACGATCAGGGTATCGGGACTATGACTTGCATTATTATTTGCATGTTTGTATTTTTATAGGAGATAACAGTTGTTAAATATAGTACTCAAACCAAGGGGAATTCTGCCAGCGCTAGCCTCACCTATCTGGTTTGTATTAAGTTGTTAAATAGAATGTGCTTACGTTTACTCTCTGCGTCTCGTGGAACATCGGTAATGAATTTGGGGACATTTTCATCATTTTCAAACAAATCTGAGACAGCACCAAAATTAATTTTGTGTGCAATGACTATTATTATGCATAGTGTTCATCAATCGTGTAGTGATTTTTTTCTAAATGCCTTCAAACCTAAAAAGAATTCTTGTTTGTTTAGGACGTGTCTTGTGACGTCACGATTGCATTTTTGTGTAAAGTCCCATGCAGCATCGGACACATGAACGTTCAGACTTTTAGGATTGTGAAAAGACTAAATCATTAAAAAAATGTATCGTCTTCGAGAGCTTAATTTATTAGTGTAGTGAACCATCTGTGTTTGCTTTCTTTTTTCAAATCACCGAGCATTCAGATGGTAAATCTAGGTTTAGTAATCTCCGTTACTGACACATTCTGGGACGTCATTCCTGCTTGGAACGGAATCCTGATCAAACTGCCTACCATTACCATTAGTGTTTGCAATATTTTTCTGTCTATATATCTATATTTTATGAGCTATCTTATGCTATCAATGACTGCATGTCCATCAGACCAGAACAACTGGAAATGACACCTAATAACAAGTCAAAACAAGTGTTCTTTCATTCATGGTGTCCTGTGACATCTGAAACGTCATAACAAACAAGTGTAATATTTAGGAGATGCAACTATTATAATTTTATTGTTTTTGGTTCCCATATTGTTTCACTTGTTTTATACCTTGCTTGTGCTTAACTACTGGAAAACAGCTGTTCTTGCTTTTGTGGTGAAATGATTTGGTACGACGTTTCAGATGCTAAGGTGTCCCAAGTTTTGACGCAGCTTTAACCGTTCGTTTAGGTGATTTATTTTCTAAAATCACCTCAAAACGTATATTTACTCTTTGACTGAACATTACATGTTCACAAAATGGTGCATATTTAATTTAATTAGAGTGGGTGCATTGCATGTGTCCCTATGGTGCATCCGAAACGGGTATCATACCCCCTCAGTCGATCCTCAATTGTGTCAACACAGAACAGATTATTTATTTTCTTTTTTCGATTTGTATTTATACTTTGTCAGACATGTCTAAAACAGGCATTGTTTCATCTGTAGCATTTTTTTTTTTTTCATTCTATTTTCCCAATTTTGGTGCTCAGTACTCTAGATGAACTCAACTGCTTTCTTCTGCTTCCTCACTTCTATCTTCTTCAAGGTCTGTGCCGACAGCCAGTCCTTGGGATGGTGTTTCTTGAACCCTACAGTGTCTTTGCAGGTTGAGTTCAGTGCCTCTCTAACTGCCTTCCACTGCTGCTCTGTGGTGACCGCCTCCTCCTCATTTACTAGCTCGCCCCCACCCGGGTCTGCCCTGGGGGACTTGGGTGGGGTTAGGTATTTTTTAGTTCCCAGGGTCACCCTGGTCAGCCCCACAGGGTGGGTTTTCTCTATTCTGGGGCATGTGTTTCTGTCTACCCTTTGTCCATTCACCTGTATTTGCCTTTTTAAAACTCTCCCTACTGTCTGCACTGCCTGTAGCTCTTGATATTGGATGTGTGTTGCTAAATGGTCTTGGCTTTATTTAGGCCCCATGTGTTAGGTTTATTTAATGTGTTTGACCGGCTGGCGACATACATTCAATGTTCTGTTTAGTTTATTTTTTTCACAAGCAGTGCAGGCACGTCCTGAGAAAGCCTTGTTGCTGTCGGGACGTTAAGCAATGTACAATCAATCATTTACTAGCTCCTGTAGCGCTTGAAACCGGTTGGACAGCACCAGTTTGAACTCTTCTCTCACTCCAGTCTCTCTCAGGAGGCCTACATTATAGCGCTGTCTTCTTGTTGTCCCTGTGCTGCTTTTCTTTAACTTGAGCTTTATTCTTAAGATAAGCAGATGATGGTCTGAGGCGACATCTGCTCCCCTCCTCACTCGAACATCTTGAAGGGATCTTCTAAATTTCTTGCTAATGCAGATATGGTCTATTTGGTTCTCTGTAGTATGATCAGGTGAGACCCACGTTGCTTTGTGTATTCTTCTGTGTGGGAAGATGCTGCCTCCAATGACAAGTCTGTTTAGAGCACAAAAGTCTACAAACCTCTCCCCGTTCTCACTCAACTCCCCTAGTCCCTGTCTCCCCATCACCTCTTCATATCCGGTGTTGTCCTCCCCTATTTTGGCATTAAAATCGCCCATGATGATGGTGATGTCTGGCTCCACACATTTCTCCACAGCACTCTGGAGTTGGTCGTAGAACTCTTGTTTCTCTTCCTCGTCACTGTCATTAGTGGGCGCATAACACTGGATGACGTTCAGCTTGATGATCTTTTTCCTGGTTCTAAAGGCTGCTGTGATAATTCTTGGTCCAAGAGGTTCCCAGTCCATCAGCGCTCTCTGTGCCACTGGTGACAGCATGAATGCTACTTCTTCTGTATGGGGGGCATTCTCCTCTTCATGACCTGAATACAGAATCATCTCCCCACTTGACAACATTTTCTGGCCAGACTGTGTCCATCTGGCTTCACTGATACCTAGCAGGGAAAGGTTGTACTTTTGCATTTCCGCTGCTATCTGGGCGGACTTCCCGCTCTGGTACATGGTCTTGACATTCCATGTGCCCATGATTGTGTCCCTGGATAGAGAGAGGCGGCTCGGTCTTGTGGCTTCTGAAGACTTCCGGTTTTCACCACACGATGTCATAAATCTTCTGGTAGAAGAACCTTCCTCCTCCAGGAAAGGAATTGCTGTTTGTCTATTCGTCGGCGTTTTTGTAGCTATTTCTTTATTTGCAGGGTGGGGCAGCTACCCCCATGCCCAACCCCCTTACTAGGAGGACCAGAGGTTTTCTGTCGTGGTCTCCTTCCCTTAGACCATGTTGGTTCACGGCACCTTATTTCATTCACTGCACCCCTCTCGCGAGGGACCCCCTATCCACCACCCAGGGGACGTGCCTCAACGCCATATGGTCCCAGCGCGAGGACATACCCCATAGCAGCAGTGTTTTCCAGTACCGCCAAAATCAGCTAAAAGAACAGAAAATACAGACACGTCTAGCAACGAATTTCATTTGTTATGCCAGAGCTCGGCATGGCATCCAGAAGCACATGGTTCCACTGATTGGTCGAGGGATTTTTGCACACACTATATGAGTGACATATCAGCCAAAAGGTCTATTAAGTGTTCATTCTGTCAGGAGAACAAAACACACAATAACTAAAACAAAAGGAAAAAATGTAGTTTTCTCTAAAATGTATTTTTGGGAAAAAATACTTACCGATGGCATTACTAATAGGAAGTTACACTTAGCTTACCGATTTCAGCCTAAGCATCCATTGTGTACACTACATAACCAGGGAGGCAACGCCAGGGAGTCGTTACCAAGAAACCCTGAGTGGCCTCCCCTGCCTCCCTATCCGGTCACGTGCCTGGCCGAATCCCACCAGTCTTTGCCTTAGCTCACGAGCGGCAAGCGGGGCAGGAGAGAGGGTCCTCTGAGTAATGCCATCGGTAAGTATTTTTTAGAAAAAATACATTTTAGAGAAAAATGTATTTTTCTCTAAAATGTATTTTTTCAAAAAATACTTACCGATGGCATTACTAATAGGAAGAATAGCAAATAGGAGGAGGGTGCCGCCCGTTATGCAATCCCCACGCGCTAAATTCGCAAGGAAAACTGCACCCTTCATGCATTAAGCTATCAAGGCCCCTCATGCGCCCACTCCCAACGTTATGCGTAACCTATGGCGCCTGTGGCGCTGGGAGGGAGTGTTGCGCCGCCGAGATATCCCCCACTAGAGCCAGGGTGCCATGCTGGCTGGATAGGTCCCGTAGGCACAAGCGGGCGAAGGTGGATTCTGCCCGTCAGCCCACAGGCGCCACCATGTTTTTCACTGCGCAGTTGCAGTCAAGGCGATGCTTGCTGCCACTGCTCTGACCCCGTGTGCCCTGATGCGCACCTCCTTTGCTCCCTGTGGGGAGAGCTCCTGTACGCAGACCAGACGATCCAGCGTAGCCAGGCCAAGCTCGCCTGAGCGGAGCAGTCACGTCTGCCCGGAGCCAAGGGCAGGAATAGGTGGGAGCGCCTTTGAGTGGCTGTGTTATGCGCAGGTATATACTCAACTCTGTGACCGGGTCCTCTGCCGGGACTCCCGGGACTGGTCTGTCCCTTTGAGCGGACGGAAGGTTAACACCTGGGATGCTGCAGGAGTTGGCCGATTCTTGGCCAGGAGTGTCGGATCGGTGAGGAGCTGCACCGATCCATCGACCCTGAACTGGAGACAGGAGGGTCGCACTGAGAAAGTGTGGGTCTCGCCCACCCTGGACGCTGTGGCAAAGGCTAGCAGGAAGCAGGCCTTCCTGGTCCGGTCTCTGAACCGTGCCAACGGACGAGATTCGAGATGGTCCGAGTTTGCCATGTCAGCCCCCATGACAAGTCCCCACGTGGGAACTGCGAGCGGGATATCAACCACTGTAGATCCAGGTGTGCCATCCGATCAGAGAGGTCCTTGCAGGCACCCGGGACTGGCCAACCCAAATGGCGATAAGCATCTGTGAACATGGCCAGGTAACCTCTGATGGTGATGGGGGCCAGGCTCTGCTGGAAGAAGAGCCACCGACCAAACTTGGCCAGTAGGGGAGTAGCCAGATCCATGGGGAAGACCTACTCGGTGGAGCACCCGGACTGGGGCACCCGCGCCTCTCCCTGGTAGACGTTTCGGGTAGAAGCTCTGCGTGCCGGTGCAATAGTTTCCACCGCTGCACTCAAGAAGCTGCTTGCGGCGAGGACCAGCCGCACCATCTCCCAGCATGCAGTAGCCGCCGCTCCGGGCACGGGCAATAAAGATCCTACCTGGACCACGCGAGCATCGTGCGAAGGGTGGGAAGCCTCAGGGAGGGTCCGAGGCGAAGCCGTGAGGTCGGCGATCCCGCACCTCCAACTGAACAACACCACTAGGAGCAGAACCGTGTTGCAGCCCGCGAGCTTCTGAAGAACCTTGGGTACTAGGACAGCAGGCAGATACACGTACGCTAGCAGGCCGTCCCAAAGGGAAGGAGAGCGCATCTACTGCCCCGGCCAGTGGATCCGGAATGGGTGAGACAAGAGAGCGAGCTGTCTGTTCCACCTCGTGGGGAGGGGGCAATCATGAGCGACTCCCAACGGGCGCAGAGTAGTCCGAAGATGACTGGGTGTAGCGCCCGCCCTGAATGGAGAAGTAGGCCGCGATGCGCGAGCGAGTCCGCGAGGACAAACAGGTGTCCCGGGATGTGCAGCGCTCAAAGAGGGATGCCACGATCTCTACCCCACAGGAGGACTTGGAACAAGGGGATGCAGTGGGAGGGAGAGCGCGTCCCGTCCTGGTTCTGTAAGCAGGCCACTACTGTCGCGTTGTTGGAGAGAACCAGGACCTCCCGGTGACAGAGGCGAAGCTCCCATGCGACGAGGGCGAGCCAACAGCCTTCCACTCTAACTAGCTAATGACTGTTTGCGTGGTCCCTAGTCCAGCCGCCTGAGGCTGTGACGAACTCCGGATGCAGGAGTGCACCCCAGATGGAGAGGCTCGTGTCTGTGCAGATGGACAGTTGGGGCAGAGGGGGGAGAGGGGAACCCCCCGAAGCTAGCCAGAACAGGTCCGACCACGGCTGGAGGTGAGGCCTGCCCAAAGGAGACACTGGAATCAGGGCCACCAGATTGCCGGAGGACGGAGCCAGCACAGCAGCAGAAGCAATGGGATTGGTTGGGCGTAGAGCCTGTCGATGAGCCGGAGGTCCACCGCTGTGCGCAAGAGTCCCTGAAGTTATAGCCCGACCTTGGCCGGTAATGTTCCCGCGCGCGACACCGGAAGTGCTAGTCCTGCCAACTTCTGAATCCGAGCCTCAGGGAGATGCACCCGGTTGAGGCCAGTCAGGAAGTCCGTGCCTAGAGAAAAAACCTGCAGGATGGCGTGAGGTCCGACTTGCCTCCGTTGACCCGGAATCCGAGCTGGCAGAGAAGGGTAAGCAGAGCTCTAGGGCTGCCGCAACCTGGTTCCTGAGGAGCAGATCGTCCAGGTAGTGGTAAGTCGTGCTCGATGCCACCCATCTGAACCTAGCGACAACCCCGTCGAACATCCTGGCAAAAATCCAAGGGCTGAGGAAGAGAAGTGCACGGAACTGGAACCCAACTCCGTGGTAGGCAAAGCGACGATCCGTCCAGAGTCTGGGTGCACTGGAACGTGCAGAAGCGTGTCAGCTAGGTCGAGGCTTACTGCGAAGTCCAGGGGTTGCTCTTTTTGGGCCAGAGATCCATGACGACTCCTTCAGAGCATGGAATTACCCGTACTGAAAAAAGAGGAAAACCCATTTTCACTAGGGGGTCCGGGGGCATGCTTACTTACTTATGCCTGTCACCCCTACCCGGGTATAGGCCGTCGACGAGAGACCTCCAGCAACTCCTGTCCTGTGCTTCTCCTTCGATTCTACTCCAGGTGGTTCCCAGTCTCTTGATGTCTGCTTGGAGGTCTCGACGCCAGGAGTTTCTCGGCCTACCTCTTTTCCTCTTTCCCTGGGGGTTCCATGACAATGCCTGCCTAGTGATACTGGAAGCTGGCTTTCTCAGACTGTGACCGATCCATCCCCATCTTCTTCGCCCAATTTCATTCTCTGCTGTTATCTGCTCTGTTCTCTCCCAGAGTCTGACGTTGCTGATCTTCTCTGGCCAGTGGATTTTCAAAATTCTTCTAAGGCAACTGTTCATGAAGGTCTGTACTCTGTTGACTGTGGTTTTTGTCAAACTCCATGTCTCTGCTCCATATAGGAGAACTGCTTTTACATTGGAGTTGAAAATCCGGACTTTGGTGTGTTGTGACAGCTCTCTGGAACTCCACACTTTTTTCAACTGGAGAAAGGCTGCTCTGGCTTTACCGATTCGTGCTCTGACATCTGCATCAGTGCCACCTTTTTTGTCTATGATGCTCCCGAGATAGGTGAAGGACTCCACCTCCTCCAACGGGGTGCCAGCAAGCAAGACTGGTTCTTCCCTGGTTGCGTTCAGCCTCATTGTCTTTGTTTTCTGTTTGTGAATGGTGAGGCCCACTTGGGACGAGATGTCAGCAAGCCTCGTGGTCTTGTCCTGCATTTGTTGATGAGTGTGGGACAGTAATGCCAAGTCGTCTGCAAAATCGAGGTCGTCAAGCTGTGTCCACAGTGTCCACTGTATTCCACTTCGTCTGTGCTCTGTGGTCATCTTCATGACCCAGTCTATGGCCAGTAGGAAGAGGAACGGAGACAGCAGACACCCCTGCCTGACACCAGTTCTGACCTGGAGCTCTCTGGTGAACTGCCCTTCGTGGATCACGCGACATGTCATGCCATCATAGCTGCTCTTGATCAGGCGGACGAGCTTTGTGGGTACACCGTAGTGTCGTAGGAGTTTCCACAGAGTCTCTCGGTCCACACTGTCAAATGCTTTCTCATAATCCACAAAGTTGACGTACAGCGGGGAGCTCCACTCCAGAGACTGTTCCACGATGATGCGGAGAGTGGCGATCTGGTCTGTACATGATCGGTTCTTCCTGAATCCTGCTTGCTGGTCTCTCAGCTGGGGGTCAACGGAGCTCTTCATTCTCTCTAGGATGATCCTGTTGAAGACCTTTCCTGGTACTGACAGCAAGGTGATTCCTCTGTAGTTGGAACACTTGCTGAGGTCGCCTTTCTTGGGAAGCTTGATTAGGTACCCCTCCTTCCAGTCAGCTGGCATCACCTCCTCTTCCCAGATCTTTCCAAACAGTGGGTACAGCATCTCAACTGTTGTCTCTAGGTCTGCTTTCAGAGACTCCGCTGGGATGCCATCTGGCCCTGCTGCTTTGCCGTTCTTCAAAAATGCCACTGCTTTTCTGATCTCTTCCCGGCTGGGTCTGTCACAGCTGATGGGTAGGTCGGTCTCTGCCGGCTGGATGTCGGGGGGGTCGGGTGGGCTAGGTCTGTTCAGTAACTCTTCAAAATACTCGGCCCATCTGTCGAGTTGGTCTGCTCTGTCTGCAATAGGCTTGCCTTCTTTGTCTTTTACTGGTCTTTCTGTATGGCCATACTTACCCGACAATCTTCTGGTAATGTCGTAGAGCTGTTTCATGTTGCCGCTGCCTGCTGCCTTTTCTGCCTCTGCTGCCAGGCTGTCTGTGTAGGCCCTCTTGTCTGCCCTGATACTCCTCTTCACCTCGCGGTTGGCTTCCGAGTATTCCCCCTGTGCCCTTACTTTGGCTGCTCTCATGCGACTGTTGTTGACAACTGCTTTCTTCTGCTTCCTCGCTTCTATCTTCTTCAAGGTCTGTGCCGACAGCCAGTCCTTGTGGTGGTGTTTCCTGAACCCTACAGTGTCTTTGCAGGTTGAGTTCAGCGCCTCTCTAACTGCCTTCCACTGCTGCTCTGTGGTGACCGCCTCCTCTTCATTTACTAGCTCCTGTAGCGCTTGAAACCGGTTGGACAGCACCAGTTTGAACTCTTCTCTAACTCCAGTTTCTCTCAGGAGGCCTACATTATAGCGCTGTCTTCTTGTCGTCTCTGTGCGGCTTTTCTTTAGCTTGAGCTTCATTCTTAAGGTAAGCAGATGGTGGTCTGAGGCGACATCTGCTCCCCTCCTCACTCGAACATCTTGAAGGGATCTTCTAAATTTCTTGCTAATGCAGATATGGTCTATTTGGTTCTCTGTTGTATGGTCAGGTGAGACCCAAGTTGCTTTGTGTATTCTTCTGTGTGGGAAGATGCTGCCTCCAATGACAAGTCGGTTTAGAGCACAAAAGTCTACAAACCTCTCCCCGTTCTCACTCATCTCCGAGCCTAGTCCCTGTCTCCCCATCACCTCTTCGTATCCGGTGTTGTCCTCCCCTATTTTGGCATTAAAATCGCCCATGACGATGGTGATGTCTCGCTCCGCACATTTGTCCACGGCACTCTGGAGTCGGTCGTAGAACTCTTGTTTCTCTTCCTCGTCACTGTCATTGGTGGGAGCATAACACTGGATGACGTTCAGCTTGAGCTTTTTCTTGGTTCTAAAGGCTGCTGTTATAATTCTTGGCCAAAGCCCTTATGGCTCACGTTTATGACCGATCCACACATGTCTGACAATAAGTAAAGGGATGGTTTCTGCACTAACAAAATCCATGTTTTCTCAAAATCTAATCAGTTTTCACACATCTGTAAAACCCCCTTAACCTATGCAATGAGTCAACTAAATTCGGATACATAGAAAGGTCTTATCATCATAATAATAATAATAATACCGTTATTATATAGGCGCTTTTTCTCAATTTTTGGGCGAATCGACTCAAAGCGCCGCGAACTGAAACCCAACACGCACACTTACTTAACAGACACGGATTTACGCCATTTAAGACAAACACAGTACAAGACAGACGAAGGGCCAGTTCAGCTACTGAAGTTATAGAGATTTTTTATCGCTTGTATTTGAAATTTGTAAAGTGGCATGAAACTGGTACCAAAGTGTGGGGCTTGGGGGGGGGTGGGGTGGGGGGGGGTGGGAGGTGGAAGAACCGGAGTACCCGGAGAAAGAACCTCCGACGGTCCGCTCGAATTAACGGTGACACTTACCAGAGGAGAAAAGTCCGACGCCGGAACCCGGTATCGAACCTCGCACCTTTGGCATTGGTGGCAGGCGCCTTAACCACTGCGCCACGGACCGCCCCAGCTACCTTTGTGCCAAATTTGACTGAAAAGTTTGCAAAAATGTTGATAATAACTACAATTATTGGCATTTTATACACATTTGTCGACCTCTTGCGACCCTTGACCTTTTCTGAGGGGTCATCCAAATTAGTATGCATAGATAGGTCTTACCATCAGGTATCTCTGTAGCAAGTTTGGGTTTGAAGTTGTGAATAGTAATTGAGAAAAAACATTTCTTGTCAAAATATGGCTTTTTTTTACACCTATTTCCTGTCCTCTTGTGGCCCTTCACCTTTCCGAGGGGTCATCCAAATTTGTATGCATAGATAGGTCTTACCAACAGGTATCTCTGTAGCAAGTTTGGGTTTGAAGTTGTAAATAGTAATTGAGAAAAAACATCTTTTGTCAAAATATGGTGATTTTGGACCTATTTCTTGAGCTCTTGTGACCCTTGACCTTTCTGAGGGATCAACCAAATTAATATACATAAAAAAGTCTTACCATCAGGTATCTCTGTAGCAAGTTTGGGTTTGACATTGTGAATAGTATTTGAGAAAAAATAAATTATGTCCAAAGATAGCTATTTTTGATATATTTCCTGATCCCTTGACCTTGTGAGAGGTCACTGAAATGTTTATAAAGGTCTTGCCACAAAGTATCCTTGGGCCAAGTGTGAAGACTGTAGCTTGAATAGTCTGTGAGAAAATGCCAAAGTTAAAATTTACGGCCTTGCGCTGGGACCATATGGCGTTGAGGCGCGTCCCCTGGGTGGTGGATAGGGGCTCCCTCGTGAGAGGGGTGCACCGAATGAAATAAGGTGCCGTGAACCAACATGGTCTAAGGGAAGGTGACCCCGACAGAAAACCCCTGGTCCTCCTAGTAAGGGGGTTGGGCATGGGGGTAGCTTCCCCACCCTGCAAAAAATGGAAATAGCTACAAAAACGCCGACGAAAAGACTAACAGTAATTCCTTTCCTGGAGGAGGAAGGTTCTTCTACCAGAAGACTTATGACGTCCTGTGGTGAAAGCCGGAAGTCTTCAGAAGCCACAGGACCGAGCCGCCTCTCTCTATCCAGGGATACAACCATGGACACATGGAACGTCAAGACCATGTACCAGAGCGGAAAGGCCGCCCAGATAGCAGCGGAAATGCAAAAGTACAACCTTTTATCAGTGAAGCCAGATGGACGCAGTCTGGCCAGAAAAGGCTGTTAAGTGGGGAGATGATTTTGTATTCAGGTCATGAAGAGGAGAATGCCCCCCATACAGAAGGTGTAGCATTCATGCTGTCACCAGTGGCACAGAGAGCGCTGATGGGCTGGGAACCTCTTGGGTCAAGAATTATCACAGCAGCCTTTAGAACCAAGAAAACGCTCAAGCTGAACGTCATCCAGTGTTATGCGCCCACTAATGACAGTGACGAGGAAGAGAAACAAGAGTTCTACGACCAACTCCAGAGTGCCGTGGACAAATGTGCGGAGCGAGACATCACCATCGTCATGGGCGATTTTAATGCCAAAATAGGGGAGGACAACACCGGATACGAAGAGGTGATGGGGTGACAGGGACTAGGCTCGGAGATGAGTGAGAACGGGGAGAGGTTTGTAGACTTTTGTGCTCTAAACTGACTTGTCATTGGAGGCAGCATCTTCCCACACAGAAGAATACACAAAGCAACTTGGGTCTCACCTGACCATACTACAGAGAACCAAATAGACCATATCTGCATTAGCAAGAAATTTAGAAGATCCCTTCAAGATGTTCGAGTGAGGAGGGGAGCAGATGTCGCCTCCGACCACCATCTGCTTACCTTAAGAATGAAGCTCAAGCTAAAGAAAAGCCGCACAGAGACAACAAGAAGACAGCGCTATAATGTAGGCCTCCTGAAAGAAACTGGAGTTAGAGAAGAGTTCAAACTGGTGCTGTCCAACCGTTTTCAAGCGCTATAGGAGCTAGTAAATGAAGAGGAGGCGGTCACCACAGAGCAGCAGTGGAAGGCAGTTAGAGAGGCGCTGAACTCAACCTGCAAAGACACTGTAGGGTTCAGGAAACACCATCACAAGGACTGGCTGTCGGCACAGACCTTAAAGAAGATAGAAGTGAGGAAGCAGAAGAAAGCAGTTGTCAACAACAGTCGCACGAGAGCAGCCAAAGTAAGGGCACAGGGGGAATACTCGGAAGCCAACCGCGAGGTGAAGAGGAGTATCAGGGCAGACAAGAGGGCCTACACAGACAGCCTGGCAGCAGAGGCAGAAAAGGCAGCAGGCAGCGGCAACATAAAACAGCTCTACGACATTACCGAAAGATTGTCAGGCAAGTATGGCCATACAGAAAGACCAGTAAAAGACAAAGAAGGCAAGCCTATTGCAGACAGAGCAGACCAACTCGACAGATGGGCCGAGTATTTTGAAGAGTTACTGAACAGACCTAGCCCACCCGACCCCCCAGACATCCAGCCGGCAGAGACCGACCTACCCATCAGCTGTGACAGACCCAGCCGGGAAGAGATCAGAAGAGCAGTGGCATTTTTGAAGAACGGCAAAGCAGCAGGGCCAGATGGCATCCCAGCGGAGTCTCTGAAAGCAGACCTAGAGACAACAGTTGAGATGCTGTACCCACTGTTTGGAAAGATCTGGGATGAGGAGGTGATGCCGGCTGACTGGAAGGAGGGGTACCTAATCAAGCTTCCCAAGAAAGGCGACCTCAGCAAGTGTTCCAACTACAGAGGAATCACCTTGCTGTCAGTACCAGGAAAGGTCTTCAACAGGATCATCCTGGAGAGAATGAAGAGCTCTGTTGACCCCCAGCTGAGAGACCAGCAAGCAGGATTCAGGAAGAACCGATCATGTACAGACCAGATCGCCACTCTCTGCATCATCGTGGAACAGTCTCTGGAGTGGAGCTCCCCGCTGTACGTCAACTTTGTGGATTATGAAAAAGCATTTGACAGTGTGGACCGAGAGACTCTGTGGAAACTCCTACGACACTACGGTGTACCCACAAAGCTCGTCCGCCTGATCAAGAGCAGCTACGATGGCATGACATGCCGCGTGATCCATGAAGGGCAGTTCACCAGGGAGCTCCAGGTCAGAACTGGTGTCAGGCAGGGGTGTCTGCTGTCTCCGTTCCTCTTCCTACTGGCCATAGACTGGGTCATGAAAATGACCACAGAGCACAGACGAAGTGGAATACAGTGGACACTGTGGACACAGCTTGACGACCTCGATTTTGCAGACGACTTGGCATTACTGTCCCACACTCATCAACAAATGCAGGATAAGACCACAGGCTTGCTGACATCTCGTCCCAAGTGGGCCTCACCATTCACAAACAGAAAACAAAGACAATGAGGCTGAACGCAACCAGGGAAGAACCAGTCTTGCTTGCTGGCACCCCGTTGGAGGAGGTGGAGTCCTTCACATATCTCGGGAGCATCATAGACAAAAAAGGTGGCACACTGTTGCAGATGTCAGAGCACGAATCGGTAAAGCCAGAGCAGCCTTTCTCCAGTTGAAAAAAGTGTGGAGTTCCAGAGAGCTGTCACAACACACCAAAGTCCGGATTTTCAACTCCAATGTAAAAGCAGTTCTCCTATATGGAGCAGAGACTTGGAGATTGACAAAAACCACAGTCAACAGAGTACAGACCTTCATGAACAGTTGCCTTAGAAGAATTTTGAAAATCCACTGGCCAGAGAAGATCAGCAACGTCAGACTATGGGAGAGAACAGAGCAGATAACAGCAGAGAATGAAATTGGGCGAAGAAGATGGGGATGGATCGGTCACAGTCTGAGAAAGCCAGCTTCCAGTATCACTAGGCAGGCATTGTCATGGAACCCCCAGGGAAAGAGGAAAAGAGGTAGGCCGAGAAACTCCTGGCATCGAGACCTCCAAGCAGTCATCAAGAGACTGGGAACCACCTGGAGTAGAATCGAAGGAGAAGCACAGGACAGGAGTTGCTGGAGGTCTCTTGTCGACGGCCTATACCCGTGTAGGGGTGACAGGCGTAAGTAAGTAAGTAAAATTTACGGCATACAGCAGACGGACGACCACTGGCCCAGAACATACTCATATTTGCTTCGCACGTGAGCCAACAAAAAACACTACTGACAGCCAAATGGTTTACAACATCACTAGGTTCCCTTTGTATGCAGTCAACCATACACGCAAATCAAATCGCATTTGATGTCTCGCTGTTTCTGACTGGATTTCCAGTTATAGCTGGGAAGTAAGATATAATGGATCATGCTGACAATAAATCTAGAGAGAGTGTGTTGCAGATCAACTGTGATCACCCAGTCTGTGTCGGCACTGGGAGGAGGCAAAAGGTGAGGAGGGGGGGGGGGTTGTTTCTGACCGTGTTAAATGGTGAATTTGTAAAAAATAAATTATTCTTGCGTTCATTTACAACGCTGTCTAAGTATGCATCATAATAATCATTTTAAACATATCTGACATCAAAATAAACAGGAATAATTCCAGATGTGTCAGTTCATACCACTTTGGAGTCCAAAACAGCCAAAAAGTTAAGATCACCATGACTGAACCCCGCTCACAATACTTTGCCTTCATAAGTCAGATAACTCAAATTATCACACACTAGATTCATGAAAATGAACTACATATCCACGGCTGTTGCAGGTTCCTCCATTATAACTCTTTCTTTATTTCTCTTTCATTCCGCACATTTTGGCGATCAATCCTTCTTCTTTTCTCCTTTTGGAGATCATCGCGTGCATGCCACTTTTGTAAAATTATGCAGATGACCTGAAGTCGTTTTGAATAGCAATGTCAGCTATCGTCACCCATTCACTGAGGCTTTGTTTCATGACATTGTAGCTAAAAACCATCGGGTTTTCTTCAAGTCATACGAACAAAACAAAAAATTCCATGGGACAGTAGGGCATTCATTATCTAATTGAGTATGTATCCTGAATCCCAATAAAAGTTTTTGGCGACCTGTGACCTAGGGAATCTTATGGAATGCCCCATTAAATAAAATAATACAGCATCAACATCATCACTTACTAATTTTTCAGCTTCAATTTGATTAGACCCCTGCTCAATGAAGCCTTGAATGAGCCTGACGAGGGGAGGGATGTTGCCAGGTCGTTCCCACAGTATTGGGGCCAGGAGATGAGGAAAGAGCGCCATGTATGTCTCCGGTACTGTCCCTTGGTGCTGCTCCATCAGCAGAGAGAGGATTTGGAATACGTACGGGATGAATTCTGCAAAACATGAATACTTGTTGGTACTTTGCCTGACATGGCGACAGCAACAAGACAGCAAAGTCTTCTGTTGTAGCATCGGGAGTTCAAAACATTGTGACATACCCTGCACATCTTGCTGTAGAATCTCAGTGAATGGAGTAAACAGTGCCTCCTCAAAGGTGCCCACAGATGCTGGGTTCTGCTTGCATGCTGCCCGTATGGCCACACACAGACACTCAAACAGGTAGTGGTTGAAGTGAGGCTTGCTGGGGTTCTGTCCGGGAGAAAAAATGTATTTTTCTCTAAAATAAATTTTTTTGAAAAATACTTACCGATGACATTACTGTTAGGAATACTGTCTCGCTAGCCTAATTTTAGCCCAAAATTGAGGTTGTGTGCCTTTAAGGAGGGAAGGTATCAGGGGGCGCTATCTGCTAGGCAGAGCCACGGTAGCCTCCCTTCCCTCCATATCCGGAACGCGGTCACCTGATTCGCCATTCTGTATCGTAGCGAGCCAGCGGCAGCGGGGTAGGTGGGAGGGTCCTCCGAGTAATGTCATCGGTAAGTATTTTTCAAAAAAAATTATTTTAGAGAAAAATACATTTGTTTTCTCAAAACAACATTACCGATGACATTACTGTTAGGAAGAATGTCGATGAGGCGGTGGGTGCCGCTAATTACGTCCCTAAGCAAACTATTAGGTCCCCGAGACCCGCCCTCCCAGGCACAACCTCCCGATAATTTTAGCGAAGAATACCTACGGCACCCGGGGTGCCGGGAGGGAGTGTTGTGCTGCCGTGACATCCCCCACCAGCGACAGGTTCTCGCGCTGGCCGGAGAGGTCCCTCAGGTAGAATCTGGCGAAGGTTGACTCTGAACGCCAGCCTACGGCCGCCACAATGTCTTTGACTGCACAGTTGCGGTCGAATGCAAGGCTCGCCGCCATGGCTCGTACCTCATGCGCCCTGATGTTCAGATGCGTGGCGGTGTCAGGGGCGAGGTCGTGGTATGCGGAGCGTATCACCCAACGGAGCCAGGCGGAGATCGTTTGGGCCGTAATGTCATTTTTACCTGGAGACAAAGGAAGGAAAAGGCGGGTGCGGCCCCTGCGCAGAGGCTTGGTCCTGCGCAAGTAGATACGCACTGCTCTCACCGGATCTTGTTGTCTGGAGTCCCGGGAGAAGCTAGGTCCCCTCAGGGCTTGTATGGAGACCACTTGTGGGGCGGCTAGTGGAAGCCGTGTCTTGGCCAGGAAGTTCGGGTCCGGCAGCAGTTGTAGCGAACCGTCCGCCCAGAACTGTAGGCACGATGGATGGGTCGAGAAGGCGTGGAGCTCGCTGACCCTGGCCGCAGTGGCGAGGGCTAGTAGGAAGCATGTCTTCCGCGTCACGTCCGCCAGTCGCGCCAGCTGCAAAGGCTCGAAGCAGCTAGTGTTGAGCCACGTCAGTATCCAGGGTAGGTCCCATCTCGGCACAAGGGAGCGGGAGGTTGGTCGATGAAGGCCGAAGTGTGCCATCAGATCAGCCAGGTCTTTGCAGGCGCCAGGGTCGGGGTGTCCCAGGTGCCGGTACGTGTCGGCTATCATAGCCAGATAGCCGCGAATGGTAATGGGGGCCAACCGCTGATCATTGAAGAGCCAGAGGAAGAATTCCGCTAGCTGGGGAACCGTCAGATCCGTGGGGGAGAGTCGTTCGGCGGCGCACCAGTCGCAGAGAACGCGCCATTTCCCCTCGTAAACTCGCCTAGTGGATCGCCTGCGGGCTGTAGCGATCGCAACCACCGCCGTACTTGAGAAACCTCTATTGGCGAGGGCTTGCCGCACAATCTCCAGGCGTGTAGGAGGAGACGCTCGGGGCACGGGTGGAACAGGTCCTGCCGGGGCTGCTTGAGCATCGATGGCGGAGTGGGCAGCTGTAGTGGGGGGGCCGACGCCAGGTTCAGGAGGTCGGTTGTCCAGGACCGGGACCAGGAGAAGGGGGCCACTAGGTACAGAACCGTGTTGCAACCTCTGAGCTTGAGCAGGACCTTGGGAACGAGGACCGCCGGTGGGTAGGCGTACGCGATGAGGCCGTCCCAGGGAATGGAGAGAGCATCGACCGCCCAGGCTTGAGGATCTGGGATGGGGGAGACGAAGAGTGGAAGTTGGTGGTTCCATCTCGTGGCAAAGAGGTCGATCATGGGCGTCTCCCAGCGGTCGCAAATCATCCGAAAGATGTCTGGTCGGAGTGTCCACTCGGTGTGGAGAAGCTGCCCGCGTCGAGAGAGGGAGTCTGCCAGGACATTGAGATGGCCCGGGATGTGTCTGGCTCTGAGGGAAATGCCGCGGTCCTCGCACCACCGAAGTATCTGGTAAAGAAGGATGCAAAGAGACGGGGAGCGAGTCCCGCCCTGCTTCTGAAGGTAGGCGACGACTGTGGAGTTGTCGGACAGGACGAGAAGCTCCTGACGACGCAGGCGAGGTTCCCAGGCGAGGAGTGCTTGCCAAACCGCCTGGAGCTCCAACCAGTTGATGTGTCGCGTCGCTAGGTCCGAGGTCCAAATGCCGGAGGCCGTGGTGAACATCGGAAGTAGGTGAGCTCCCCAGCCGGAGCTGCTCGCGTCGACGCAAAGTGACAGTTGGGGGGGAGGTGTGTAGAGGGGGACTCCCGACGCCAGCCAGGCAGGATCCGCCCATCGACGAAGATGCGGCAGCAGCATCAAGGGAACTGGTACCATCGTCTCCAGGGCGCCCGAAGACGGCCGCCAGTGTAAGAGGAGATGGAGCTGAAGGGGACGGTAGTAAAGGCGACCCAGGTGGAGTAAGTCCGCCGCCGCACTCATCAGGCCAAGGAGCTGTAGCCACACTCTGGCGGTAGCCGAGCGAGTCTGCGCGAGGTGCAGGGCGAGGGTCGCCAGCTTCTGTATGCGTGGTCCCGGCAGGCGAACAAGGTTGCAGTCTGTGCGAAACTCCATACCCAGATGGACGAAGTGGCGGGATGGCACCAGGTCGGACTTGCCCCAGTTCAGCAGGAAGCCGAGATTGTCGAGGAGGTGCAGCAGCGCATCTCGATCCCTGGTCAAGGCCGTGACCGACTGGTTCCGTAGGAGGAGGTCGTCGAGGTAGTTCGACGTCGGGCTGGACGACGTCATTCTGGCCCGGGCGACGACTGCATCCATGATGCGCGTGAACACCCAGGGGCTGAGGTTGAGACCGAAGGGCAACACTCGGAACTGGTAAATCACTCCTGCAAAAGCAAAGCGTAGATACCGTCGGGACGAAGGGTGAACAGGCACGTGAAGGTAGGCATCCGAGAGATCCAGGCTGACGGCAAAGTCCATCGGCTGCACCGCGGCCCGAAGAGCTCGGGCCGTCTCCATGTGGAAGGGGGGGGGCAACGATGAACTTGTTCAAGGCGGAGAGATCGATGACCGGTCTCCACTTGCCGCCTGGCTTGGGCACAACGAAAAGGCGGCTGTAAAAAGCAGGGGAGTTGGGCTGCGAAACCACTTCCGTCGCCGTCTTTAGAAGTAGGGAGTGCACCTCGTCGCGAAGAGCAGCGGCCCTGTCTAGGTCGGAGGGCACAGGGGTCCAAACGGGGGAGCGACGGAGGGGGGGCGGCGACCGAAAGGCGATCCGAAGGCCTTCGGAGACGGTAGAAAGCACCCAGGCGTTGTCCGGGAACAGCGCGTGCCACGCCTGGCTGTGGCGCGCCAGCCTCCCGCCGACAGGAGAAAGGGAAGCGGTCGGCGGCGGCGGAGGAGGATAAGCGTCAGTGGGCCCTGCCCCTCCCTGGGCGGCGGGCGGGCCGGGGCCAGGCGGGGGAGGGGGCGGGGGCGGGAGTCACGTCGGGGCGAAGGCGAGCGCGCCCAAAGGCTGGGGCGCGAGGAGGGAGACGTCCGCGCACTGTAGGGGGGCGGGGAGCGGGTCTGGCGGACCGCAGGGCACGACCCGCGGCCTTGCGGGGAACTCGAAAGCGGTGGGGCGCCGGTCGGCTGGGCCACAAGTCCTTGTTGGCTTCCTTCACCGCCTGCCAGGTGGGCCCGAACAGCAGTTCCCCTCCAAGCGGCGCCTGTCGAAGCTGCTTCTTCAAGTCCGGGGGAAGATCACAGGAACGGAGAAGAGCATCACGTCGCATCAGGTCGCAGTTGGCCGCGGCCGTCATGGAGTTTACAGCGGAGTGAAACGCCGCCCGGTTGCCTGCCACTGCTAAGGATAGGATGTCCGCCAGAAAAGGAGAGGTCACAGGGTTCCAGGCTTCTTCCACACGGCGAACGATAGTCTGGGTCACCAAGTCGAGGAATCCCGCTGTAGCGAGGGCATTCCGTACAAGGGTAGCTGTCTTGTCGAGGCCTGGGATGACGGGACCCGGACGAGGGGAGCCAGCGAAGGAGAGGGCCTGGGCGTCCAGCTCCGGTAGCTGACAGGAGAAGGACTGCGAATGACCCGCGTACCAGCGCTGCTGAAAGGCGATCTGTAGATCAGCGGGCCACCTGTTGTCCGAAAAGAAACCTGCGTCCCCAAAGGAATTCGTACGAAGGTGCGACGAAGGGCGTCACGTAGGTCTCGGAACCCTGGAGGTTGAGGGAGAGACTTGAACCGCTTGGTCAGGCTGGCCGCATCCACAAAGGCAGAAGCTTTCCTCTTGACCGGCGGTGAAGGTGGGCAGTCTTCCGGAGGAAGGGAGGCCGCGATAAGGCGAGCCGCTTCATCCAAGGCTCAGAGGGTCTCCATCTTATGACTGAGGGAAGGCTGTCGAACACCAGCGTCGTCCGAGAGGGGGGAGTGTCCGGACGCGTCGGACGCATCGTTACGCAGTAAGGCTGACATCGAACCCTCAGGAACGAGGCTGAGAGCGTCGTCCTCCATAACTGGATCCGACCCCTGAGGGGGGGAAGGTCGGACACCAACACTGGAAACGTCGCTGCCGAACTCGCGTTGTGTCACTGTAGCGCTGGGAGGAGAACGGACCCGTCGCGCAGAACCAGGGGGTGAGCGGGACGTCGGGGAAAACCTCGTCGCTGGACGTCTCGAAGCGGAGCGGTGAAGAGGGGAGCGCGGCCGCGGGGAAGAACGGCGACGGGGGGAGTAAGTCCGGTGGAAGCGGGAACGCTGGCTCCGGGATGGAGAGGGCGAACGGGACCGGGGTCGATAGGTCGAGCGGTGCGGTGAACGATGACGGAGACCTCTATCCCGGTGAGAGTACGAAGTACGCCGGTCGGTAAGAGGGCTGAGCCTCCTAGGCGCTCGGTGCCCTCTGGAAGTCGAGCGCGAGCGGGAAGACCCGCCAACGGAGTGAGAAGAATGGCGTTCGGAGCGAGCGAATTGCGAGTCACGGGAGCCATTAGAAGCGCGGGAGCTTCGCCCGCGTGGTCTCTGAAAAACAGTCACCTCCCCCTGCGCCAGGGGCCGGGCCGAGGGGGCCAAACAGGAGGCACCTTAACTACACTCGCTAATGTGTATTTGGTTGGTTTTCTACTCTTAGTGTTAACTAAGGTACTGACCTCCGCACCAGAAGACTTGTGCTTGTCAACGGAGCTTCTCACGGTCGTAGACGCGTTTCGGTCCCGCGGGCGTTGTCGGTCAGACTCGGTGGGACCCAGCGAGCCGACAAACCCTGTAGGCGCCCGGTGTTGGCCAAGCTCGGGGTCAGGAACTGCCGGCGAGCTGACAAACACAGATGTCGGAGTACTTCGTTGGCCATGCTCGGTGTCAAGTAACCCCAGCGAGCTGACGAACCCTCCGTCAGGAGCGTGAGGCTCCGGATCCGCATGTGCGTCCCGCATCGTGAGAGCTCTCGGTGTTTCCTCCACCAAAGTAGACGGAGCGGCCTTCTTCGGACGCTTCCGCCGGTAGAAACGCCGCAGTTGCGACCACTGCTCCTCCTCCCAGGTGGTGCAGACGTCGCAAGGGTGGGTGGGGGAACAGCCAGAGCACGGAAGACAGACGTCGTGGGCATCACTCGGCCACTGGAAGTCTGCGCATCTCGTGCAGGTACGAACTTGCCAACTGGTCATGGTAGAAAGAAGGAGGTTACCACCGTGAAGGACGGAGGACGAGGGCCCCCGAAAAAAGGCCGCAAAGTCCCGCCAAGGACGAGAAGGCACAGCCCGGTCGACACTGCAGCCGGAACAGAAGCCCACTCTGCAGCAGGAAGCTCACAAGCCAGTAGTAACCCGTCAACCTCCAACCACGAACTCGAAGAAGACAAAGTCGCGCGAGAACGAAGCCTGAACGGAGCTAGGTAGGGCATACAACCTTCCACGGCTCAGCGAAGAGACAGAATGGCGAATCAGGTGACCGCGTTCCGGATATGGAGGGAAGGGAGGCTACCGTGGCTCTGCCTAGCAGATAGCGCCCCCTGATACCTTCCCTCCTTAAAGGCACACAACCTCAATTTTGGGCTAAAATTAGGCTAGCGAGACAGTATTCCTAACAGTAATGTCATCGGTAATGTTGTTTTGAGAAAACAAATATCAATATTCAAATATAATTCAGCATACAAGTATCTACAAACAAGAGCACTGCAAAAAGATTTCATTTTAGAATCATTTGCAAAGCCCCAATGTGCAAGTCATCATAGAAGAATCAACCAAGACAGCCTTAAGTTGATCCTTTCCAAGCAGAAAGGTAACCAATCACTGTACACAAGCCATCATAGTCGAATATCTCCACCACAGGCTACTGGAAAAGTGTAGTTATTACTGAACACAAATTGGTGCCAATGATACATTCTTTTGCTGCCCTACGCAACTCATAACCCCCTTGTGCATGCATCCACCAGCACTGTACAACCAGTACTGTATACAGTACCAGCAGCTGAACACACAAAGAGGTTAAATTAACAAAAAGCAAGTAAATAGAACCGTCTCTCACCTTGCTGACAACCAACAGTTTCTGAGTCAAACTCTGTAGAAGCTGAGGCACCATGGGAAGGACATTCTGTTGCAGCAAGGACATTGTCCGCATCACCGCTGTCAAACAAAAACATATCATTGAAATCCTGTCATCACTCACAGAGAGGTGACAGGTAACAGTAATGTTGAAACATTTAAGCAAGCTGAAGCAAACCTGCTGATATGAAAATGAAGCATACTTTCTCAGGTGGTGGGAGGAGAGGGGAGGGAGGGTGTGGGGGAAGAAGGGGGGGGGGGGATTTCCATGAGCTTTTTTCCCACTTGGTAAATAAAATTTTAGTAAGTAAGAACTTTTATTCTTTCTAGGAAACACACAGCTTTACCCTTCATGATGTATTCATTTTCTGTAGAACCTGGCTTCTCCATAGCAGCAAACAAGCTAGTCATCAGATCCATGGAGAACGGCTGCACATTTTCAATCGTAAACCTGTCATGGTAAAAACCCCAACAAAATTATTTTCCAAAACTTAACTCATTCAGTCCCAACACACGGATCAAGCATGATAGTTCAAGGGTGATGCCAGAATAGTTTAGCGCCCATAGGCGCCAAGCTATTCTGGCACCACCCTTGAACTATCATGCCGATCTGTCTGTAGAATTGTAATTCAGTCCTCCAGAGGGCAACTTCAAAATCTGGAGATTTCGGTCCTGGAGCAGAATGTGTTAAAACATCTCTCAATAGACCAAAACCCTTTGCATAATCTCATCTGACAGACTAAATGCACAGAAAACACTTCAAAAATCAAGAATCTACATCACCACACACTTGCTTTTATCCAATTCAGTCTTCATACACAATATAGGATGGCTCAACCATGATAGGTCAAAGTGGTGCCAGAATACCTCTAGCTGGGTACTTTCCAGTGCTTAGCTATTCTGGTACAGTTAAATGTGGCCAAAAGGGACTACCAAAGAGTGGTCCCCTTGAACAGTTGGTCTCCTTAGTGTAATCTAAGTAACTGAATACCATGGGACCAAAAATAGGTGGTCTGCTTAGACAGGTGGTCGCCTTTTCACGTGGTCACCTTTACAGGTCTGACTGTATAACTCATAAATTGTCAAAGTCAATCTATCTCCTAAAGTGGTATGAAGTCTGCTGGACGACTTAAACATCTGGGAATTTTGCCAGTAAAGCTCAATGTGTTAACCCATTTAGCCCCATGACCGCATTTCCCGACGATGTACCAGTTGTAGGAGATGGATTGACCATAATTCAAGGGTAGTGCCAGACTAGCTTGGCACCTCCTGCTGTAGGGCTTTGGGGTTAAATGGGTTAACCCATCTAGATCTGGATCTAATATGATTTATCTATCTATCTATCTATATCCCGTAGTCTTGCCGACCGTTGGGGCACCACTGATGACTTGGCAACCAGCTCCCTCCATTTCTCTGTTCTCTGCCATTCTTAGCGTATCGCCCAGCCTCAGTCTGTCCACTCTGAGATAGTGTCCTCCCATCTTTTCCTCTTTCTTCCTCTCCTTCATCCTCCTTGCACAGTGCCTTGCAGGATTGTTTTGGCAAGCCCTGCTGAACGCGTGACATGCCCATACCACTTCAGTTTGCGTTTTTTCATAATGGCTAATAGGTCTTCATAGGGCCAGATGGCTTGCCCGATTCTGCTTCCCACTTCCTTGTTCGTGATGTGATCTCTGTATGAAATGCCAAGCAGCCTTCGAAAACATCTCATTTCAGTGGCTTGTATCCTCCTTTCAAGGTCTGCTGTGAGGGTCCATGACTCGCAGGCATATAAGAACACTGAGAGGACTAAGGAGCGCATCAGTCTGATCTTGGAGAAGAGTGTGATGTTTCTGTCCCTCCACATGGCCTTCAATCTTGTCAGTGCTGTTGTTGTCTGCGCAATCCTGGACAGTATTTCTGGTTTTGATTCCTCATCTGTCACAATGGCTCCTAAGTATTTGAATTTATTAAATGTTTCCAGTTTTTGGCTTCCAAACATGACGTCAGTGCCAATGCCACTGGCGTTATTTGTCATCAGTTTGGTCTTCTCTGCACTGATTTCCATCCCATGCACAATGGCTGTACTGTCCAGCTTTTCCACCAGCTGAGCCAGCTCCTTCTCTGTTCCTGCAAGGCCATCAATGTCATCTGCAAAGCGCAAGTTTGTGATTGTTCTGCCTCCAATACTGACAGTTCCTTCATGATCTTTCAGAGCGTCTGTCATGATTCTTTCCAGGAAGATGTTGAAAAGAGTAGGTGAGAGCAAGCAGCCTTGTCTGACTCCGACTGTAGTCCTAAACCAGTTTCCTATTTTGCCATTGAAGCAGACTGCACTAGTGGCCTTGTTGTAGAGGTTTGCTATGACTTTGATCAGGTTGGCATTGATGTTGTATAGCTTCATGGTGGACCAAAGGGCTGTTTGCCACACCCTGTCAAACGCTTTCTTAAAATCCACAAGGACATGATAGAGGTCTTGCTGGTGCTGGAGGTACCTCTCACATAGAACTCTCAGGTTGAAGATCTGCTCAGTTGTGCTGCACCCTGGTCTGAAGCCTGCCCGTTCGTCAGCTATGATTTCCTCTGCCTGTGGCTTCAGCCTGTTCAGTAGGATCTTTAACATGATTTTGCTTGGGTGGCATATAAGACTGATCGTGCGATAATTCTGGCATTGATGTAAGTTGCCTTTTCTTCCGCCTAAAGAAGGTCAACAAGCAGGGTCCCACCAGAATCAAGTTTGACCTCGAGAAGCTGAAAGACCCAGAGGAAGCGGAAGCCTTACAGGCAAAGATAGGTGGAAAATTCGCGCCACTGCTACTTCTAGGTGCAGAAGACACGGATGTGGACACATTGATCGACACATTTAACACTGCTGTAACCCAAACAGCCAGTGAGATCCTTGGCAAACACCGACAAGACAAGAAACCTTGGGTTACAGCCGACATCTTTGCTCTATGTGACAAGCGACGAGAATTAAAGAAAAAGAAAGCAGAAGTAGAAGGAGCTAAACAATACAGGGAAATTAACCAGGATATCAAGAAAAGCATGAAAAAGGCAAAGAATAAGTGGATTGAAGATCAGTGTAAACACGTAGAAGAAAATCTGAACAAAAATAATAGCAAAAAAGCATACCAGCTGGTGAAAGACCTGACCAGTGTAAAACAAGGACGCTCCTCGATCATTTAAGATAGTGAAGGGAATTGTCTTACGGAAGACCAAGACATACTGAAGAGATGGACAGAGTACTGCTCAGATTTGTACAACCACCGAGCTACAGGGGACCCAGACATACTTGTCAACCCAACCGTGACCAACAATGGCAACTATGCCATCCTCCGAGAAGTAGAGGCTGCAGTGAAGTCGCTGAAAAAGGGAAGGCAGCAGGAGCAGACAAAATCCCTGCAGAGCTAGTCCAAGAAGGAGGAGAAGACATAATAAGTGCCTTACAAACAATCTGCAATAAGATCTGGCAGTCAGGGGATTGGCCCACACCATGGACCCAATCACTTATAATAACTCTCTAATATTCGACCTCCTCCTCGACCACTACAGCACACGACCCGGAAAACACATCCTTCTAGGCGACTTTAACTTCCACTTTGACAAACCCGACCACCCTGACACAAAACGCAGGGCTCGAAATTAGCGGGGGCCCGGGGCCAAAAACCCGCAAAGTTGATTTCGGGCTCGGAAAGTTGAAAAACGAAGGGCCCGCTTGGCCCGCAAAATAATTCGTCTGCTACAGCTAGCTCTACTCGGCAGTTTCGTATTTGGGCCAAGGGAAGCAACCCACACCGGTGCCCTAAATTTGGACAGAAGTGTAATATGAATAGATGATTGAAAAAAAAAAAAAAAAGAAAAGGCAAAATCTGTTTAACTTTAGTTTATCAGGAAGAGTACTGTTAAGTTTAGTTCCCTTTCATGGTTTTGTTTTGAACTTTTGTGCATTGAGGTCAGATTTTTTGTTAGGTTACTCATATTAAAAATTTAATGATGTGTATTGTGCAATACTCAGTCACAAAACTGAAAAGTATTATACAAGAGACTCACTTGATTTTTTTCTATTTTGTTTAATGGCCATTTCAGGCTCACTAGTCACTGGAATATGTGTGTCACTGAATGTGTGTGTGTGTGTGTTTTTTCCCCTTTTTTGTTGGTAATGTTTGAAAGTGAAAGAAAAGGCAAATAAAAATGACATCACTCAGCAAAATTGGAAATTCAATTGTTTTTATTTTAGATTATCAGACAAATTGTACTTTCTACTTATTATATTGTCAATAATTCTTTTGTTTTTTGTTTGCATTATTTTTCAAAGTTGGGCCCCGAAAGTTGCTTGTGGGCCCCCAAAGAAAAAAGTTAATTTCTAGCCCTGAAACGCCTTTGCACGTCACTTTCAAACCACAATCTTACACAACACATCACTAAACCCACCCACCGACTCGGCCACACCCTCGACTGGATCATCACCCGCACCTCCGATCAACTCTTTCTCGACTCTGACACCTCCTCTGTGCTTCCCTCTGACCACCTCGCTATTCTCGTCTCCCTCAATCTACCTCCCCCGAAAAAAACCAAGCTCATCGTCTCTCGTCGCAAACTAAAATCTGTCAACCGCGAGAGCTTCTTCGACGAAGCTGTCGACCTTCTCTTAGACCCCGCCCCCTCTCCCGATCTTGCATCCCATTTCGATTCCTCCCTTCGAAAACTTCTTGACACCCATGCCCCTGTCACTACCTGCTCCATACCCAACCGACTCCCCTCCCCCTGGCTCACTGACGACATAGCTGAAGCCAAGCGCGAGCGCCGACAAGCGGAACGCCGCTGGCGCTCATCTGACCTCACCGTTGACAGACAGATCTTCCAAACAACTAGATCCAAAGTCTGCAAAATGATCTCCGAATCTAAACGCAAATACCTTCAAAACCAAATCCTGGAATCCACTTCTTCCAAAACCCTCTACGCCACCATGAACACACTCCTAGGCACTTCTAAAGACTCTCCTCTCCCCAACACACACAGCAAAGAAGAACTCCCGTCTGCTTTTTCTACCTATTTTTCGGACAAAATCCAAACTCTGCGCGACACACTCGACACCCTGCCTTCTCCGCCTTGCCCTCCCGACCCCCCCTTTTCCAGCACTCCCCTCTCGTCCTTCCGCCCCGTCTCTCAGGATGAAGTACTCAAGACCATAAAGTCCATGCCCTTCAAAACCTGCGAGCTAGACCCCCTCCCAGCTTCTCTCTACCGTGACGGCCTTCCAAAACTTCTGCCCTTCATTACCGACATCATCAACGCATCTCTAGAAAACGGCTCCGTCCCCGATATCTTCAAGTCCGCCATCGTCCGTCCTCTCCTAAAAAAACACAACCTCGACCCTAACGAACTCAAGAACTATCGCCCAGTCTCCAATCTCTCTTTCCTGTCCAAGCTTCTTGAGAAGGTTGTTCTCAACCAGCTCAACCTCCACCTCACCGACAACAACCTCCTCAGTCCATTCCAGTCTGCCTATCGCAAACATCACAGCACTGAAACAGCCCTTCTACATATCTTAAACGATCTGCTTCTCTCCACCGACTCGGGCAACATCTCTCTTCTTACACTACTCGATCTCTCTGCCGCCTTTGACACTATAGACCACTCTATCCTCCTCCACCGACTCCACCACTCCTTTGGCATCACTGATTCTGCTCACTCCTGGTTTCTCTCCTACCTCTTCGACAGACAGCAGTCCGTCACCATCAATGGCGTCTCTTCCAACCCAGTCACGCTCTCCGCGGAGTCCCACAGGGGTCCGTCCTGGGCCCGGTCCTTTTCACACTCTACACCTCTCCTCTGTCCAACATCATCCAGTCTCACCGCATACACCACCACCTCTACGCTGACGACTCACAACTGCTAGACAAAGACAAACTCGACAACACTCAGTCACTACTGACTCGCACGGCTGACTGCTACGAAGACGTGAAAAACTGGATGACAGCAAACAAGCTAAAACTGAACGACGACAAAACGGAAGCCATGCTGGTAGGCACTCGCCAGAAACTCTCCCAGCTCCCTCCCTCTCTCCACCTTCAACTCGATAGCACCCCCATCTCCCTCTCTGACTCGGCCAAGAACCTCGGCGTTATCCTCGATTCCTCTCTGTCCATGACCAGCTTCGTTTCCGCCACGGCCCAGGCATGTTATTTCCACCTCCGCCGCATCAGTCAGATCAGAAAATACCTCACTACCGAAGCTGCCACCAAACTTGCTGTCTCTCTCATCTTATCTCGCATCGACTACTGCAACTCTCTCCTTTCCGGCCTCCCTCACTCCACCATTTTCACTCTCCAACGCGTTCAGAACAATGCTGCCCGCCTCGTCCTCAGAAAGAAAAAACGTATTTTTCTTTAAAATAAGTTTTTTTGAAAAATACTTACCGATGGTATTACAACTAGGAAATGTTTCTTAGCTAGTCTAATTTTAGCCCAAAAATTGTTGTGTACGATAATGGCCATGATGGCAGGAGAGGGGCGCCATAGGTTAGGCGGAAACCCGGTAGCCTCCCTTCCGGTTCAACCACGCATGTGCTCAGTGCTCAAATCACCAGTCAGTTTCTTAGCGGAGCAGCGGCGAGCGGGGCAGGTGGGAGGGACCTTCGAGTAATACCATCGGTAAGTATTTTTCAAAAAAACTTATTTTAAAGAAAAATACGTTTTTTCTTTCTGAGGACGAGGCGGGCAGCATTGTTCTGAACGCGTTGGAGAGTGAAAATGGTGGAGTGAGGGAGGCCGGAAAGGAGAGAGTTGCAGTAGTCGATGCGAGATAAGATGAGAGAGACAGCAAGTTTGGTGGCAGCTTCGGTAGTGAGGTATTTTCTGATCTGACTGATGCGGCGGAGGTGGAAATAACATGCCTGGGCCGTGGCGGAAACGAAGCTGGTCATGGACAGAGAGGAATCGAGGATAACGCCGAGGTTCTTGGCCGAGTCAGAGAGGGAGATGGGGGTGCTATCGAGTTGAAGGTGGAGAGAGGGAGGGAGCTGGGAGAGTTTCTGGCGAGTGCCTACCAGCATGGCTTCCGTTTTGTCGTCGTTCAGTTTTAGCTTGTTTGCTGTCATCCAGTTTTTCACGTCTTCGTAGCAGTCAGCCGTGCGAGTCAGTAGTGACTGAGTGTTGTCGAGTTTGTCTTTGTCTAGCAGTTGTGAGTCGTCAGCGTAGAGGTGGTGGTGTATGCGGTGAGACTGGATGATGTTGGACAGAGGAGAGGTGTAGAGTGTGAAAAGGACCGGGCCCAGGACGGACCCCTGTGGGACTCCGCGGAGAGCGTGACTGGGTTGGAAGAGACGCCATTGATGGTGACGGACTGCTGTCT
>BTPG01000005.1:146964272-147034183 GCA_036245525.1 Semisulcospira habei | reverse complement strand
CTGGGCGCCGGGAGGGAGTGTTGCGCCGCCACGATGTCTCCCACCAGCGCTAGGTTCTGCCGCTGGCCGGAGAGGTCCCTCAGGTAGAAGCGAGCGAAGGTGTTCTCTGTTCGCCAGCCCACAGCCGCCACGATGTCCTTGACCGCACAGTTGCGTTCGAATGCGAGGCTCGTGGCCATGGCTCTGATCTCGTGCGCCCTGATCCTCATGCGTTTTGCTGCATCAGGGGCGAGTTCCTGGTAGGCGGATCGTATCACCCACCGAAGCCAGGAGGATATAGTCTGGGCTGAGATGTCGTTTCTACCTGGGGACAGAGGAAGAAAAAGGCGGGTGCGTCCCCTGCGGAGGGGCTTGGTCCGGCGCAGGTACACACGTAACGCTCGAACTGGGTCCTGTTGCCGGGACTCTCGATCGGAGCGTGGTTCTCTGAGAGGTAGTATGGTGACCAGTTGTGGTGCCACGAGTGGAGATCTGGTCTTGGCTAGGAAGGTCGGGTCGGGAAGCAGCTGCACCGAACCGTCCGTCCGGAACTGTAAACAGTTGGGGCGAGTAGAGAGGGCGTGCAGCTCACTGACTCTGGAGGCTGAGGCGAGGGCTAGCAAGAAGCAGGTCTTCCGCGTCACGTCCGGTAGTCTCGCCAGCTGTAACGGCTCAAAGCGGGCCGAGTTGAGCCAAGTAATGACCCAAGGTAGGTCCCAACGTGGCAGCAGTGTACGTAGAGCGGGACGATGCAGACCGAAATGGCCCATCAGATCGGCGAGGTCCTTGCAGGCGCCCGGGTCGGGACGTCCTAGATGCCTGTAAGTATCAGCGATCATGGCCAAGTAACCTCGAATGGTGATGGGAGCTAAACGCTGGTCGTGAAAAAGCCAGAGGAAGAAATCCGGCAGCTGAGGGACTGTCAACTCGGTGGGGGAGAGGCGTCTGTCGTCACACCAGGTGCTGAGAACTCTCCACTTGCCCTCGTAAACTCGTCTGGTCGAGGCTCTGCGGGCTGTAGCGATCGCGTCCACTGCCGCACCTGAGAAGCCTCTAGCGGAGAGGGCTTGCCGGACAACCTCCAGGCGTGGAGGAGGAGACGTTCTGGACAAGGATGGTACAGCGTCTGCCGCGGTTGCTTGAGCATCGTTCGTGGAGTGGGTAGCTGTAGTGGGGGGGTCGTCGCCAGATTCAGGAGGTCGGTCGTCCACGACCTGGTCCAACAAAACGGGGCCACCAGAAACAGGATAGTGTTGCTGCCCCTGAGCTTGAGAAGAACCTTGGGGATGAGGACCGTGGGTGGGTAGGCGTAGGCGACCAGTCCATCCCAGGAGATGGAGAGGGCGTCCACTGCCCAGGCCAAGGGGTCTGGAATCGGCGAGACGAACAGAGGGAGTTGGCGATTCCATCTCGTGGCAAATAGGTCGATCATGGGTGACTCCCAGGTAGCGCCGATCATCCGAAAGATGTCTGGACGCAGTGACCACTCGGTGTGCAGTAGCTGACCGCGACGGGAGAGGGAGTCGGCCAGCACATTCAAGTGGCCCGGGATATGTCAAGCACGGAGAGAAATGTCCCGATCCTCGCACCACCGGAGCACTTGGTACAGGAGGATGCAGAGAGATGGGGAGCGGGTACCGCCCTGCTTCTGGATGTAGGCGACGACCGTAGAGTTGTCCGACAACACCAGTAGCTCCCGGTGAAGCAGGCGAGCTTCCCACACACGAAGGGCTTGCCAGACGGCTTCCAGTTCCAACCAGTTGATGTGTCGGTCCCGGAGATCCAGGTCCCACCGGCCGGAGGCCGTCTCGAATGAGGGTAGAAGGTGTGCTCCCCAACCGGAGAGGCTCGCGTCTACGCAGATGGAGAGGGAGGGCGGTGGCGAGAACAGCGGCACTCTTGTTGCGAGCCAGAGGGGGTCCGCCCAGCGTAGAAGGTGAGGACGGAGCCACGACGGAATCGGAACCGGAGACTCTAGGTCGGAGGTCGACGGACGCCAGTGTAGCAGAAGGTGCAACTGTAGCGGCCGGGAGTAGAGACGTCCTAACGGAATAAGGTCTGCTGCCGCGCTCATCAGCCCCAGCAACTGAAGCCACTGCCTGGCGGGAATCGAAGACTTCTGGGATACCTGCCGAGCTAGTTCCGCCAGCTTCTGAATGCGGGGTTCGGGCAGCCGGACGATATTGCGGTCGGTGTAGAACTCCATGTCTAGGTGGACGAAATGGCGTGACGGCACGAGGTCGGACTTGCCGAAGTTGACTATGAAGCCCAGCGTCTTGAGGAGCTGAAGCAAGGCATCCCGGTCCACCTCCAAGGCGGCAGAGGCCTGATTCTTCAGGAGCAGGTCGTCCAGGTAGTTGGACGTGGGGCTCGTGGAGGTCCGACGGGCTTTGGCTACCACTGCGTCCATGATGCGTGTGAAGACCCATGGGCTGAGGTTGAGGCCGAAGGGAAGTGCGCGGAACTGGTATACCACACCCTCGAAGGCGAAGCGTAGATAGCGTCTGGACGCTGGGTGCATGGGCACGTGAAGGTAAGCATCCGCGAGGTCCAGGCTGATTGCAAAGTCTAGGGGTTGCACCGAGGCACGCAGGGCCCGAGCTGTCTCCATGCGAAAGCGTGGAGCTACTATAAACTTGTTGAGCGCGGACAGGTCGATCACAGGACGCCACTTGCCGCCCGGCTTGGGAACTACAAACAGCCGGCTGTAGAAAGCTGGGGAGTCGAGACGCGTCACCACCTCTGTCGCTGCTTTTCGAAGTAGGGCGGTCACCTCGTTGCGCAGAGCGTCTGCCTTGAGCTGGTCTGTCGGAACCAAGGTCCACGCCGGAGTACGTTGCAGTGGGGGCGGGGACCGAAAGGAGATCCGCAGACCGAGGGAGATGGTTGAAAGAATCCAGGGGTCGTCCGGGAACAGCGCCCGCCAGGCGGCGCTGTGCCGTGCGAGCCTCCCGCCGACCGGAGGTCCCAGCGCGGTCGACGGAGCCCGAAGGTGGAGAACGTCAGAAGGCCCTGCCCCGCCCGGGGCGTCGGGCAGGCTTGGGCCAGGTCCTGGGAGCGGGGGCCGAAGAGGATCCTGCAGTGGGACGGGTACGGGGGAAGGCAGGGGGCCTGGGGGGGAGACGTCCACCTCTGGTGTAAGGCCGGGAAACGGGTCTAGCCGCCCGCAGGGGGCGACCCTGGGTCCTGCGGGTATGTTGAAAGGGAGTAGGTACTGTACGACTTGGCCAGGTGTCCTTGTTTGCCTCTTTAACCGCTAACCAAGTGGGGCCAAAGAGAAGTTCTCCGCCAAGGGGCGCCTGACGAAGTTGGAGCTTTAGGTCATTGGGGAGAGGGCAGGAGCGGAGGAGGAAATCCCGACGCAAAAGGTCACAGTTGGCCGCCGCAGCCATAGCGTTGACACAGGTGTGGTAGGAGGCCCGGTTACCAGAGACGGCCAGGGCTAGCAGATCCCCCAGCAGCGGCGTAAGGGACGGATGCCAAGCCTCCTCTACGCGACGAACCATGGCTTGCGTCAGAAGGTCAAGAAATCCCGCGGAGGCTAAGGCGTTGCGTATGAGATTACCTGTCTGATCGATTCCTGGAAGCAGAGGGGTCCGTGCCGGAATCGCCGCCAGGGCCCAAGCAGCTGGGTCCGGTTTGGGTAGTGCGCAGGTAAAGCTCTGAGTATGTCCCGCGTACCAAGATTGTCGAAAAAACATGTGTAGGTCCGCCGGCCACTTAGAGTCATTGAAGAATCCAGCGGCGCCCAAGTGTCCCTGCGCGAGTCGAGCCGAGAACGCGTCCCGTAGGCTGCTGAAACCCGGAGGTTGAGGAAGAGTTTTAAAAGTCTTGGTATGGAGTTCCGCATCTACATAGGCCGCGGCCTTCTTCTTCGCAGGCGGAGAAGGAGGACAGTCTTCCGGCGGCAGGCACGCCGAGATGATGCGAGCTGCCTCGTCCAGGGCACGCAGAGTCTCCAACCTGTGTCCCACTGCTGACGGATGTTGTTCCTGCTCATCTTGATCCACGTCAGGGGGCGCCGGGATAGAGTGCGCGGGGCTGTCGTCCCGAAGTAAAACCGAAACTGAGTCCTCAGGAGCAAGGCTGAGCGCGTCATCCTCTAATTGCAGAGCGAGGTGGGTGGGGCCGGTTCGTGCTAAGGGTGTGGGCCCAGCCTCCGCGACGAGCCGGGATGTGACCGAGGCCTTGGCCGGAGAAGGTCTCACGGAGCGGTGACACCACGAACGGACCGGGGAGGTTACTTGAGACCCAGAGCGAGAACGATGAGCGTAGCGTCGAGGCGACCTCCTACCCCGCGGGGAGGGCTCACGGCGGGAGCGGGGACTCCTAGAATGGGATTGGCGGCGGCAGCGTCGACTGCCTCTGGACGACGACGGCCTGGATGGTGGAGTAGACGATTGGCGCGCTCTCCGAGTAGAATGTCTCACATCTGGAGAATGCGGTCTGGACCGACGCACCACTTGCGGAGATCCGACCCCGGACACCGTCCGCAATGGCCTACTGGTACGGGAAGATCTGGAGGCATGCCTATGCCGCGGTGACCTGTCCCTGGAGGGTGAACGATGGCGAGAATAGCGGGAGACCGTCCGGTGCTTCTGCTCTCTGGAACGAGGTGAGTAACGGTCCGTACCTGAACGCCGAACTCTGTCGATGCGTGGAGGAGGAGTATCCTTCTGCTGGGAAGCGGGCATCTCCTGTGCCGAGACCGCTACCGGAACTGAAGCCTGTACCTGTACTTTGTCTCGCGCCGAAAGGATCGGCGGAACCGGACAGCGTGCACTAGTCGGGTCTGTACCTGCTGCCGGTGTAGTAGAACGAGCAAGCGACCGAAGTCGCGATGGAGAACGTTCTAACGTCTGATAAGCACCACTAGTCGGGTCTGTGGTGATTACCGGCGTGTCTATATTGTTCCAGGAAGAGGGCCTGACTGAAACTTCAGTACTAGTTTCTGCTACCGGACAGCGCGCACTAGTCGGGTCTGTGTTCGCTGCCGGCCCAGGAGGACGGGCTCGCGGTGTAAGTCGCGGCGTAGACTGTCCTCTCACCAGGTAATACCCACTAGTCGGGTCTGTGGTTCTTACCGGTGTATGGCCCTGTATACGTGCTGGTGTCGGAAGTGCACGGTAGAAACCCCATAGCTGATTCCATTGTTCTTCCCGCCAGGGGGCGCAGACCAGGCACGGTTGGGAAGATGTACAGGTTGAACAGGGCAGGCACACCTCGTGTCCATCGCTCGGCCACTGGAATTGTCCACATCTGATACAGGTGCGGACTTGCCAACTGCAACACAAAACAGAACAATCTATGTGAAGGTAATCGAACCTGCCGCAGCCGGCAGGCAACGAAACGCGCGAAACGAACGAAGGAGATACGGCGTATGCTGGCGTGCGGCGCTCAAACCCTCCCTGAGCGCCGTACGGAAGCAGTGACCGAGATTATACCTCGCCATGTTTGGGAAAGGAGAGGAACGAAGAGCAGTGTCAGCGGTGAAGCCCGAGGCCGTCCTATCAAGGCGCCAACCCGCTCCGACCGGCCACGAAGGGACCGGTGCCAGGCGCAGAGACGACAGTCACCCGAGAAGACCAGGAACGTGCCGTCCGCCACCGAACCAGGCCTTCCCCGAGGTAGGCCAAGGACGAACCCCAAGGGCACCAGAAGTTGAAGGCGACCGGCCGACAGTGAGCACAGCTCACCAGCGTTGTTAGGAAGTCCTCTCGAAACAACGCACACACGAAAGCGTCCCAGCCCAAAGGCCACAATCCCTCTCACACAGTAGAAAGTCGAAGCAGGGAACGAAAGCCAACGAATGAAGGAGCCACAGGCGTACACAACCTCACGCGACTAGCGAAGAAACTGACTGGTGATTTGAGCACTGAGCACATGCGTGGTTGAACCGGAAGGGAGGCTACCGGGTTTCCGCCTAACCTATGGCGCCCCTCTCCTGCCATCATGGCCATTATCGTACACAACAATTTTTGGGCTAAAATTAGACTAGCTAAGAAACATTTCCTAGTTGTAATACCATCGGTAATGTGTTTTGAGAAAACAAATCCGACCACGTCACACCCCTGCTCAAACTCCTTCACTGGCTCCCCATCCCCCAATGCGTCCAATACAAAATTCTGTCTCTCTGCTACAAATCCCTGAACAACTGCGCTCCTGCCTATCTCTCCAACTTACTTCACCCCTACACACCTTCCCGCTCCCTCCGCTCTGCCTCTGACCCTCTCCGCCTCCACATCCCTCGCACCAAACTTAACACTTTCGGCCCCCGCTCCTTCTCCGTCTATGGTCCATCCACCTGGAACACTCTCACACTCTCTCTCCGTCAGAAACACTCTCTCTCCTCCTTTCAGTCCGCCCTCAAAACTCACCTCTTTCAACAGTTTTAGCACTATATCACCACACTCCCCACCCCAAGCTGACCGTCGTAATGTATTCCACTGTTTGTGGTACGCAAGTCATTGTCCAAAGCGTGCGCATGCGTGCGCGAGTTGTGAGTGCGCGCTTAGAGTTATAACTATTATAAGATAAGCGCATTATAAATACCGTAATTATTATTATTATTATTATTAATATTACCAGAAGGTGTCAAAGAACAAGTTTTCCACTTACGCAGCCACTCCATTGTTGCGCACCATAAAAAGACGTTCGATTGTATGTGCAGCATATGTGTGCACCACATTACTGCTGGCGTTCAGGTAACGAATCAGGTGGGGCAGGCTAGCCAGCAAGGCTTCCGAGGTAAGCTGAAAACACACAAATGCAGTATTTTCAAATCAATATTATCTTATAAAGAGCAGCTAGATAACTAACACACACACACACACACACTCGCATGCATGCACACATCTACACACACATACTATGTGAAAAGAAAAATAACTGAAAATGGTGAGTTCAAAAAGACAGTTTACCTGACTTCTGAAGACCATTAGATACTTGATAGCATCTGCTTTCAAAATGGGGGTGTCATCAACTGCAAGCAAATGAACAATTATGGGCTGATCTATAATTTGGACCAGCTGGAAGTGTAAACTCCAAAATCGCTAAATCATTTAAAATCACAGACAAATCCACACATTTAACTAATTTAGACCTGACACACCACAGCAAGACAAGGCTCGACCATGATAGTTCAAGGGTGGTGCTGGAGTAGCTTGGCGCCTACAGGTGCCAAGCTATTCTGCCACCACCCTTGAACTATCATGGTCTATCTGTCTCCTGAATTGTAATGCAGTCCTCAGAGCACAACTCCAAAATGTGGGGATTTCATACCTGGGACACAATGAGTTAAAGAGACCACACCTGCCACTAAGATCCCTGAAAGTAAAACATTGGAAGTAGTTGTGCAGCCTGTGTTAATGAAAGGTTTACAGGGTTTCTTATTTCCATTATCAACTCTCAAGAGTGTTTAACACATTCAAGACATGCTGCATCTGCATTTAAACAGCTTTGTTCCATGCATCTGGATGCAGGACATCTAGCCAACAAACTGAGCCCTACAGTCAAGATTTAGAGTTGTACTCTGGTGCCTGCATTACAGTTCAAGATAAAAAAACAACCATTCTAGTTGAAAGGTGGTGCCCGAACACCTTAGCACCTTTGGGTGCTAAGCTGTTCTGGCACCAACCTGAACTGTCATGGTCAATACATATCCAGCTGTTGTGCACCAGAGCCTGATAGGTTAAAACGTGATTTAAGTCAGCAATTTTTGTTAAAGCAATTTAATTTTCTAAACTGTGATCTGACAAAGTTCACCAGAATCATACATCAACAACACACCCAACATCTGTGAACATACCGTTTGTGGACTGGAGATCAGGCAGAATGTGACCTTGGTAAAAATCTGTCACATTGACCAGCTCACTAGTCTGAGTGACGCCTTGCTGCAAGCACACACATGCATATATGAACGCACGCAAGAGCACATTTCCTGACCTCTTGTGACCCATGAGCTTTAAGGGGGGTCACCAAATGTAGTATGTGCTGAAAGGTCTCATCATCAGGTTTCTCAATATCAAATTTCACTTTGAAGATGAAAATAATATTTTCTTTAGACAATTTCTGTTGAAAACAGGCAATTTTGTACCTATTTATTGACCCAGTGACCTTGACCTTTAAGTGAAGTCATTCAAAATGATATGTTTAGAATGGTTTTACCATAAAGTATCCTTGAGCTAATCTTGAAGTCTGTGTCTTGAATAGAAAAAAATGCCAATGTTAAAGTCACACAGACAAGGACAGACGACGGATGTTCAAGATACATCAACTCATATTTACTATAAATGGCCCAATACATCAACTCATATTTACTATTAAACATGAGCCAAAAGTGAATCATCTAATCCTGACAATTTTTCATCCGTAACGGCATAAGGTGTACATAACTTTCTGCCATCTTACCTTTTGTGTCATTCCTTTTGAGGCCAGAGAGGTAACAAGATACACAGCAGCATCTTTACTCTTCCAATTTTGAGAGGGATTCTTGCCATACTCCTGTCAAAACAAATGACAAAGTACATTTCACTTAATCGTATCAGTCCTGCCACACTACAGAAGGAGACTGATCAACCATGATAGTTCAAGAGTGGTGACAATAGCTTCTGAACTATTATGGCCCAATCTTAGCTATCATCAGGGTGCATTCTGGAAACTTACGCACATGGGTCATTGGCCTACAGAGTACAAATCCAATGGGTCATTTATGAAACTGGATGGGCGAAACATAACATTGTGGGCGCCATCTCGCCAGCTTCAGAAATATCGAAAAGTGGGAGCTTGTGGGGAAGGGGAGGCAGCAAGAGAGTAAAAAGATGGGTGGGCCTTTAGGAACATGCGAAAAGAAGAGCCCATTGCCTACAGAAACCCCTCAGTTCAAAATGTTATAGGTCATTTTTGGAAATCATGCACCAATGGCGCAGGGCGTGCTCCAAAAATGAACCCTGTAATATGCTCAATATATCCCTTGTAAGGGTGTGTAATGTTCAGAGGACAACTTCTGAATCTAGGAATTTTTATGATATGGCTCAATGAGTGAAAGCCATGTGCTGGCCAAGACCAAAGTAACATTCACCTGCAGCCCTTACTACCATGCTGTACGACAGGGCTTCCATTTCAGTGTGTCTTTGCGTCTCTGACACACCGAAACTCAAAATGACGTACTGAAAATATTACTAAGGGGTAGGCAGACGCACTATAATTCAGCGCATCTGCGTCCGAGACGCACTATGCTTGCGCCACCATGCATACCTTAACCAGTGACAGTTGTTCTGTTTTTAGTGACGAGTTGCTTCGCTTAGCCGCGGCTGCGTTCAGATTCGACTGAATCCGGGGTCTGCGTGAGTGTAACTGGATGGGGAGCCTATTACGATCGGTGTCAGTATATTAATATTATCACAAAGTGCAAACTGCATGTTGAACATGTTATTTGCTGTGACGTCAGCCATTCATACTATTATGGGATACGGCATCGTTTTGCATTGACTTTCAATTTTGAGCTGTGTCAAGTTGTGGAAATGGTGCTCAATATCGCACACAAAACACATGTTAATTTCAGCCTGGTTCTGGATTGGCCGTATACACAAAGATACACGACACAGGTCTAGATTTTGTTTTTGCCACTCATTTCTGTATGTATCATATGAGTACTTTTTCATTTTGGTAAGCCAGCCATATGCTGCTCTCGTCAGTGGACCAAAGTTGACCACATGCCCTCACTTTGGTTGGGGGTTCTGTGGCTTTTCAGTCTTTTTTGTTGGTATTTATTTTCATTGATACTGATTTAATGCATTTCTGGGTGTCGTTTGTTATATCCTTATTTTCCAGTGTGTATGTTATTTTGCATTCTGGGGTTTGTTAGATGTTATTTAGGCACTGTTTTGCTGTTCATTGCGGTTTTTTTGGATGTTTCTTCTTTTTCTCTTTTTTGTTTATTTATTTTTTATGGTAGATTATTCCAACATTGTATTGTCATTCACTGCGGGTTTTTGGGTCGTTTCTTGATAGTAGATTATTCTGGCATTGTTTTGCCGCTGATTGCGTTGTTGGGAGAGGGTGTGATGTGTAGTTTTCTTTCCCCTACAGCTTAGATTGGGTCGTCCTGTGAATAAAATGTGCGTCCTTGAAGACCTTGTGTGAACACATTATCACGTCTCTAGAAAATGGGTTGTATCCAAATGGCCACATTCCGTCGCTCTTGTTGCAATGGTAGAATATTCTAGCATTGTCTTGCCGTTCATTGCATTTGTTTGGAGGGGGCTTGGATGTGTTGTTTTTGTAGATGTTTGGTTCGTCACGTTAAATAACTGTGTGTCTTTTGGAGACATGTAATCAAATCTAAAGAAGAGAGAGAACGAAATGAGTTTATACATTTTTTAAAACATACAAATGATGCAGTTTTCTTAAATCAAATTTCTGACCCTTTATTATGCTCCTATAGGGGTAAAACTAAGTTTATGAGTCTGTGCATTTGTCTGGGCGTGCGTATGGGGTGGTCCGTGGCGCAGTGGTTAAGGCGCCTGCCACCAATGCCAAAGGTGCGAGGTTCGAAAACGGGTTCTGGCGTCGGACTTTTCTCCTCTGGTAAGTGTCACCATTAATTCGGGCGGACTGTCGGGGGTTCTTTCTCCGGGTACTCTGGTTCTTCCACCCCCCAACCCCCCCCCCACCCCCACTCCCCCCCCCCCCACCCCCACACTTTGGAACCGGTTTCAGGCCACATTACAAATTTCAAATACAAGCGATCAAAAATCTCTGTAACTTCAGTAGCTGAACTGGCCCTTCGCCTGTCTTGTATTGTTTGTCTTAAATGGCGTAAATCCGTGTCTGTTGCGTAAGTGTGCGTGTTGGGTTTCAGTTCGCGGTGCTTTGAGTCGATTTGCCCAAAAATTGAGAAAAAGCGCCTATATAATAACGGTATTATTATTATTATTATGTTAGTTAGTGTCAAAACGAACTATACTAATGGTCAAAACTTAAGGACCACCCCATTTTTTGTGTCATTGTTTATCGTCGCAAGCACGCTAATAAAATACAATGTTCTTTTGATCCAAATGGGTTAAAAGTTGACCTTAGACAGTCCACTGGAACAATAGACAACAATTCATCACTTTCCACGAACGTGTCAAATGCACGTGAAACATGGTCAATTTTTGTGAAAAGCTGTGTGATATTGGTAAGCGTACCAAAGGCAGGCAGGTGGAAAAACTTGGTAAAGTCATGATGCACATGCTAAAGGGGTCAGTCGTGAACACTGAGCACTTCCGTTTCACTACAAATACCAGTACAATATGGGCATAATTGTCACTTTCCTAACCATGCCACCACAACGAAGCCTAGCATGGCTGCAAGATGGAATTTCCGGACGAGAAGTTGCGAGACGTCTTGGGGTGCCCCATTCAGTGATCCAGAGGCATCTGGCACGTTTCCAAGAAACTGTAAGGGCAGCACGACGACCTTGCTCAGGACGCCCGTGCTGCACCAGCAGAAGGGAGAACAGATACCTCTGTGTGGCGGCTCTGCGCGACTGAACTGTCACGTCAACCACTCTGCAACATCAACTGATGCAAGCTGCAAACGTTAACGTCAGCAGAAGCACAGTCTGCAGACGTCTGCGCAAAATTGGCCTGGCTTCATGCAGAGCAGCCGTGAGAATACCCCAAACTCCAGCTCATCGCAGAGCCCGGGTTGCCTGGTGTCGTCAACATGTGAGGTAGAACAGACTCCAGTGGACTCAGGTTCTGTTTACTGATGAGTCACGGTTCACTGTGTCCTTCAACAACGGCAGGGTGAGGGTCTGGAGACACCAGGGCAAGCAATTCACGGATGGATGCGTCCAAGAGGTGGATCGATACAGAGGAGGCTCAGTCACGGTCTAGGCAGGCTTCAACAAGGAAGGCAGGACCCCCCTTCAGGTCATCCGAGGCACCCTGACTGGACTGCTCTATCGGGACGAGATTGCGCAGCCCCTCATCCAGCCAGCTCTCCAAGCCATAGGCGACAATGCTGTTTTGCAGGACGACAATGCTCGAACTCATCGCGCCCATGTGGGCATCATGAGGATGAGTAGCCAGCTCGTTCATCTGATCTGGCTCCCATCGAGCACCTGTAGGACGTGCTGGGGCAACGTGTAGTCAGCAACCACCCCCCAAATCAAGGCATCCCCCAGCTGACTCAGTTCTTGCATCAAGAGTGGGAAGCGATCCCACATGTTCTCTGAACCCTGGTGAACTCCATGCGTTAATGCTGCATTGAATGCTTGGCTGCAAACAGTGGGTACACTCGCTACTGACTGAACCAGTCTTGTGTGACTTTTCAAATGAGGGGTGGGTGAACATTCTAACATACTGTTGTTGTTATAATTGCTTGATTTACTCAAAACTTAAATGAAATTTTTACTGAATAAAATGAATTTTGTTCTAAAATATATTTTTTGGGGGAAAATGTATTTTTTTAAAAAATACTTACCGATGGCGTTACTATATGGAATACACTCTACAGCCTATAGATTTCAGTCTAAGCCAAGTTGTGTCCCCTACACAACTGGGGAGGAGGAGACACCGGGGATCCATGCATAGAAGCCCGGGTGGCCTCCCCTTACCACCCTATCCGGTCACGTGTCATAGGGCGAAAACCCGCCAGTTTCACACTTAGCCAAGGTGGCAAGCGGGGCAGGAGGGAGGGTCATCCGAGTAATGCCATCGGTAAGTATTTTTTTAAAAAATACATTTTAGACAAAAATTCATTTGTTTTCTCAAAATACATTACCGATGGCATTACTATATGGCCTCGCGCTGGGACCATATGGCGTTGAGGCGCGTCCCTTGGGTGGTGGATAGGGGGTCTCTCGTGAGAGGGGTGCACCGAATAAAATAAGGTGCCGTGAACCAACATGGTCTAAGGGAAGGTGACCCCGACAGAAAACCCCTGGTCCTCCTAGTAAGGGGGTTGGGCGTGGGGGTAGCTTCCCCACCCTGCAAATAAGGAAATAGCTACAAAAACGCCGACGAAAAGACTAACAGTAATTCCTTTCCTGGAGGAGGAAGGTTTTTCTACTAGAAGACTTATGACGTCCTGTGGTGAAAGCCGGAAGTCTTCGGAAGCCACAGGACCGAGCCGCCTCTCTCTATCCAGGGACACAACCATGGGCACATGGAATGTCAAGACCATGTACCAGAGCGGCAAGGCCGCCCAGATAGCAGCGGAAATGCAAAAGTACAACCTTTCCCTGCTAGGAATCAGTGAAGCCAGATGGACGCAGTCTGGCCAGAAAAGGCTGTTTAGTGGGGAGATGATTCTGTATTCAGGGCCCGCATGCATGTCACGCCATTATCCATGGTAATGAGCCATTTTGGTTAATGGTCACAAATCTTCCATTTAACGGAATGCATGACCCATTTTAGCAGCCTAATGATTCATTAAATTTAATGCCGCTGTACCCCAACATTAGCAATCCTAATGGGCGCTTAGTGTGCGGTGGTGGTGAAAAGCCGGTAAGCTGCACGGGAATTTCGTGCTTGAGTGGCTATTCAGTTCTCGTTGGATGACTGCCCGAGGAAGAGAAAAAGACAGTTAGTCCATAATATTCGTCACGGCTGCCCACAAACCCACACATTTAGTTAGGGAGTGCCGCGCTAGCTTAGGGCGAGGTGACCTTACTAAACTGTCTTGATACTGATACATTTTAGCCGGTTGCCTGTCTTCTAGTCCGTTGCATGCATTGCTCATCTTTATTTTCCTAAGCATGTCTAGTGTCTACAGAAAGTTTATTTTCTTACCTTTTAAGTGTATGTCTTAAATACAACATACGTACAGCTTAAACAACATGCCGTAAATGACCGACGCCATTCAGTAAAATGTATCCCGTGTGGTACACGGTCAACGCTGAAGTACACACATAGCGTGCTCGAGTAAAGCAGTGATGAGAATAGCGAGACTATAGTTGCACAGCCGTAACAGATTGCGCTCAGCTCTGTGCTGCCAGCCGGCGATATTAACAGAGACGACGCGCTGCGCGGCTCCTTATCTCGGCGCCGCAAGCACGCGCGCCTCAAAACTAAATGGGAGGCCTTCAACTGCGCATGCGCGAACTAGTCAAAGCGGAAGGGATTCCCTCCAGTCTAAATATAAAGTAGCCCTTAACTAATGGCACGTTTTTTGGACAACGTGCATTCCAATTAGGGTCCGTACAAATGGTCCATTTACAAATGACCCTTTAGTCCTAATGGGCAAGTACTTTTAATGATGCAATGTGCATATGGCCCCAGGTCATGAAGAGGAGAATGCCCCCCATACAGAAGGAGTAGCATTCATGCTGTCACCAGTGGCACAGAGAGCGCTGATGGGCTGGGAACCTCTTGGGCCAAGAATTATCACAGCAGCCTTTAGAACCAAGAAAAGGCTCAAGCTGAACGTCATCCAGTGTTATGCGCCCACCAATGACAGTGACGAGGAAGAGAAACATGAGTTCTACGACCGACTCCAGAGTGCCTTGGACAAATGTGCGGAGCGAGACATCACCATCGTCATGGGCGATTTTAATGCCAAAATAGGGGAGGACAACACCGGATACGAAGAGGTGATGGGGAGACAGGGACTAGGCTCAGAGATGAGTGAGAACGGGGAGAGGTTTGTAGACTTTTGTGCTCTAAACCGACTTGTCATTGGAGGCAGCATCTTCCCACACAGAAGAATACACAAAGCAACTTGGGTCTCACCTGACCATACAACAGAGAACCAAATAGACCATATCTGCATTAGCAAGAAATTTAGAAGATCCCTTCAAGATGTTCAAGTGAGGAGGGGAGCAGATGTCGCCTCAGACCACCATCTGCTTACCTTAAGAATGAAGCTCAAGCTAAAGAAAAGCTGCACAGAGACAACAAGAAGACAGCACTATAATGTAGGCCTCCTGAGAGAAACTGGAGTTAGAGAAGAGTTCAAACTGGTGCTGTCCAACCGGTTTCAAATGCTACAGGAGCTAGTAAATAAAGAGGAGGCGGTCACCACAGAGCAGCAGTGGAAGGCAGTTAGAGAGGCGCTGAACTCAACCTGCAAAGACACTGTAGGGTTCAGGAAACACCACCACAAGGACTGGCTGTCGGCACAGACCTTGAAGAAGATAGAAGCGAGGAAGCAGAAGAAAGCAGCGGTCAACAACAGTCGCATGAGAGCAGCCAAAGTAAGGGCACAGGAGGAATACTCGGAAGCCAACCGCGAGGTGAAGAGGAGTATCAGGGCAGACAAGAGGGCCTACACAGACAGCCTGGCAGCAGAGGCAGAAAAGGCAGCAGACAGCGGCAACATGAAACGGCTCTACGACATTACCAGAAGATTGTCGGGTAAGTATAGCCATACAGAAAGACCAGTAAAAGACAAAGAAGGCAAGCCTATTGCAGACAGAGCAGACCAACTCGACAGATGGGCCGAGTATTTTGAAGAGTTACTGAACAGACCTAGCCCACCCGACCCCCCCGACATCCAGCCGGCAGAGACCGACCTACCCATCAGCTGTGACAGACCCAGCCGGGAAGAGATCAGAAGAGCAGTGGCATTTTTGAAGAATGGCAAAGCAGCAGGGCCAGATGGCATCCCAGCGGAGTCTCTGAAAGCAGACCTAGAGACAACAGTGGAGATGCTGTACCCACTGTTTGGAAAGATCTGGGAAGAGGAGGTGATGCCAGCTGACTGGAAGGAGGGGTACCTAATCAAGCTTCCCAAGAAAGGCGACCTCAGCAAGTGTTCCAACTACAGAGGAATCACCTTGCTGTCAGTAGCAGGAAAGGTCTTCAACAGGATCATCCTGGAGAGAATGAAGAGCTCCGTTGACCCCCAGCTGAGAGACCAGCAAGCAGGATTCAGGAAGAACCGATCATGCACAGACCAGATCGCCACTCTCCGCATCATCGTGGAACAGTCTCTGGAGTGGAGCTCCCGCTGTACGTCAACTTTGTGGATTATGAGAAAGCATTTGACGGCGTGGACCGAGAGACTCTGTGGAAACTCCTACGACACTACGGTGTACCCACAAAGCTCGTCCGCCTGATCAAGAGCAGCTATGATGGCATGACATGTCGCGTGATCCACGAAGGGCAGTTCACCAGGGAGCTCCAGGTCAGAACTGGTGTCAGGCAGGGGTGTCTGCTGTCTCCGTTCCTCTTCCTACTGGCCATAGACTGGGTCATGAAGATGACCACAGAGCACAGACGAAGTGGAATACAGTGGACACTGTGGACACAGCTTGACGACCTCGATTTTGCAGACGACTTGGCATTACTGTCCCACACTCGTCAACAAATGCAGGACAAGACCACGAGGCTTGCTGACATCTCGTCCCAAGTGGGCCTCACCATTCACAAACAGAAAACAAAGACAATGAGGCTGAACACAACCAGGGAAGAACCAATCTTGCTTGCTGGCACCCCGTTGGAGGAGGTGGAGTCCTTCACCTATCTCGGGAGCATCATAGACAAAAAAGGCGGCACTGATGCAGATGTCAGAGCACAAATCGGTAAAGCCAGAGCAGCCTTTCTCCAGTTAAAAAAAGTGTGGAGTTCCAGAGAGCTGTTACAACACACCAAAGTCCGGATTTTCAACTCCAATGTAAAAGCAGTTCTCCTATATGGAGCAGAGACTTGGAGATTGACAAAAACCACAGTCAACAGAGTACAGACCTTCATGAACAGTTGCCTTAGAAGAATTTTGAAAATCCACTGGCCAGAGAAGATCAGCAACGTCAGACTCTGGGAGAGAACAGAGCAGATAACAGCAGAGAATGAAATTGGGCGAAGAAGATGGGGATGGATCGGTCACAGTCTGAGAAAGCCAGCTTCCAGTATCACTAGGCAGGCATTGTCATGGAACCCCCAGGGAAAGAGGAAAAGAGGTAGGCCGAGAAACTCCTGGCGTCGAGACCTCCAAGCAGACATCAAGAGACTGGGAACCACCTGGAGTAGAATCGAAGGAGAAGCACAGGACAGGAGTTGCTGGAGGTCTCTCGTCGACGGCCTATACCCGGGTAGGGGTGACAGGCGTAAGTAAGTAAGTATCACTAGGCAGGCATTGTCATGGAACCCCCAGGGAAAGAGGAAAAGAGGTAGGCCGAGAAACTCCTGGCGTCGAGACCTCCAAGCAGACATCAAGAGACTGGGAACCACCTGGAGTAGAATCGAAGGAGAAGCACAGGACAGGAGTTGCTGGAGGTCTCTCGTCGACGGCCATACCCGGGTAGGGGTGACAGGCGTAAGTAAGTAAGTAATTACTATATGGAAGAATTACGAAGAGGAGGCGGGTGCCGCCCCATTACCCTCAGTTATTTACACCCCCGCAGGCCCGCTATGGAACTCCCGACGATTTCAGCTAGGACGTACCTAAGGCGCCTGCGGCGCGCGGAGGGAGTGTTGGGCTGTGGAGATGTCGCCCACCAAGGCCAGGGAGTCACGCTGGCCGGATAGGTCACGGAGGTAGAAGCGGGCGAAGGTGGAGTCTGCATGCCAGCCTACTGCCGTCACAATGTCCTTTATTGAGCAGTTGCGGTCAAAAGCTACACTAGTGGCCACTGCTCGTACTTCATGCGCACGGATCTGTAACCGTCTGTCCCCGTCCGGGGAGAGGTCTTTGTAGGCCGATCGAATCACCCACTGCAGCCAGGACGAGACTGTCTGAGCCGAAATATCTGGCCTGCCTGGAGAAAGTGGTAGGAACAGGCAGGAGCGACCGAGGCAGCGCGGCTTTGCTCGACGCAGGTAAATCTTTAGTGCCCGGACCGGATCTTGTTGCCGCGAACCGCTGGAAAGGTCCGTTCCTCTGAGCGGACGTATGGTCAGCATCTGGGGCACAGCTGAGGGCGGTTGATTCTTGGCCAGGAAGGACGGGTCGGTGAGCAGCTGAGTGGAGCCATCTGCTCGAAACTGCAAACACGCGGGGCGTACCGAGAGCGCATGAAGCTCGCTCATGTGGGACGCCGAGGCAAGGGCCAGGAGAAAACATGTTTTCCGGGTCAAGTCCATGAACCGTGCCAAAGGCAGGGGTTCGAAGCGATCCGAATTTAGCCGTCAGTACCCAGGCGAGGTCCCACTAAGGTATGAGGGAACGAGAGACTGGACGTCGGAGATCAAAATGAGCCAAGAGGTCCGAGAGATCTTTGCAAGCGCCCGGATCCGGGAGGCCCAAGTGGCGGTATGTGTCCGCCAGCATGGCGCGATAACACTTGATGGTAATTGGCGCCAAGCCTTGGTCGTCGAAGAGCCACAGGAAGAATTCCGCCAGTTGGGGAGTAGTTAAATTCGCACACAACGACTGGAAGACCCTCCACTTGCCTTCGAAGACCTTCCGGGTAGACAGTCTGCGGGCTGCCGCAATCACCGCCACTGCAGCATCCGAGAAACCTCTAGCGGTGAGGGCTTGCCGGACAACCTCCAGGCGTGTAGGAGGAGTCGCTCCGGGCACGGGTGGAAGAGCACCTGCCGGCGCTGCTTGAGCATCGACGTCGGGGTGGGGAGCTCCAAGGGCGGATCCGTAGCTAGAGCGAGCAGGTCCGTGGTCCAGCTCTTGGTCCAGCTGAAGGAGGCCACCAACAGGACAACAGCGGAGCATCCCTGCAATTTCCGTAGGATCTTCGGCACCAGTACTGACGGATTGTTTGATTGTACAATGATTGTACATTGCTTAACGTCCCGACAGCAACAAGGCTTTCTCAGGACGTGCCTGCACTGCTTGTGAAAAAAAATAAACAGAACATTGAATGTATGTTGCCAGCCGGTCAAATACATTAAATAAACCTAACACATGGGGCCTAAATAAAGCTAAGACCATTTAGCAACACACATCCAATATCAAGAGCTACAGGCAGTGCAGACAGTAGGGAGAGTTTTAAAAAGGCAAATACAGGTGAATGGACAAAGGGTAGACAGAAACACATGCCCCAGAATAGAGAGAAAAACCCACCCTGTGGGGCTGACCAGGGTGACCCTGGGAACTAAAAAATACCTAACCCCACCCAAGTCCCCCAGGGCAGACCCGGGTGGGGGTTGTACTGACGGAGGGTAAGCATAAGTAATCAAGCCATCCCAAGGGATGGAGAGCGCGTCGACTGCCCAGGCGAGCGGGTCCGGAACGGGGGAGACAAAAATCAGTAGCTGGTTGTTCCACCTGGTGGCAAACAGGTCAACTAGGGACGTCTTCCATCGCGAGCAGATCAGGCGAAAGATGTCTGGGCGCAGGGACCACTCCATGTGGAGAAGCTGTCCGTGGCGGGACAGGGCGTCTGCGACCATGTTCAGGTGGCCCCGGGATGTGGCGGGCTCGAAGAGCAATGCCCCGGTCCCTGCACCAGAGCAAAAGATGGTACAGGAGTATGCACAGGGAGGGCGTGCGAGTGCCCCTCTGGTTCTGGATGTAGACCACCACTGTCGAGTTGTCCGAAAGGATGAGGATCTCCTGGTGTGTCAGCTTCTCTTGCCAGGCGATGAGGGCCAACCACACCGCCTTCAACTCCAGCCAGTTGATGTGTTTGGCCGCGAAATCCTGAGGCCAAAGGCCCGAGGTCGAGACAAAGTGCGGTAAGAGATGAGAGCCCCATCCCGAATAGCTCGCGTCGGTGCAGAGGGACCACCGGGTTGGAGGGGAGTGCAGAGGCATGCCCGTCGACAACCACGTGAGGTTCGACCACCTCTGGAGGTGGGGCCGGACTAGCGGAGTAACTGGAACCGGAACCGTCAGGACTTTACTTACTTACGCCTGTCACCCTTCCCCGGGTATAGGCCGTCGACGAGAGACCTCCAGCAACTCCTGTCCTGTGCTTCTCCTTCGATTCTACTCCAGGTGGTTCCCAGTCTCTTGATGTCTGCTTGGAGGTCTCGACGCCAGGAGTTTCTCGGCCTACCTCTTTTCCTCTTTCCCTGGGGGTTCCATGACAATGCCTGCCTAGTGATACTGGAAGCTGGCTTTCTCAGACTGTGACCGATCCATCCCATCTTCTTCGCCCAATTTCATTCTCTGCTGTTATCTGCTCTGTTCTCTCCCAGAGTCTGACGCTGATCTTCTCTGGCCAGTGGATTTTCAAAATTCTTCTAAGGCAACTGTTCATGAAGGTCTGTACTCTGTTGACTGTGGTTTTTGTCAATCTCCAAGTCTCTGCTCCATATAGGAGAACTGCTTTTACATTGGAGTTGAAAATCCAGACTTTGGTGTGTTGTGACAACTCTCTGGAACTCCACACTTTTTTCAACTGGAGAAAGGCTGCTCTGGCTTTACCGATTCGTGCTCTGACATCTGCATCAGTGCCGCCTTTATTGTCTATGATGCTCCCGAGATAGGTGAAGGACTCCACCTCCTCCAACGGGGTGCCAGCAAGCAAGACTGGTTCTTCCCTGGTTGCGTTCAGCCTCATTGTCTTTGTTTTCTGTTTGTGGATGGTGAGGCCCACTAGGGACGAGATGTCAGCAAGCCTCGTGGTCTTGTCCTGCATTTGTTGATGAGTGTGGGACAGTAATGCTAAGTCATCTGCAAAATCGAGGTCGTCAAGCTGTGTCCACAGTGTCCACTGTATTCCACTTCGTCTGTGCTCTGTGGTCATCTTCATGACCCAGTCTATGGCCAGTAGGAGGAGGAATGGAGACAGCAGACACCCCTGCCTGACACCAGTTCTGACCTGGAGCTCCCTGGTGAACTGCCCTTCGTGGATCACGCGACATGTCATGCCATCGTAGCTGTTCTTGATCAGGCGGACGAGCTTTGTGGGTACACCGTAGTGTCGTAGGAGTTTCCACAGAGTCTCTCGGTCCACGCCGTCAAATGCTTTCTCATAATCCACAAAGTTGACGTACAGCGGGGAGCTCCACTCCAGAGACTGTTCCACGATGATGTGGAGAGTGGCGATCTGGTCTGTACATGATCGGTTCTTCCTGAATCCTGCTTGCTGGTCTCTCAGCTGGGGGTCAATGGAGCTCTTCATTCTCTCTAGGATGATCCTGTTGAAGACCTTTCCTGGTACTGACAGCAAGGTGATTTCTCTGTAGTTGGAACACTTGCTGAGGTCGCCTTTCTTGGGAAGCTTGATTAGGTACCCCTCCTTCCAGTCAGCCGGCATCACCTCCTCTTCCCAGATCTTTCCAAACAGTGGGTACACAGCATCTCTACTGTTGTCTCTAGGTCTGCTTTCAGAGACTCCGCTGGGATGCCATCTGGCCCTGCTGCTTTGCCATTCTTCAAAAATGCCACTGCTCTTCTGATCTCTTCCCGGCTGGGTCTGTCACAGCTGATGGGTAGGTCGGTCTCTGCCGGCTGGATGTCTGGGGGGTCGGGTGGGCTAGGTCTGTTCAGTAACTCTTCAAAATACTCGGCCCATCTGTCGAGTTGGTCTGCTCTGTCTGCAATAGGCTTGCCTTCTTTGTCTTTTACTGGTCTTTCTGTATGGCCATACTTGCCCGACAATCTTCTGGTAATGTTGTAGAGCTGTTTCATGTTGCCGCTGCCTGCTGCCTTTTCTGCCTCTGCTGCCAGGCTGTCTGTTTAGTCCCTCTTGTCTGCCCTGATACTCCTCTTCACCTCGCGGTTGGCTTCCGAGTATTCCTCCTGTGCCCTTGCTTTGGCTGCTCTCATGCGACTGTTGTTGACAACTGCTTTCTTCTGCTTCCTCACTTCTATCTTCTTCAAGGTCTGTGCCGACAGCCAGTCCTTGTGATAGTGTTCCTGAACCCTTCAGTGTCTTTGCAGGTTGAGTTCAGCGCCTCTCTAACTGCCTTCACTGCAGATCTGTGGTGACCGCCTCCTCTTCATTTACTAGCTCCTGTAGCGCTTGAAACCGGTTGGACAGCACCAGTTTGAACTCTTCTCTCACTCCAGTCTCTCTCAGGAGGCCTACATTATACAGCTGTCTTCTTGTTGTCTCTGTGCGGCTTTTCTTTAAATTGAGCTTTATTTTTAAGGTAAGCAGATGGTGGTCTGAGGCGACATCTGCTCCCCTCCTCACTCGAACATCTTGAAGGAATCTTCTAAATTTCTTGCTAATGCAGATATGGTCTATTTGGTTCTCTGTAGCATGAGACCCAAGTTGATTTGTGTATTCTTCTGTGTGGGAAGATGCTGCCTCCAATGACAAGTCTGTTTAGAGCACAAAAGTCTACAAACCTCTCCCCATTCTCACTCATCTCCCCTAGTCCCTGTCTCCCCATCACCTCTTCATATCCGGTGTTGTCCTCCCCTATTTTGGCATTAAAATCGCCCAGGACGATGATGTCTCGCTCCACACATTTGTCCATAGCACTCTGGAGTCGGTCATAGAACTCTTGTTTCTCTTCCTAGTCACTGTCATTAGTGGGCGCATAACACTAGATGACGTTCAGCTTGAACTTTTTCTTGGTTCTAAAGGCTGCTGTGATAATTCTTGGCCCAAGAGGTTCCCAGTCCATCAGCGCTCTCTGTGCCACTGGTGACAGCATGAATGCTACTCCTTCTGTATGGGGGGCATTCTCCTCTTCATGACCTGAATACAGAATCATCTCCCCACTTGACAGCATTTTCTGGCCAGACTGCGTCCATCTGGCTTCACTGATACCTAGCAGGGAAAGGTTGTACTTTTGCATTTCCGCTGCTATCTGGGCTGACTTCCTGCTCTGGTACATGGTCTTGACATTCCATGTGCCCATGATTGTGTCCCTGGATAGAGAGAGGCGGCTCAGTCCTGTGGCTTCCGAAGACTTCCGGCTTTCACCACACGATGTCATAAATCTTCTGGTAGAAGAACCTTCCTCCTCCAGGAAAGGAATTGCTGTTTGTCTATTCGTCGGCGTTTTTGTAGCCATTTCTTTATTTGCAGGGTGGGGCAGCTACCCCCATGCCCAACCCCCCTTACTAGGAGGACCAGGGACCAGAGGTTTTCTGTCGGGGTCTCCTTCCCTTAGACCATGTTGGTTCACGGCACATTATTTCATTCGCTGCACCCCTCTCGCGAGGGACCCCCTATCCACCACCCAGGGGACGCGCCTCAACGCCATATGGTCCCAGCGCGAGGACATACCCTATAGCAGCAGTGTTTTCCAGTACCGCCAAAATCAGCTAAAAGAACAGAAAATACAGGCACGTCTAGCAACGAATTTCATTTGTTATGCCAGAGCTCGGACCCCCTATCCACCACCCAGGGGACGCGTCTCAACGCCATATGGTCCCAGTACAAGGCATCCGAAAGTGCGGCGCCACAATGAACCTGTTTAGCACCGAGAGGCCGATGACCGGACGCCACTTGCTGCCTGGCTTGTGAACGATGAAAAGTCGGCTGTAAAACTCCGGTGAGTCATGTCGAGAGACTATCTCTGTCGCCGCCTTGCTGAGCAAGGCCGCCATTTCTCCGCGAAGAGTGTCTGCCTTAAACTGATCGTCTGGAGCCTGGGTCCAAAGGGGAGACCTGCGGAGGGGCGGAGGGGGCTGGAACGACAGCTGTAGGTCTGTGGAGACAGTTGAGAGGTTCCAAGGGTCGTCTGGGAACAGCGAACGCCAGTGGTCGCTGAAGCGGGACAGCCGTCCTCCGACAGGAGACCCGAAAACTGTCGGCGGGGGCAGAGGGGAGGGCGAGTCAGCGGGCCCGATCGCACCCCGATTTACGGGCGCCGCAGGACCAGGAAGGGCGGGAGGTGGGGAGGGACTGCTGTGGGACCTCAAGGGGGCGAGCTCTACCTCGGGTGCCGCCGGCTGCACGAGAGGCGGGCCTGGTAGACCGCAGGGCGCGACCCACAGCCATGCAGGGAGCGCGAAAGCGAAGAGTAGAGGGGGCGGCGGCTGGTCGTGGCCACAGATCCTTAGACGCCTCCTTAACCATCTGCCAAGTATCCCCAAACAGCTGCGAACCGCCAACGGGGGCCTGTCTTCACGGTCTTGGGTAGATCCGAGCAGAGTCGAAGGAGGGTGTCCCAACGCCAAAGGTCACAGTTGATGGCCGCCGCCATGGCGTTAGTAGATGAATGGTAGGCGGCCCAGTTAGCAGCCACAAGGATCGAATGGATATCACGGAGTGGAGATGAAGCCTCCAGGTTCCACGTATCCTCCAACCCGCGCAGTACCGCTTGCGTAGCCATCTCCCAAAAACCGGAGCACGCCAGGGAGTTCCGAACTAATGACGCGATCCTGTCCAGCGAGCAAGGCCAAGCGTTCTGGACAGACCGTCGACCCCCCGCCTGTATGATGGCAGCCGAATCCAAGGTGGGAAGAGAGACGGTGAAGGCTTGTGAGTGTCCCGCGTACCAAGACTGGTGGTAGTTCATGTTGATACCTGCGGGCCACCGGGAATCCGGGAAAAAAAAATTTCCCCAAAGCTGTCCTGGCCGAGCTGTGTGGAGAACGCCTCCACGAGATCCCGGAAGCCAGCTGGCTGAGGGAGCGACTTGCGACGTTTGGCAGAAAACTGCGCATCCACCATGGCGGAAGCTTGTCTCTTCACTGGGGGAGACAGCGGGCATAAGTCAGGCGGGAGAAGGGTCGAAATAAGTCGGGAAGCCTTGTCTAAGAAACGAAAAGTCTGGGAACTTAGAGTAGGCCCGTGGACCGGGGAAGCGGAGGAAACCGAAGACACCGCAGAGTGGTGGGCGGGGGGGCCGGCTGGAGAGTCCCGAAGGAAAATCTCTAAAGCTGAGTCCCCTGGATGAAGGCTGAGGATGTCAGGATCGAGATCCAAATGCCACCGGTCGCGATGAGCCAAATGGAGGGGCGACCGGATATGAGAGCGAGTGTCAGCCGCCAGCGGCGGGCTGCCGTGCGAGCGAGGGACAGGCAGAGCCGCATGCGAAGCCTGTAAGGAAGGGTGACGCGGAGAAGAAGAAACTACGGTCGAATGACGTCCGGAGGCAAAGTAGTGCTCCGGAAGCCCCCTACCTGCTGCAAGAGTCGTCAACGATACGTCGGTAAGGGGATCGCGGGTGCCGGGGACCGCGCTCCGAGCTAACGAAGGGAGGCGGTAGGGGATCCCTGGCTCGCCGAGCCCACTCGGGAGGAAGTGAGCGGGGGGTGAACTTGTCAGCAACCCGGCAGATCCGATCTTGCACAAAAGACTCCGAGTCCCGCCAGACCCACTCAGAAGAATCAGAGCGGGTAAAGAGCATCAAGGGCGCTCGCGGACCACGCTCATGGGGGAGCGTGTCCAAGTCTCGCCGGGACCGTCCAGATGGATCGGAACGGGGTAGGGACGAAAGAGAGACTCGCCGGGCCCGTTCGGAAACATCGGGGTGGGGGGGGGGGGGGGGGGGGGGGTGTGTGTGTACATGTCACACCGTTCATGCCGGGCCCGCCCGGAAGCTTCGAGGTGGGGGGGGGGGGGGGGGGGGGGCCCGCTCAGACAGTTCGCAGCGGGGGGGGGGGGGGGGGGGGGGGGGAGGGTGGCACGTCTATGGCTCTCGGGTCACGCTCAGACGAATTGGAGCGTGAGGGAGAGCATCTTTTCTTATTAGCTCTTTCTCTCTTTCTCTTCTTCTCTTTAGCACTGAGCTTGAGCAAATCTCACCGGGCCCGTTCAGAAGAATCGGAGCGGGGGGCCGTGGACATAGGCTTGACTCGTCGGGCCCGCTCAGACAATTCGGAGCGGGGGGGGGGGTAAAACTAAGGCGCTCAGGGGACGCTCGGAAAAGACGGAGCGTGGGGGGCGCGACTCTAACACTTGCCTGCCCTGCTCAGAAGCTTCAGAGCGGGGAGGGAGCATCAGTGTGGTTACTGTAGAAGAAGGTGACTTACCTGCGGGCCAGACTGCCCGAGCGACGGAACGAAGGGGTGCCCTACGAGGAGACGGAACGACTACCTCCTGCGGGGAAGACCGGGGAGCCAGCTGGGGCCCGAGACGGACGGTCGCGGCGGTAGAAGTCCCAGAGGTGAGACCACTGGTCCTCTCTGCAGTCGGCACACACGACACAAGTCCTGTCCGAAGAGCAGCCCGAGCACGGGAGGCAGGCGTCGTGCGCGTCCGAGGGACAATGAAAATCCCCACAAAGGTGGCAGGTTCTCAGCCGGGAAGAACCCATAAAGTCCGTCACACACAGTCCGCCGGGAAAAAGTCACTGAAGAGTCTAGAACCCAGGCCGAAAGCAAACGAAGAAATGTCCCGTAAGTCACTAGTCGAGCATGAAGCCAGAGTTCACAAGACAGAGGTCATGGAAAGTCAAGTCAGACCGAGACCGGTCGAAAAGCTCCCACGGCAGAGTCCACTGAATTCGTAACACTCTAGACAACGAATAACAGTTCGATGCAAGTCACATAGACTAAACTAGGCAAAAGCCCAGGCGAAAGTTCACAGTAGATATCGTATAGTACAAGTCTGAAACCATTGCAAAACAGAGTAAGGCCCAAAACTCGACCGTCCACGGTCGAGCTAGAAGTGAAACTGGCGGGTTTTCGCCCTATGACACGTGACCGGATAGGGTGGTAAGGGGAGGCCACCCGGGCTCCTATGCATGGATCCCTGGTGTCTCCTCCTCCCCAGTTGTGTAGGGGACACAACTTGGCTTAGACTGAAATCTATAGGCTATAGAGTGTATTCCATATAGTAATGCCATCGGTAATGTATTTTGAGAAAATAATTAGCAACGTACTGACTCCAAGTATTGTTACATTATTTGTGTGGTGTTGACGGTGCGTCTGCGATAAAAAGTGGCCCATAAGTTTTGACCATTAGTATATTTTATATTTTTGTTTACTTTTAGTCAGGGATTTAGCCATGTTGTTTGTTTGATGTGTAATTGAGATACTATATTTTTTTAACTCTGACCAAAGCTCGGCAGGCAAAAACAAATATCCTTTAATGGACAATAAATTTCTTGAATCTTGATAATTCGAGGGCAGTGCCAGATTAGCTTGGTGCCTAATGGTGCCAAGCTAATCTGGCACTACCCTTGAATTATTGTGGTCCATCCATCTCCTTCAACTAGAGCACAGTCATTAGGTAACACCTCCAAAGTTGGGAAATGCGGCTTTGGGATTAAATGGGTTAAAGCACCTACCTGCAGTAATCCCTGGATATAAGTGGAGAAGTTCTGGATCACTGGACCCTCAAATGATTTGCTCAGGGCTTGAACCAAGTCACAGGCAGCCCTTCGTCGAGTGTCCACATCTGCCAGAATAAAAGGTGCTGGCCTGTAATTTTGGACCATAAGGCATCTAGCTGTAAGATTCTAAATCACAGACTAGTGCAAAGTTGTCATCAAAGTCATATTTCTGGTGTAGTATCAAAACAAACAAACACTATATTAACTGTCACCCAAATGATCCCAATGCCCACCCCAACCTCAAAATCATAAGAGTTCCAGTGTACAATGTACAGACAAACAACAAGAAGAAGCTTAACTGTCTCACCTGAACCTTCAATATCTCTGCGAATGTACTCCTCAGGGTTGTCCTCAAACAGTTCTTCGTCAGCCTCTACAGACACATTTAAGAACATGAGTACCACCCAAAAATTGAATTACAGTAGTACAATTTGTGACACCTATGTGTCAGATGACAATTCTTTATCATGTTCCACGACAATGTCCAATATTATGGGATTTTGTGACCTTGTGGTCCCGATCTGAGTGCAGATCCACTAAGAGTATCGGTGAAAGTTGGCAAATATACATCACAAAGCATTTTTATCATTATGGTCACCAAAATTACTGTTTCTTCAACAAACCTGCCCATTGCATTAGTTTGGAAGTAGCACACAAGTGGGCAGATGTTCACATCTACACGGGACTTAGACGACCCCGCCCTCCACGAGTCCCCTGCTGCCTTGCAGGCCTGGCCGCTTGGCTGCGGAAAGGCTAAGGAAGGAAACCCCTGACATCAAAGCCCCCGTGTCTCCGGGGAAGGCTTTTGAGCCAGAGACTAGGACAAGGACAGTCTGATATAAAACCTACGATCCGAGGACCTCGATGCCATCGTCCCAGCTTGCTAAGCCATGGCAGACGAACCAAGGGTTTAAAGGGTGGGGCCAGTACTGCGCGCACTGCACTCCACCAAAAAGCTCCACCGCGCAGGCTTTAGGAAACGTCCATGGACCATGACACTGACCATTCCAAGTCCTGTAGCGACGGGCGAGGGGCGAAACGGCAGGTGAAAGATGTCACTGGAAGCCGCAGTCTCAAACCTGCATGCAGGCGGTTCAGGATATTGGTCGCCTCATGTTGACCTGGGGATGACAACATCACTCGGCACACCCTGAACGACCAAGCAGCCTTCTCTAGGGACAGCACTGCTTGCTCCACACGGAGAGGGGCCTAGAAAAGGTGGCCTAACCAAAGCTCGTCCCCTCGCAACCCCAGTTGGCTAGCCGCGGTCAACGGGCATCTTCTCCTGCGGTCAAAAAACAAGAAAGAATAACGGATCCACTCTCATGACGACCACGACCGGACTCAACGTAGCATGCTGGAACATCCGAACCATGCTCGACAAAGCAGACAGCGGACGCCCTGAACGTCGCTCCGCCCTCATTGCCCATGAATTGCGGAGGTTAAACATCGACATCGCCGCGCTCAGTGAAGTACGTTTTCCGGATGAAGGCAGCCTCCAAGAACTTGGCGCTGGGTACACCCTCTACTGGTCAGGCAGGCCTGAATCAGAAAGACGGCTCTCAGGCGTGGGTTTCATGATCAAGACCTCCATTGCGACTAAGCTGGAAAACCTACCAACGGGTCACTCAGACCGCATCATGTCCATGCGCCTCCCACTGAGACACCAGCAACACGTCACCCTTCTCAGTGTGTACTCCCCAACCCTCCTGGCAGAGCCTGCTGAAAAAGACAAGTTTTACACTGACCTGCGCAGCCTCATACAGAGCACCCCTGCAGACGACAAAGTCATCATCCTTGGCGACTTCAATGCCAGAGTGGGCCAGGACTCTGAAGCCTGGAAAGGAGTCCTCGGCAAGCATGGCGTCGGGAACTGCAATGACAATGGCCGCCTACTGTTGGAGTTCTGTGCAGAGCAGCAACTGGTCATCACCAACACTACTTTTCAGCAAAAGGACAGTCGAAAGACCACCTGGATGCATCCTCGCTCCAAACACTTACTTACGCCTGTCACCCCTACCCGGGTATAGGCCGTCGACGAGAGACCTCCAGCAACTCCTGTCCTGTGCTTCTCCTTCGATTCTACTCCAGGTGGTCTCTTGATGTCTGCTTGGAGGTCTCGACGCCAGGAGTTTCTCGGCCTACCTCTTTTCCTCTTTCCCTGGGGGTTCCATGACAATGCCTGCCTAGTGATACTGGAAGCTGGCTTTCTCAGACTGTGACCGATCCATCCCCATCTTCTTCGCCCAATTTCATTCTCTGCTGTTATCTGCTCTGTTCTCTCCCAGAGTCTGACGTTGCTGATCTTCTCTGGCCAGAGGATTTTCAAAATTCTTCTAAGGCAACTGTTCATGAAGGTCTGTACTCTGTTGACTGTGGTTTTTGTCAATCTCCAAGTCTCTGCTCCATATAGGAGAACTGCTTTTACATTGGAGTTGAAAATCCGGACTTTGGTGTGTTGTGACAGCTCTCTGGAACTCCACACTTTTTTTAACTGGAGAAAGGCTGCTCTGGCTTTACCGATTCGTGCTCCAACATCTGCATCAGTGCCGCCTTTTTTGTCTATGATGCTCCCGAGATAGGTGAAGGACTCCACCTCCTCCAGCGGGGTGCCAGCAAGCAAGACTGGTTCCTCCCTGGTTGCGTTCAGCCTCATTGTCTTTGTTTTCTGTTTGTGAATGGTGAGGCCCACTTGGGACGAGATGTCAGCAAGCCTCGTGGTCTTGTCCTGCATTTGTTGATGAGTGTGGGACAGTAATGCCAAGTCGTCTGCAAAATCGAGGTCGTCAAGCTGTGTCCACAGTGTCCACTGTATTCCACTTCGTCTGTGCTCTGTGGTCATCTTCATGACCCAGTCTATGACCAGTAGGAAGAGGAACGGAGACAGCAGACACCCCTGCCTGACACCAGTTCTGACCTGGAGCTCCCTGGTGAACTGCCCTTCGTGGATCACGCGACATGTCATGCCATCGTAGCTGCTCTTGATCAGGCGGACGAGCTTTGTGGGTACACCGTAGTGTCGTAGGAGTTTCCACAGAGTCTCTCGGTCCACACTGTCAAATGCTTTCTCATAATCCACAAAGTTGACGTACAGCGGGGAGCTCCACTCCAGAGACTGTTCCACGATGATGCGGAGAGTGGCGATCTGGTCTGTACATGATCGGTTCTTCCTGAATCCTGCTTGCTGGTCTCTCAGCTGGGGGTCAACGGAGCTCTTCATTCTCTCCAGGATGATCCTGTTGAAGACCTTTCCTGGTACCGACAGCAAGGTGATTCCTCTGTAGTTGGAACACTTGCTGAGGTCGCCTTTCTTGGGAAGCTTGATTAGGTACCCCTCCTTCCAGTCAGCCGGCATCACCTCCTCTTCCCAGATCTTTCCAAACAGTGGGTACAGCATCTCCACTGTTGTCTCTAGGTCTGCTTTCAGAGACTCCGCTGGGATGCCATCTGGGCCTGCTGCTTTGCCATTCTTCAAAAATGCCACTGCTCTTCTGATCTCTTCCCGGCTGGGTCTGTCACAGCTGATGGGTAGGTCGGTCTCTGCCGGCTGGATGTCTGGGGGGTCGGGTGGGCTAGGTCTGTTCAGTAACTCTTCAAAATACTCGGCCCATCTGTCGAGTTGATCTGCTCTGTCTGCAATAGGCTTGCCTTCTTTGTCTTTTACTGGTCTTTCTGTATGGCCATACTTGCCTGACAAACTTCTGGTAAGCTCCAAACACTGGCACCTTATCAACTATGTCCTAGTGCATCAGAGGGACCGCAGTGACGTCCTCCTCACCAGAGTGATGCCCAGCGCAGAGTGCCACACTGACCACCGTCTTGTCCGCTGCAAACTCAGGCTCCACGTCAAGCCAAAACCCAAGAAATGGGGGCCCCCCAAGAAAAAGCCTGATGTTGCCAGCCTTCAGCGTGACGATGTGAAAGCTGCCTTTCAGACAGATTTACAGCGCAGGCTCAAAGACACAGCGGACCCAGCAGACTCCTCCCCTGAAACACTTTGGGAACAACTGAAAACTGCTATTGCAAAATCCTCTGCAGAAGTCCTGGGTTTCGCTAGAAAGAAGAACAAAGACTGGTTTGACGAGAACGATGTAGAGGTCCAGGAACACCTAGCAAAAAAAAGAGCCGCCCATCAGGCCCACCTAGCCCAGCCTTCCTGCCCTGTGAAGAAGTCTGCCTTCCGCCTCGTCTGCAGCAGTCTCCAGCGCAAGCTCAGAGATCTCCAGAATGAGTGGTGGACCAGACTTGCACAGAAGACCCAGCTTTGCGCTGACAATGGTGACTACAGGGGCTTCTACGAAGCACTGAAAGCAGTGTATGGCCCCAGACACCTGGTACAAAGTCCCCTGCGAAGCGCGAATGGCCAGGCACTCCTCACAGATAATACCTCCATCTTGAACCGCTGGTCGGAGTACTTTCAGAGCCTCTTCAGCGCTGAGCGCACTGTTCAAGAAGCAGTTGTCCTACAAATCCCACAACTCCCAGTAAAGGTTGAATTGGACGAACCGCCCACCGCTGAAGAGACCCTCACAGCCATCCACCAGCTCAAGAGTGGCAAAGCAGCAGGCATTGATGGAATACCGCCAGAGATCTGGAAACATGGAGGCACAGCACTGCACAACAAGCTCCATGACCTCTTTCTCTGCTGCTGGGAGGAAGGAACACTACCAAAGGATCTCCGTGATGCTGTCGTTATCACCCTGTACAAGAACAAAGGCGAGAAGTCTGACTGTTCCAACTATCGGGGAATTACCCTGCTGTCCATTGCTGTGAAAATTCTTGCAAGGCTGCTCCTGAATCGGCTGGTACCTGCCATCGCCGAAGACCACCTCCCAGAGGGCCAGTGTGGCTTCAGAGCAAACAGGAGCACCACCGATATGGTCTTTGTGCTGAGACAGCTTCAGGAGAAGTGCCGCGAGCAGAACAAAGGGCTGTACGTAACGTTTGTCGACCTAACAAAAGCGTTCGACACTGTGAGCAGGTAAGGCATGTGGCAGATCCTGGAGCGACTTGGCTGTCCCCCAAAGTTCCTCAGCATGATTGTCCAGCTACACGAGGACCAGCAAGGCCAGGTCAGACTCAACAATGTCCTCTCAGAACCATTCCCTATTCTCAACGGCGTAAAGCAGGGCTGCATGCTGGCACCGACCCTCTTCACCATCTTTTTTAGCATGATGTTGAAGCAGGCCACAGTAGACCTCGATGATGATGATGCAGTGTACATCAGGTATCGTCTCGATGGCAGCCTGTTCAACCTCAGACGACTGCAGGCCCACATGAAAACCCTAGACCAACTGATTCGTGAGCTGCTTTTTGCTGATGACGCTGCCCTCGTTGCACACACAGAGAGAGCCCTGCAGCGCATCATGTCCTGCTTCGCAGACGCTGCCCAGTTCTTTGGACTCGAGGTCAGTCTGAAAAAGACTGAGGTCCTCCATCAGCCAGCACCCAAGACAGTGTATCGCCCTCCTCACATCACCATTGGCGAGTCTGAACTAAAGTCAGTGCACCAGTTTACTTACCTTGGCTGCATTATCACGTCGGACGCCAAGCTGGACAAGGAGCTTGACAGCAGGCTGGCAAAAGCGAACAGCGCTTTCGGGCGACTTTTCAAGCGGGTGTGGCACAATCAACAGCTGAAAACAGGCACCAAGATCAGCGTGTACAGAGCTGTGGTCCTCACCACCCTGCTGTATGGTTCCGAGTCCTGGGCCCTCTACCGCAGCCAACTACGACTCCTCGAACGCTTCCACCAGCGCTGCCTGCGTACCATCCTGGGCATTCACTGGAGTGACTATGTCACCAACGTCGAGGTCCTTGAACAGGCTGAAACTGTGAGCATCGAGGCTTTGCTGCTGCGGACACAGCTCCACTGGGCGGGGCATGTCTCCAGGATGGAGGATCATCGCCTACCAAAGATCACCCTGTTCAGCGAGCTTGCTACTGGACACCGTGACAGAGGGGCACCAAAGATGAGATACAAAGACTGTCTCAAGAAGTCACTTAGTGCCTGCCAAATCGACCAACACCAGTGGTCCTTGCTTGCTGTGGACCGTGACACCTGGCGCTCCACCATTTACAAGGCAGCTGTCTCCTTTGAGGACTCTCGCAGAGCTAGCCTTTTAAGGACAAGCGGCTCAGGAGTAAAAACAGAGATGCCGCAACTCAGAACCCTGGCCATACCTTCCCCTGCAGCCACTGCGGTCGAACCTGCCTGTCCCGGATTGGCCTCTGCAGCCACGAACAAGCCTGCAGATGTCGTGGGCAACTCCTATAAAATCTTCGTTCGCGAAGTCAAGCCAAGAGAGCACACAAGATCTTTGATTTTATTTGTAACTTTACATGCAATGTGCTACATTTCACTCTTTTCAGTTACTACATAAAATTAATACACATTACATCAAAACGAATGCTGCCACTGAATAGTTTAACATCTCTTGGATCACCCATAATCACAAAAATGCTGTTTTCCGACTTTCACCAACATTCTTAACGGAAACCCACACAAAATAAGAAGGGCAAAGCCATTATGGCTCACATGGACGACCGATATACATATGTGTGACCTTTGTGACAATAAGTAAAGGGCTGACTTCCGCACCAGCAAAATCCATGTTTTCTCAAAATGTAAGCATTTTTCACACGTCAACCCCCCCCCCCCCACCCCACCCCACCCCGACCCTTGACCTTTGCAATGAGTTGACTAAATTAATATGCACAGGAAGGTCTTGACTGAAAAATTTGCGAAAATGTTGATCATACCTATAATTTTATCAAAAATTGGCATTTTACAGACATTTGCCAGCCTGTGACCCTTGACCTTTCTGAAGGGTGATCCAAATTAGTATGCATATATAGGTCTTACCATCAGGTATCTCTGTACCAAATTTGGGTTTGAAGTTGTGAATAGTATTTGAGAAAAAAAAACATCTTTTGTCAAAATATGGCTATTTTGGACATATTTCCTGAGCTCTTGTGACCCTTGACCTTTTTGAAAGGTCATCCAAATTAGTATTTTCCTGAGTTCTTGACCTTTCCGAGGAATCAACCAAATGAACATAGAAGGGTCTTCCCATCAGGTATCTCTGTAGCAAGTTTGGGTTTGAAGTTGTGAATAGTATTTGAGAGAGAAAAAAAACATCTTTTGTCAAAATATGGCTATTTTGAACTTATTTTCTGAGCTCTTGTGACCCTTGACCTTTTTGAGAGTCATCCAAATTAGTATGCATAGATAGGTCTTACCATCAGGCATCTCTGTAGCAAGTTTGGGTTTGAAGTTGTGAATAGTATTTGAGGAAAAAACATCTTTTGTCAAAATATGGCTATTTTGGACCTATTTCCTGAGCTCTTGTGACCCTTGACCTTTCCGAGGGATCAACCAAATTAGTATGCATAGAAAGGTCTTACCATCAGGTATCTTTGTACCAAGTTTGGGTTTGAAGTTGTGAATAGTATTTGAGAAACAAGAAAGGCAACGCCCTTATCGCTCATGTGTATGACCGATCCAGACGTATGACAATAAGTAAAGGGATGGTTTCGATACCGGGTTCCGGCGTTGGATTTTTCTCCTCTGGTAAGTGTCACCGTCTGGGCAGTGGGCATCTGCACGGGACATAGACGACCCCGGCCCCCACGAGTCCCCTGCTGCCTTGCAGGCCTGGCCGCTTGGCTGCGGAAAGGCTAAGGGAGGAAACCCCTGACATCAAAGCCCCCGTGTCTCCGGGGAAGGCTTTTGAGCCAGAGACTAAGGCAAGGACAGTCTGATATAAAACCTACGACCCGAGGACCTCGATGCCACCGTCCCAGCTTGCTAGGCCATGGCAAACGAACCAAGGGTTTAAAGGGTGGGGCCAGTACTGCGCACACTGCACTCCACCAAAAAGCTCCACCGCGCAGGCTTTAGGAAACGCCCACGGACTATGACACTGAACTTTCCAAGTCCTGTAGCGATGGGCAAGGGGCAAAACGGCAGGTGAAAGATGTCACTGGAAGCCGCAGTCTCAAAACTGCATGCAGGCGGTTCAGGATATTGGTCGCCTCATGTTGACCTGGGGATGACAACATCACTCGGTACACCCTGAACGACCAAGCAGCCTTCTCTAGGGACAGCACTGCTTGCTCCACATGGAGAGGGGCCTAGAAAAGGTGGCCTAACCAAAGTTCATCCCCTTGTAACCCCAGTTGGCTAGCCGCGGTCAACGGGCATCTTCTCATGAGGTCAGAAAACAAGAAAAAACAATGGATCCACTCTCATGACGACCACGACCGAACTCAACGTAGCATGCTGGAACATCCGAACCATGCTCGACACAGCAGACAGCGGACGCCCTGAACGTCGCTCCGCCCTCATTGCCCATGAATTGCGGAGGTTAACTCTTACCAGTTCGCTCTATTTGAGGCCAGTGAACAAAATGACTTTTACCCTCGCACATGACCAAGAAAAAATGCTGCTGAAAGCTCTTCTAGTGGTCAAAAGTTGGCTTATTATACATCATATTAAAGTGCATTGAGTCAGCTTTCAGTCAGGATAAGTAAAAAGTCTGTACTTAACGTAGTTTAGAAGTTGTTGTTTATTTAGCAACGAAGAAAAAATGGTGTCCGGTTTCCAAAAACAGTTTTCACGAAAGTCACTAAGAAGAAATTTTTTTTGTTTCTTGCCCCTTTGTTTAAAATGTGAATCCTGTGTGTGGACAAATCATTTCTACACATTTTTGTGAAGTTTCAAGAAAATGTGTTTGAATTTCTAAGAGTTACGCAACATAATCTACACCGGTCAAGGGCAGGATAAAGTGGGCGTGTCAACACCTGGCATGACTGAGACAACAAACATGTCCTTCTCTGAAAATCTCTGACTTGCTGAAAATATCACGGAGGCAATACACAGCAAGTAATAAAACTTATTTATATACTTCATAAAGTTTCACGATTCTGAACCAGACAATAGGTAAACAAAGACTCACATGGATAGCACATGGTCAAACCAAAATAGAAAGTGTCACAATGACCTGCGATGGTTTTCTTTCGTTTTTTCCACATCGCTGGTGCTAGAATCATTTTCAGTGGCCTGGTTGCTGGAAGATTCCTCTTCAGGGAGATACTCTTCACTTTTGGACTCAGATGAACTCATTTTGACGGAATATTTGCAGAGAGAAATCGCAAGCAGTGAAAATAACGCAGTAGGGAAAGCAAGATGGCGGACGTAGTGACTCGATCGATAACAAAGGTCATGAACAAACTCAAAATTAATATTTTTTTCATTCTATCATATGAAAGTGACTTTCTAATGTCAATAAGTTATGACAATAATACTGAGAGTAAAAATTAATTGGTTTTAATTCAGTAAACACGATGGAATTTTCCATGGGCGTGGCTTCGTATGTATACATACGATGGCCAAGGGAGTGAACTGGTAAGAGTTAAACATCGACATCGCCGCGCTCAGCGAAGTACGCCTCCCGGAGGAAGGCAGCCTCCAAGAACTTGGCACTGGCTACACCCTCTACTGGTCAGGCAGGCCTGCATCAGAAAGACGGCTCTCAGGCGTGGACTTCATGGTGAAGACCCCCATTGTGACTAAGTTGGAAAACCTACCAACGGGTCACTCCGACCGCATCATGTCCATGCGCCTCCCACTGAGACACCAGCAATACGTCACCCTTCTCAGTGTGTACTCCCCAACCCTCCTGGCAGAGCCTGCAGAAAAAGACAAGTTCTACTCTGACCTGCGCAGCCTCCTGCAGAGCACCCCTGCAGACGACAAAGTCATCATCCTTGGCGACTTCAACGCCAGAGTGGGCCAGGACTCTGAAGCCTGGAAAGGAGTCCTCGGCAAGCATGGCGTTGGGAACTGCAATGACAATGGTCGCCTACTGTTGGAGCTCTGTGCAGAGCAGCAACTTGTCATCACCAACACTACTTTCCAGCAAAAGGACAGTCGAAAGACCACCTGGATGCATCCTCGCTCCAAGCACTGGCACCTTATCGACTATGTCCTAGTGCGTCAGAGGGACCGCAGTGACGTCCTCCTCACCAGAGTGATGCCCAGCGCAGAGTGCCACACTGACCACCGCCTTGTTCGCTGCAAACTCAGGCTCTGCCTCAAGCTGAAACCCAAGAAAGGGGGCCCCCCCTAGAAAAAGCTTGATGTTGCCAGCCTTCAGCGTGACGACAAGAAAGCTGCCCTTCAGGCCGATTTACAGCGCATGCTCAAAGACACAGTTGATCCAGCAGACTCCTCCCCTGAAACACTCTGGGAACAACTTAAAACTGCTATTGTAAAATCCTCTGTGGAAGTCTTGGGCTTTGCTAGAAAGAGGAACAAAGACTGGTTTGACGAAAACGACGTAGAGATCCAGGAAATTCTAGCAAAAAAAAGAGCCGCCCACCAGGCCCACCTAGCCCAGCCTTCCTGCCCTGTGAAGAAGTCTGCCTTTCACCTCATCTGCAGCAGTCTCCAGCTCAAGCTTAGAGAGCTCCAGAACGAGTGGTGGTCCAGACTCGCACAGAGGACCCAGCTCTGCGCTGACAACGGTGACTACAGGGGCTTCTACGAAGCACTGAAAGCAGTGTATGGCCCTAGGCACCTGGTACAAAGACCCCTGCGAAGCGCTGATGGACAGGCACTCCTCACAGATAATACCTCCATCTTGAACCGCTGGTTGGAATACTTTCAGGACCTCTTCGGTGCTGAGCGCACTGTTCAAGAAACAGTCATCCTCCAAATCCCACACCTTCCACTAAAGGTTGAATTGGACGAACCGCCCACCGCCGAAGAGACCCTCACAGCCATCCACCAGCTCAAGAGTGGCAAAGCAGCAGGCATTGACGGAATCCCGCCAGAGATCTGGAAACATGGAGGCCCAGCACTGCACAACAAGCTCCACGACCTCTTTCTCTGCTGCTGGGAAAAAGGAACACTACCAAAGGATCTCCGTGATGCAGTCATCATCTCCCTGTACAAGAACAAAGGAGAGAAGTCTGCCTGCTCTAATTATCGTGGAATTACCCTGCTGTCCATTGCCGGGAAAATTCTCGCAAGGTTGCTCCTGAATCGGCTGGTACCTGCCATCGCTGAAGACCACCTTCCAGAGGGACAGTGTGGCTTCAGAGCCAACAGGAGTACCACCGACATGGTCTTTGTGCTGAGACAGCTTCAGGAGAAGTGCCGCGAGCAGAACAAAGGGCTGTACGTAACGTTTGTTGACTTAACAAAAGCGTTTGACACTGTGAGCAGGCAAGGTATGTGGCAGATCCTGGAGCGACTAGGCTGTCCCCCAAAGTTTCTCAACATGATCGTCCAGCTCCACGAGGACCAGCAAGGCCAGGTCAGACTAAACAGTGACCTCTCAGAACCATTCCCCATTCGCAACGGCGTGAAGCAAGGCTGCGTGTTGGCACCGACCCTCTTCACCATCCACCGCTGCACTCGAGAAGCTGCTTGCGGTGAGGGCCAGCCGCACCATCTCCCAGCGTGCAGTAGCCGCTGCTCTGGGCACAGGCAATAAGGATCCTGCCTGGACTGCCTGCGGATCGTGTGAGGGGTGGGAAGCCTCAGAGAGGGTCCAAGGGGAGGCTCAGGAGGTTAGAGGTCCCGCTCCTCCAACTTAACGACGCCACTAGGAGCAGAACCGTGTTGCAGCCCGCGAACTTCTGGAGAACATTGGGTACTAGAACGGCAGGCAGATACGTGTACGCTAGCAGGCCGTCATAAGGGAAGGAGAGCGCATCTACTGCCCAGGCCAGTGGATCCGGAATGGGTGAGACAAGAGAGCAAGCTATCTGTTCCACCTCATGGCAAAGGGGGCAATCATGAGATACTCCCAGCGGGCGCAGAGTAGTCCGAAGATGACTGGGCGTAGCGCCCGCCCTATGTGGAGAAGTAGGCCGCGATGCGCGAGTCAGTCCGCGAGGACATACAGGTGTCCCGGGATGTGCCACACTCAAAGAGGGATGCCGCAATCTCTGCCCTAAAGGAGGACTTGGAACAAGGGGATGCAGTGGGAGGGTGAGCACGTCCAGTCCTGGCTCTATAAGCAGGCCACTACCATCGCATTGTCGGAGAGAACCAGGATCTGCCCCAAAGGAGGACTTGGAACAAGGGGATGCAGTGGGAGGGTGAGCGCGTCCAGTCCTGGCTCTGTAAGCAGGCCACTACCGTTGCGTTGTCGGAGAGAACCAGGATCTCCTGATGACAGAGGCGAGGGCAAGCCAACGGCCTTCCACTCTAATGAGCCGATGTCCGCCTGCGTAGTCCCTTGACTGAGGTCGCTGTGTGCCCCTCTCAGCTCTCCCAGAGCGGTGGATCAGGGCGCCCGAGGCCTGGACCAGACAGGGAGGCACGTCCCATCGGCAGCTGATGGGCTTCTCTCTCTCTGTGCGGTGGGCCTGGGCACCTGATGCCTGCTGCTGATGGGGAAGCACGTCCTGTCGGTGGCTAACCGGAACACTCTCTCTGAGCGGTGGGTCAGGGCTCCTGAGGCCTGGACCAGATGGGGCAGTACGTCCCGTCGGCGGATGACAGGCTCTCTCTCTCTGAGCGGCGGGTCAGGGCACCTGATGCCTGGTCCTGATGGGGAAGCACGTCCTGTCGGTGGCTGACCAGAACACTCTCTCAGAGTGGTGAGTCAGGGCTCCAGAGGCCTAGACCAGATGGGGAAGCACGTCGCATTGGCAGCTGACAGGCTTCTCTCTCTCAGAGCAGAGAGGCCCGGCCAAGGGGGGGTGGGGGGGGGGTGGGGTGAGGGGGGTGGGGTGAGGGGGGTGGGGGGGGCGGGGGGGAGGGGGGGGGGAACAGAAAGTAACAGAAAGCAGACATATGCCCTGCGGGAGCGCAGGACCTCTTGGTAGAGGACACGTGCCCAACACTGGTCGCAAGCTGAATCTCCCGCCAATGCCGCCGCCCGGGAAAAGTCGCCAGTCAAGAGGCATTAACCAGAGGCCTTGCCTTGTCATCACCCCCAAGCTACCAGGTAATCCCATCAGTGACCGACCACCAAGGCAATCCACCCCAAAGATAATTCAAACCACACACAACACCAAGCATCATGCCAAGTCCACCGGTAATCCAACTATACACAGCCGAAGAGACGAAGGCTGAACACGGTGAGCTAAGCGTAAAGACTGGTGGGATACTACCAGGCACGTGATCAGATAGGGCGGCAAGGGAGCCCACTCAGGGTTTCTTGGTAACGACTCCCTGGAGTCGCCTCCCTGGCTGTGTAGTGTACACAACTGATGCTTAGGCTGAAATCGGTAAGCTAAGTGTACCTTCCTATTAGAGTCTTGAGAAAACAAATTCTCATCCAAACTGTGCATCACATTCGAAAGCAACTTAGAACTAAGTAATGTTGAGCTTCCAAGGAAAAAGGACGGGCTTGTTCCATAGCACGTCCGTTGAAAGGTCCTGGTAAATCAAAGTGCCACAGTTGCAGTGCGCCTGAATTGATCAGTGTTCAGGTCATACTCCATAGGAAATAGATTTCCGTGTCCCCTATAAACCTGCCCATCAGGGCCATCCATTATCACTTCGGTGCCGTGGACGTTAAACCCCGAACTAACCAATGTTGAGCTGTGAATTAACTAAAGAATCAACAAGACTATAGCGCAATGTTGAACTTACGCCTCAGCTGAATGTTGGGCACAATTACTTTTTCACATATGTTGGCCAGAGTGGATGGGTCCTCAAACAAGCTCCGATATGCTGGCCGCTCTGCCACTGATGCCAGGAACTGTATTGCATTGCTCACCAACTGCAAAGGAATCAGGAAAATATCGAATAACTGCTACAGTCTACATTTGTGTACATCACAAAATAGAAAGGAGAACAGTAAAAGAAAATCACTCATATTTTACACTCTATTTCCATTTGGGTATTTGCAATTCTTATATTGAGGTACTTGTCATTAGTGGAAATCCAAAATAACGGCAGTCAATTTTCAGGAATGAGGAGATCAATAGCAAAAGCAGTGGAAATTCCAAATGCTGTTTTACTTCCTTTCTCCTGTTTTAACCAATAAGTGAGTTGCCAGTTCCGGAGTAGCGGGAGAACGCCAGCTACATTATGTGACTGAGGTAAGACTAGACTTGGCCAGCCACAAAATGTGGGCAACTCTGCGAGCTGTCACGCTTAGCCGATATTGTATTGCTGTGAATCACATGCAATATCCTTCAAAAGCTCAGATTGACAAAGAACTCGCCCCTCATGCAAGAGAGCGGTCTGGATCAGACCTCATGTTTAACAAGCCAATATAAACACCATTTATGTCTGTATGAAATCAGTTTCTAAAAAGAATACAGACTATTTTACTAACCAGATCGTACTTGACTTGCTGCCCTGTAGAGGTGAGAAGCCCCCAGGTGGCTGTGACAAAGGCAGGCAGATAAGGGGCAAACTCCTCGTCGTATTTCTGTGCATACAGGGCCACATTGTCACACACCTGCGACTTCACCTGCTCCAGCAGGCCCGCTTCTTCCTCATCCTGTACACATATGAACAACCACAACAGATTATTTTAACCCTTTCCATCCTGAGGATGACTTTACAGATTAGGAGATAAATTAAACATTTTTGGTTCAAGGGTGTTGCCAGAATAGCTTGGCATTTCAGACGCCAAGCTATTCTGGCACCACCCTTGATCTTTCATTGTCAAATTTATTTCAAGCACCACCCTTGATCTTTCATTGTCAAATTTATTTCAAGCACCACCCTTGATCTTTCATTGTCAAATTTATTTCAAGCAACAGTGTATCAGGATGAAATGGGTTAAGTCCTGTTGTGCATATATTCTTCCATGAACAATGTACTATAGTAGTGATTCTTTCGCTTTAGTTGCTGTTTGGGAAAGCATGAGAAAGACAAACATTTCATTCAATACCTGTACTGTCGCATACATTTTGATATTATCTGATACTCGGTGAACACCCTTTTGAGGTGAATGGAACTGAACGTTTCTATTTATTTTTAGGATGGGTCGCATAGCATGCCCGTGACGACATAGGTGTGCCGACCTAAAATCTAACAACTAAAGTAACCAGATAAAAATTACGTGAGGTGTGCAGATCTAAAATCTAACAACTAAAGTAAACAGACAAAAATTATGTGATGTCTAGTTACGCTAACTTCGCTGCTGAACGTTTTTTTGACTTGAAGCACCGTATGTGTGCGTGTGCGCGTATGTATGTAAACATGAGAATCTCCGATATTTGTGTATGTACAAGCTTGAAACTTGGGGCAGTGCTTTGTTCAAGGGATGCCTGGGAAAGCCTCCGAGCATATTAAAATTGGATGTCTCATTGAACGGTTAAAAGACCGTTTATAGAAAGTTGATTGTGCCACATTAGAGTCCGCAATTTTTGTCATATCACTTGAAATTTGGGATATAGCTAGACTGAAGAAAGACATTGGATGAGCTCGTTAGCCAGCTTTGCATGTTTTGAACTCTTTCAGTAAAAATTAAATCTACACAGAAAAAAATTAAAAAAATAAAAAAAACTGAGACTTGTGGAGAAAACCAAACAGTGACGGTGACGTAAAAGCAGCAACTCCGACACCACGCAGACATCAATGCAATACTCTAGATATGATGCAAACTTCTCTCTCTCTTTCTCACACACCCATACATCGACACGCTGTCAGAAGAGCATGGGTGTGTACAGTAGAATATCATGTATCAAAGTAAAGTAAACCTCACTTCACACAAATTATAGCAAGACTGAAAATGTACCATGACATTCTAGTTTTGTCACCATTTTTCTCAAGTCTAAAAGGCAAAGTGAAACTCTTATCATGTAAAATATAAAATCACGTAAAAACTAAAACTGCGTCACGACAAAATAATGACGTTTTTTTCAAACCAATAACTCGTATGCACTGTGCCCCTAATAGAACTCACTGACGCAATTGCAGATCTGCTTTTTCAAACAGGAGTTAGTTAGTTAGTTATTTGGGTTTAACGCCGAGCAGGCAACTAAGGCCATCTCACGGCGGGAAGGGTAAAAATCTGGTCAGCCAGACTAAATGAAAGGTCTTAAGACATGATGTAAATATACCTTAAAAATATGTCAGGCTAAAAAGTCGCACAGGTCTTTAAAGAAAGCGTCGACAGACTCTCAAAAAGGTCAAAATAATAGAAACATCATAGTCTATAAGCGCTCAAATCTTATGAAAAATATGGCACTCTCTCAGAAAACTGAAGATCTTGTCCGGGGGTACATCCTGGAATAAAACCTTCAAGGAGTCTGCTGTGAAATGTTTATACCTTGTGTCGATTAGATCAGTACAAGACAGCAAAAAGTGTTAAACAGAGTACTGCTCGTCGCAGGCATAACACCATGGTTAGTTAGTTATTTGGGTTTAACGCCGAGCAGGCGACTAAGGCCATCTCACGGCGGGATGGGTAAAAATCTGTTCAGCCAGACTAAAAGCAAGGTCTTAAGACAAGATGTAAATATAGATTAAAAATCTCAGGCTAAAATGTCGCACGTCTTTAAAAGAAACGTCTACAGACTCTCAAAACGGGCAAATAAAAAAAATTCACATAGTCTATAAATGCTCAGATCTTGTTAAAAATATTGCATTCTCTCAAAAAATTGAAGATTTTGTCCGGGGGAACATCCCGGAACAAAACCTTCAAGGAGCCTGCTGTGAAGTGTTTATATCTGGTGTCAATTAGGTCAGCACAATACAGCAAAAAGTGTCGAACAGAAAACTGCTCATCACAGGCAAAACACCATGGACGCTCATCCTGTTTAAGTAAGTAAGAGTGTGTAACATACGTGTGCCCGATGTGGAGCCGAGCAAGGACAGTCTCCTCACGGCGGCTGCCACAGTGGAAAGGTAGACCGTCAGACAACTTAGTAAGAGCTTCATGAAGCTTGTTCCCTTCCTCTCTGTCCCACTCGGACTGCCACTCGCGGACTAAGTACGCACTAATCCAGGTTTAAAATCACTATAGACAGTCTGTGTGTCAGGGACAGGGTCACTGCGGGCACTGTTGGCAACAGAATCTGCGATTCTGTTGCCTTCGATGCCCACATGGCCTGGGACCCAAATAAAAATGATGTCATAATATTCCTTCATCAAGTCTGTGTAGAGCTCTCTAATCTGCACCAGCAGTGGATGGTCTGTTCCCGCGCCCTGAAGGGCCTGCAGGGCAGAAAGAGAGTCAGACAGAATCAGGAAGTTCCTTTCCCGAGACTGATAGGCATGCTTGAGTGCCAGCAGAATTGCCTGCAGTTCTGCACTAAATACAGAGGAAAGGTCAGGGAGACGGAGCTTAAATGGGCGTTTAGGATGGCGAGAGGACACTGCAGCCGCAGCCACCCTCCCATCCTCAGACTTGGACCCATCCGTATAAAGACGACAATAGCCAGGAAAAATTGAAAGGAGTTCATTGAGGCTCTGTTGGTATATGGCTGGTGGAGTACAATCCTTCTTGTGGGCGGTCAAGCTTGTTGTTGATTTTAGAGAAGTGATTATATTGTGTTTTATTTGGTGGTGAACATGGACATACTGGGATTGTTGTTACTGAGTGTTTACCCACTAATTATTTTACTACGGTAGACTTTAATTATGCAGCTTGTGTAATAATGTGTAATAATGTACTGAGACGTTTGTATAATAAGTAGTGAGGGTTAGGACTAGGTTGAAACACGCGTATTATGAATGCATATGTAGAGGTGGGTGTGAATGTATAAGTGCCGCTCAGTTCAGTCCATAAAAGATGTTTGTGTGAGATGTGTAAGAAATATGTGTAAAGATTTTGTAGTGTTTACCTTATATCCATTGGGAATTTGTAGCTGTGCAAGTGCAGGGAGAAAATGTTCATATTTATGCTATAATGTTTTTATGTCTTGGTTGTACTATTTGTTATAAATGTACCACAACCGAATTTCTCTTTTCGAGATAATAAAGTACTCTTATTCTTATTCTTATTCTAAGTCCAGCAAGATTTCAGGAATCAGGGTGGAGTGACGTGTTGCAGAGATTTCGAAACTTTGTCCAGGTCCACTCCAGCCGCCTGCAGATGAGGTCGGACACGGAAGGAAAGTGGACAGACAGCTCCCGGATGGGCATCGTAAATCTCTGCAAACGACGGGTTAAAAACACAATCATAGGCAGGATTGTCTGGATTGGCCTTCAGCTTCAGAAGGTAGCTGAGCATGAGGCGGATGCGGCGGAGCCTGAGAGAAGGCTCCCCTGCCTCTGCATACAGACTAGGAACTGGAGGTGTCCTGAAGGCTCCCAGACATATGCGCAGACCTTGATGGTGAATTGTGTTCAGACGCTGTAGAACAGACTTTGAAGCCGAGCTATATACCACAGAGCTGTAATCCAGTTTGGACCAAACAAGGGCCCGGTACAGTCGAAGTAAGACAATGCGGTCTGCACCCCAGTCAGTACGACCAACGACACGAAGAATGTTGAGGGCCTTCCAACAAGAGGTTCTAAGGTAGTTAACATGGTTGCAGAAGGTCAATCTTTTGTCAAAGATGACCACCAAAAACTTTGCCTCTTCGGCCACCTTAATTGGCACTCCAGCAATGCTCAGGCTAGGTTCTGGAAAAAATTTCGTCTGGTTAGTAAAATGCACACAGACTGTCTTGGAGGGCGAGAACTTGAATCCATTGAGAGACACCCACCCCTGGATGCGATCAACGCACAGCTGCAAGCGCCTCTCAAGGGACGCAAGTCCTCGACCTCGTGCACACAAAGCAAAGTCGTCCACAAACAAAGAGCATTCAGAATCATCCTTGACGGCCTTTACAATGTTATTTATTTTAATGCTAAATAAAACAGGAGATAGAATACTGCCCTGCGGGACACCCATCTCCTGTTCAAAGGAGTCGGAGAGGGTGGAGCCCACACGGACATGGAACGACCTGTTGGACAAAAAATTGTGAATAAAAACGGGCAGATGCCCTTTAAAACCCATGTCCGTCAAATCAGACATTATACCATGCTTCCAGGTAGTGTCATATGCCTTTTCAAGATCAAAAAAAATTGCATAGACATGCTGCTTGTTGACAAAAGCATCTCGGATAAAAGACTCAAAGCGAACTAGATGGTCAGTTGTACTACGGAAGCGCCGGAAACCGCACTGGAGGTCTGTGATGAGACCCTGTGACTCAAGATGCCACACCATTCGGGCGTTGACCAAGCGTTCCATAGTTTTACATAAACATGATGTCAAAGCGATAGGCCGGTAGTTGCCCGGGTCGGAAGGATCCTTACCCGGCTTGGGAATTGGCACAACTACAGCCTGGCGCCAAGATGGCGTAAAAAAAACGGTTATCCAGATATGGTTAAAGGCCTTGAGAAGTACAAGGAGTGAATCCTCAGGCAGATGTGTTAGGAGCTGATAGTGGATGGTATCTAATCCAGCAGCAGAGTCAGTACATTTCTGCATGGCTTGCTGCAATTCTGAAAACGTAAAAAGGGCATTATAGTCTTCCGAGTTATGCGATATAAAATCACAAGTACAAGATTCTCGCTTCTCCTTCTCTCTCTGGAAGAAAGGTGAATAATGCTCTGTTGAAGATTCTGAATTATGGGCAATGGTGGAGGCAAGCAAATTGGCCACAGCCTTTTTATCTGTGACCAAACTGGCACCATCTCTAAGATGGCCGACAGAAGCCGAGCCACCCCCGCCCTTAATTCTTCGAACAGCCTTCCAGACTTTTTGGGATGGAGTCCTAGAAGATAAAGATGAGACGAAGCGTCTCCAGGAAGCACGTCTAAAAATGTAACGGGCTTTCGCCCTCTGTCTTTTAAATGCTAAAATATTTGCTTGCGACGGATTACGAAAACCACGTCGCTTAGCAGATTTGCGCATTGTTTGGGCCTTGCGGCACTCTTCATTGAACCATAGTACTCTCGGCTTCCGATGGAGTGATGTGGAAGTTCTAGGGATGGTTTCACCTGCAACCTCCAACAAAATAGAAGTAAAACAAGAAACAGGTTCTTCAGCTGACATGACCACCTCCTCTGTAAGACGAGACTGACAGAGGGAAGCGAACAGAGACCAGTTAGCTTTCTTGAGATTCCAGCGCCCCACCGGCGAATCCTCCTCACAGATGACCGATGACAGGACTACTGGGAAGTGGTCACTACCACACAGGTCGTCGTGAACCTTCCAGTCAAAATCCAGCATGAGAGAAGGATCACACACAGTGAGGTCTAGAACAGAACTAGATCCGGAACCTGAGTTGGAGTATGTAGGTGAGCCATCGTTAAAGACACATAGGTTAAGTTGAGAAAAAACATCTTCTAACATCTGACCTCTGCCATCATAGTGGTCACTACCCCAAAGGTGAGCGTGACCGTTAAAATCCCCCATGAGAATAAAGGGAGGGGGCAGTTGATCTACTAAGTTAAAAAGATCATTGCGACAGACCCGCAGTGATGGTGGCAGGTAAATACTGCATATGGTTATGGTCTTTTTTAAGGTAACCCGAGCAGCAACAGCCTGAAGACAGGTGTCGATGCTAACGGGGCTACATAAAATTTGGCTACTAATGAGAAGAGCCGCTCCACCCGAGCGCCTCTCCGAATCAGAGCCTTTATGTCTAACATTAAAACCATTAAAGGACACAGGGTCAGAAGTCTTCAGGTAAGTCTCCTGAAGAGATATTACTGAGGGGTTATAGAACTTGACTAAAAGACGTAATTCCTCAAAGTTAGCTTGAAAACCACGACAATTCCACTGAAGCAAAGAGTACATGATTAGGTTTTATCTGGGGGTAAGGAGTTTTCCCCCCCTTTTTCCTTTACCTTGGAAGGAGTTGAAGAAACAGAGGGGGGGCGGCTCCCGGGCCTCCTCTGGTTCTTCGGAGATGAAGGGGGTGGAGCTGCCGCAGCATCAGCAACGACAACTTCCACTCCCTCCATCCACTCCTCCAGTGCAGCATATTTGTTTTGAAGGGGGACATCAGTATTCCCCTTCTGGGCCCATGCGCACAGCGGTCCCATAGATTTCTTAGACCCCTGGTCCTGGGCAGCGTTCCTGCCGCCAGAGTTAGCGGCCTTAGAAGGCTGACCAGAGCCAGAAGCCTTTGGAGTTGACTGACTAACAGGTTTGGGTGGGGGCTGAGGCTTAGGGGCAACAGAAGGCGGCACTACCGGACCGGCAGTGTCCGCCTTCTGCGTTCCCTGGCTCCTCTTCACCACCGGAGGAGGGTAACTCTCCAGGGGCGAGATGAGCCGAGGCTCCGCCCCCAACCAAGAAGTTGGGGTTTGACATGAAAAGTCTTTGGTGGGGCGCTTGCCTGCCACCGCTGCACTAAAAGTATACACTGAGGTGTTGGGGCAGCCGCAGCTGCACCAGGGCCTTCAACCAGTTTTTTGGCATCCAGAAAGGACAGCCCCTTCTCCACACGCACCTGCTGAATCTTGCACTCGGATATCCAACGAGGGCATTTCTTATCCGAAGCCATATGCGCCCCCTGGCAATTCACACACAGGGGGGTGGCTGTGCAGGACTCAGCAGAGTGTCCGGGCTTAGTGCAACGGGCGCATGAAGCCTCTGCCTGACGGCATGTCTTCTGCCCATGGCCATACTTTTGGCACTTAAAGCACTGGAGGGGGAGAGGGACGTACTTTTTCACTCTCAAGGAGCAGTAACCTCCCCAGATGGTAGTAGGAGGGGTGGGGGTGCCAAACGTCAGGATGATGGTAGGGAGACGGATCTCCCCACCATCTCGCTTGGAAGCGAAGCGCCTGACGTAAGTCACCCCCTGAGACTTAAGGTTCCGTACAAGTTCATCTTCTGACAGTTCTGCCAAAGCTTGATCTTTGATTACGCCTCTTGACGAATTCATAGTCTTGTGGGGTGTGACCTCCACCGGAGTGTCTCCGATGGAAGAGAGCCTCAGTAGCCCGCTGGAGTGTGCCCGGGTACGGCACTCCACCAGCAAGTCACCAGACCTGAGGCGCTGGGCGTCAGGCCTGCCAACACGGCTCCTGAGGGTCTCCCCCACCAGAAAAGGATGCAGCTTGGTAACTGGTTTCTCCTTCACCTTGCTATGGACAATGAGGAAGCGAGGCCATACGGCTGATGCCTGAGGCGTCGCTTCCTCACAGTCCGAGTCACTGTCATTTTCAATGTTGGTGGCTATGCACCGCTTCTGTGCAAGTTTGGGTTTTTTGTTTTTTTCCATATTATATTAGTAGAGATATTCATCCCCCGGGGGTCCCCGCCCGCCACAGAGCCCAACAACGGAAAGTGCAAATGTCGGCGGGTCTCCAGCCGACGCACAATGGAGACTGCCCGAAAGATATACTCAAGGGGGTAAGCCCGATTGAACCGTTTGAGCCACCGCCTTCTATCACACTGTTGAATGCAGGGGAATACTGGCGTAAAGCACCTAATCAGCAGCAGAGGCTTATAGCATGGTGCTCAGCATAGCAACCCGCATGTCAACAGTGGGTTAGGGCTCAACGTGACAAGAGCCGATTAGGCCGGTACGACTAGCCTCCCGTTTAGGTAGAAGTCAAGGCCGAAGTGGAGTGTTGGCACCAGTGAGCCGCAGCCCAGAGGGAACCTCAGCCACCAGGATCCTCTTCTCCCCCGACACGGGTCTCCAAGCACGGCAAACACTTGGGATCCAAAGGACCAAAAGGTCACGAGTATTTTTAAGGACCAATCCAACATGGTACGACCTGGGTTAGTACAGCTCCTTAAAAACCGGACCAGTTAAAAAGACTGAACAACATATCTGCTGACATCAAGTCCTAATCCTGGACAAAGATGGCACCCGTCTGCTAGCCCACTCAGTCAGTGACTGAGGAGACTACCCACCCACGCCACGTGGAAGCCGGTGCCGAGTGGGCATAACACCATGGACGCTCCTCCTGTTTTAGTAAATAAGAGTGCGTAACATACGTGTGCCCGATGTGGAGCCGAGCAAGGACGGTCTCCTCACGGTGGCTGCCGCATCGATAAGATAGGCTGTCGGACAATTTAGGAAGGGCTTCATGCAGCTTGTCCCACTCAGACTGCCACTCACGGGCTATGCACGCACTAACCACATGTCTAAAATCACTATAAACAGTCTGTGTGTCAGGGACAGGGTCGTTGCGGGCATCGTTGGCAGCAGAATCTGCGATCCTGTTGCCTTCGATGCCCACATGCCCTGGCACCCAAATAAAAATGATGTCATAATATTCCTTCATCAAATCTGCGTAGAGCTCTCTGATCTGCACCAGCAGTGGGTGGTCATTTCCCGTGCCCTGAAGGGCCTGCAGGGCAGAAAGAGAGTCAGACAGAATCAGGAAGTTCCTTTCTCTAGATCGATAAGCATGCCTGAGTGCCAGCAGAACCGCCTGCATTCATTCATTCATTCAATCCTCTCTGCGCCGTCTGGTGCTTGAGGCGACGGCAAGGGAGCGCCACTTTTGTCTGTCAGCTGCTATTTTGGGTGCTGTTTGCAGAGTAAGGCCTCTGTTCTTGAGCTCTCGCTCCACGGTTCGGCGCCACGTCTCCTTTGGTCGCCCACGGTTTCTCTTCCCCTGTGGTGTCCATCTCAGTGCCACCCTTGGTAATAAGGAACCGCCTGCAGTTCTGCACTAAATACAGATGAGTGGTCTGGGAGGCGGTGCTTAAATGGGAGTCTAGGATGGCGAGAGGACACTGCGGCCGCAGCCACTCTCCCATCCTCAGACTTTGACCCATCCGTATAGATACGACAATAGCCAGGAAAAATTGAAAGCAGTTCATTGAGGTTCTGTTGGTATATGGCTGGTGGAGTAGAGTCTTTCTTGTGGGCAGTCAAGTCCAGCAAGATGTCTGGAACTGGTAAGAGCCAGGGTGGAGTGATGTGTTGCAGCGATTCCAAAACTCTGTCCAGGTCCAATCCGGCCGCCTGCAGATGAGGTCGGAAACGGAAAGAAAGTGGACGGACAGCTCCCGGATGGGTATCGTAAATCTCTGCAAACGATGGTTTAAAAACACAATCATAGGCAGGATTGTCTGGATGGGCCTTCAGTTTCAGAACGTAGCTGAGCATGAGGCGGATGCGGCGGAGCTTGAGAGAAGGCTCCCCTGCCTCGGCATACAGACTAGGAACTGGAGACGTCCTGAAGGCCCCAAGACATATCCGCAGACCCTGATGGTAAATTGTGTTCAGACGCTGTAGCACAGACTTGGAAGCTGAGCCATACACCACGGAGCCGTAATCCAGTTTGGACCGAACAAGGGCCTGGTACAGTTGAAGTAAGACAGTTAGTTAGTTATTTGGGTTTAACGCCGAGCAGGCAACTAAGGCCATCTCACGGCGGGAAGGGTAAAAATCTGGTCAGCCAGACTAAAAGATAGGTCTTAAGACATGATGTAAATATACCTTAAAAATATGTCAGGCTAAAATGTCGCACAAGTCTTTAAAGAAAACATCGAAAGACTCTCAAAAAGGTCAAAATAATAGAAACATCATAATCAGACAGCCTGGCAGCAGAGGCAGAAAAGGCAGCAGGCAGCGGCAACATGAAACAGCTCTATGACATTACCAGAAGATTGTCAGGCAAGTATGGCCATACAGAAAGACCAGTAAAAGACAAAGAAGGCAAGCCTATTGCAGACAGAGCAGACCAACTCGACAGATGGGCCGAGTATTTTGAAGAGTTACTGAACAGACCTAGCCCACCCGACCCCCCAGACATCCAGCTGGCAGAGACCGACCTAACCATCAGCTGTGACAGACCCAGCCGGGAAGAGATCAGAAGAGCAGTGGCATTCTTGAAGAACGGCAAAGCAGCAGGCCCAGATGGCATCCCAGCGGAGTCTCTGAAAGCAGACCTAGAGACAACAGTGGAGATGCTGTACCCACTGTTTGGAAAGATCTGGGAAGAGGAGGTGATGCCGGCTGACTGGAAGGAGGGGTACCTAATCAAGCTTCCCAAGAAAGGCGACCTCAGCAAGTGTTCCAACTACAGAGGAATCACCTTGCTGTCAGTACCAGGAAAGGTCTTCAACAGGATCATCCTGGAGAGAATGAAGAGCTCCGTTGACCCCCAGCTGAGAGACCAGCAAGCAGGATTCAGGAAGAACCGATCATGTACAGACCAGATCGCCACTCTCCGCATCATCGTGGAACAGTCTCTACTGTCTCTGGAGTGGAGCTCCCCGCTGTACGTCAACTTTGTGGATTATGAGAAAGCATTTGACAGTGTGGACCGAGAGACTCTGTGGAAACTCCTACGACACTACGGTGTACCCACGAAGCTCGTCCGCCTGATCAAGAGCAGCTACGATGGCATGACATGTCGCGTGATCCACGAAGGGCAGTTCACCAGGGAGCTCCAGGTCAGAACCGGTGTCAGGCAGGGGTGTCTGCTGTCTCCGTTCCTCTTCCTACTGGCCATAGAATGGGTCATGAAGATGACCACAGAGCACAGACGAAGTGGAATACAGTGGACACTGTGGACACAGCTTGACGACCTCGATTTTGCAGACGACTTGGCATTACTGTCCCACACTCATCAACAAATGCAGGACAAGACCACGAGGATTGCTGACATCTCGTCCCAAGTGGGCCTCTCCATTCACAAACAGAAAACAAAGACAATGAGGCTGAACGCAACCAGGGAAGAACCAGTCTTGCTTGCTGGCACCCCGTTGGAGGAGGTGGAGTCCTTCACCTATCTCGGGAGCATCATAGACAAAAAAGGCCGCACTGATGCAGATGTCAGAGCACGAATCGGTAAAGCCAGAGCAGCCTTTCTCCAGTTGAAAAAAGTGTGGAGCTCCAGAGAGCTGTCACAACACACCAAAGTCCGGATTTTCAACTCCAATGTAAAAGCAGTTCTCTTATATGGAGCAGAGACTTGGAGATTGACAAAAACCACAGTCAACAGAGTACAGACCTTCATGAACAGTTGCCTTAGAAGAATTTTGAAAATCCACTGGCCAGAGAAGATCAGCAATGCCAGACTCTGGGAGAGAACCGAACAGATAACAGCAGAGAATGAAATTGGGCGAAGAAGATGGGGATGGATCAGTCACAGTCTGAGAAAGCCAGCTTCCAGTATCACTAGGCAGGCATTGTCATGGAACCCCCAGGGAAAGAGGAAAAGAGGTAGGCCGAGAAACTTCTGGCGTCGAGACCTCCAAGCAGACTTCAAGAGACTGGGAACCACCTGGAGTAGAATCGAAGGAGAAGCACAGGACAGGAGTTGCTGGAGGTCTCTCGTCGACGGCCTATACCCGGGTAGGGGTGACAGGCGTAAGTAAGTAAGTAAGTCGCTGTGGCCGGCCTCAGTGAGGCAGCGCACTGCCGGCCAGTCTCCGTAGAGGAGCGGGCGGGCTGTTCGCGTAGGACGCATCCAAGCCTGGGGGGGGTCAGTCACCGCAGAGCGTGGTCGCTGCCGGCCGGTCTCCTCCAGGGAGCAGGAACGCCAGGCACTCTATCGTCGTCCGGCTCCGCGGGTGTGTCATTAGTCGTGGTAAGTGGCGACGTAAGTCGCTGTAGCCAGCCTCAATGAGGCGGGCGCACTGCCGGCCAGTCTCCCAAGGAAAGAGGGTGGGCTTTCCGGTAGGATGCGTCGGGGCCCGAAGTGTCAGTCAACGCCAAGTGGGGCGAGCAAGGTCCGAGTGGGCACAGTCCAAGAAGTCTGGGGACCTAAAGGGAGGGTCTGGGCCCGACGGGTTGTTCTCTCACCAAGGTCCGCACCTAGTCCTTTCTCCTGGCAAAGTGGGGGCCGCGATGTTGGGTGGGTGGTCTTGGGCCGGCACAGGGCGCACTGTCAGCCGGTCTTTGCTTGCGCCGAGAAATCCCCAGAGCTGCGGCCAAGTTCCTCCACGCAGGCAGCATGGGATCCGCAGGCGCAGCCGGAGGCACCACCGGAACAGGGGAGACAACCACATGAGTAACGCTCGATCATAGGAAGTCCCCGCACTGCGGGCAGGTGCATGCTTGGCAGCTGCAACACATAGCAACCTGAAAGGCGGCCCGGCCGTGGGGTCCCAGAGGCACCGCCAGGCACGCATCAAACAAAAACCTTGACATCTACGGGGTACGTACTTGGGCTACATGCCTGTAATGTGCCTGCACAGGACAAAATCGTATAAGCAGAACAACTCGGAAGATCAGTGGCTGATAGAAAAGTACCACTGAGCCATCACGGTTACCCCAAGCGTGGTATCGATCTATGGCCCCTGGTAAAGGCCGAGCATGCTTCCAATGTGCCACACTGCTTCACCATGCGTTCAAAACTTTCTTCTTCTCTCAGTCAAGGATCGTACGAGCAAAAGCGCCGCGGTCGATGCCGCCGCCCGGGCCACTCAGCGCCGGTCGAGGGCATGAACCGAGGCCTTACCTTATCATAGCTGCGAGGGCGGAGGGAAGCTGCCACAAAGGGTGCACGGCGCAGTCCCTGATGACCCGGGTGACCCGGCACCGGTCGCTCACTCCCTGAGTGAAGAAAGACCTTGCAGTAGGTCCCTCGGTGAAACCACCGGCCAAGAGGCATAAGTCCAAGAAGGCACAGCCAACCAAGCAGGGGCAACCCTCGCCGCAATGGAGTCCAAGAGCAAAGGAAACCACGAGTAACGAAACGACCGGTCACACCGTACACAGCCAAAGGTCCAGTAGGCTTGAACACAACTGTTCACGGTAAGCTAAGCGAATAGACTGGACACGTGACCAGATAGGGAGGGACAGACGGGAGACTGCTCAGGGCCCATGGTTACGGCGCCCTAGAGTCGCCTCCCTGGCTGTGTATGGACACAACAGGTTCTTAGGCTGAAATTGGTAAGCTAGGTGTATCTTCCTATTAGTAATGTCATCGGTAATGTATTTTGAGAAAACAATATCCTTTACATTTTCGGAGTATTCTCTTGAATTTGATTTGTTTATCAGAATGCGATTAATCGATTGATTGGTTGATTGGTTGGCTGATTGATTGATGATTGGTTAACACAATACTGCAGACTATGTCCCGGCGTCTCTGTGCCGAATGTACGATGACAGTGTGACTCCCTCTTTCTCTAAGCTGTATGTGTGTCTGTGCATAAACTCCTGACCCTGTAGGTGTATGATACATCTGAGTAGTGTGCAATATATACACACATTAGAAGTAAACAACACCACCTGGGGCTGCTTGCATAGCGATGAAGTAAGTCCTTACTTTCGAAGTTATGGGCTACTCAAGAAGTAAATGCCTCGTTTCCGCTTGCATGGGCCGGAAGTTACGATTACTTCGGAGGTTACCGAGGAAGTAACTTGGGCGTGATTTACTACAGAGGGAGCCCATGAGTACCGTGCTTATGTCGGAAGTTACCATGTGTAAAGATATGTTTTAGATATGTTGTATCACAAACAACGCTCGTGTGATTCAGTTTTCTTAGGTTTAAAACTTGCTTTAGGTTTAAAAAAATATATAAAATTATTTTATTAAAAAAAATAAAAATAACGTTTAGGTGTTCTGCAAATTTTACAGAAACAGTCCGCTCAGTCTCGTATTTCAGTGAGCAAAACAGCGATTTCACTTTCATGCGGTAGTGTGGACCACAGCCGGCCTAGCCTGGGGCATCTTGACCCTGTTCTTTGCCTGCCGCAGCGCGCGCGTAGTTTTCATACACAGGGACACCGGGATGTAAATACATGCATGCGCAGAAGTACAGAGGTGCCTACCCCTCTTAGACCATTTTGTGTAATGGGCCGCTTAAAAATGTGTATTTTGTGTAATCATTTCAGCGCAACACGCAACGAAAAAAATACACCACAGCAAACAAATTAAAAATAAAGACATTTATCCACACTATTACTGTATTAGCTATTTTATTCACTCAATATCAGGTATCCCTGTAGCAAGCTTGGGTTTGAAGTTGTGAATAGTATTTGCGAGAAAAAACTTTTGGGGGGGTAAAAAAATATGGTAATTTGGGACATATTTCTTGAGCTCTTGTGACCCTTGCCTTTTCCGAGGAATCAACGAAATTAGTGTGCATATAAAGGTCTTTTCATCAGGTATCTTTGTACCAAGTTTGGGTTAGAAGTTGTGAATTAGTATTTGAGGAAAAGGAAATTATGTCCCCAAATAGCTATTTTTGATATATTTTCTGATCTCCTGTGACCTTGACCTTTGTGAGAAACTGTCACTAAAATTGACATGTTTAGAAAGGTCTTGCCACAAAGTATCCTTGGGCCAAGTTTGAAGACTGTAGCTTCAATAGTCTCCGAGAAAATGCCAACGTTAAAGTTTACCACGCACGACGGCGGACAGACAACCGCTGGCTCAGAACATAGACTCACGTTTGCTTCGCACATGAGCCAAAAATGTCTTTCGTGCATGACAGGTAGCTGTTAGTAAACAGGGCATCAGTTACTGCGACACGTTAGTGTCCATGCATTTCCAGTGTGCCGATACACTGTAAGGCTCTTCATACCTGGTCACCAGATGTCAATGTTTACACCTTCCACTGTATGGTATATCCACACTCTAGACAACATGTAATAAGCGGCATTGAACGATGTTGTGTCTCATACACGATAGGATAGAAGTACCAGTGTTGTAAAGACGATGCACGTACTCACGTGTGACCAATGTGTGTCAGTCGGTGTCCACAGAGTCACCTGCATGTGCACCAAGGTGTAGCATCAGAGGAACGGAATATCAATTAGAACCTCCAAATTCATCTTCAGAATCAAGCTGTACATCATTGCCGTTGTCAGTGCCTCAACCGTCTATCGCTCCAGCTGACACTGCCAACACGTGGTTATGCTGCCACGCGGTAGGTGGACACACGAGTCCCAATATATCAAAGCTATCTGCTTTTGAAACCATGTCTCCAAATACAAAATTTTATCACTCCGAATATCTACACATTCACTTGCCATTTCGACCGTAATACGCATCCTAGAAAGCTGACCGTGTACCATGTACAAAAGTACGCACGCACTGTCAGGACCCTGTAGTATAAAACATGATGCCTCAGTGCCGGGTGAAGGGCGAGGTCACCACACGCACAGCGAGGCTTGCGTATCACCGGGTGCGCGATATAAAACACCCGACACCGCTCTAGCGTTTTTCCGGGAAGACCGCCAACCAGTACAGCGGTTTGCCGGGCCGAAAGGGTTAACAAAAAAGTGCTTTTTTGGGATGTACTACTGCCTTGGTCTTGTGCCCAGCAGACTCCAAATGTCTTTGAATATCATACTTTTGTACGCACCACTGTGAGCAACAACAAAGTCCTTTCTTCACACGTTGCATGCATTTGTTGCAGTGGAGCCCCCTGCTATCGCTAGTTACTACCCGCGAGTCAGAGTTCAGTGTTTCGGTGCACGCTTGGCGCGCTGTGTGCGAGTATTTTTGCTGCCTTGGCTAGTCAGTGTGTAGCGGACTACACGCGCAAAGCTTAGTGACAGTCTCTGGTTCCAGGGGCTGGGAGCCTAACGGGCGATCTTCAGTCCACAATTAGTTAGCCAGCCCCCCCCCCCCCCCCCCCCCCCCCCCCAGCCCCCACGTAAATTGCGTATTTTAGAGGGACTGGTCGTATTCCCGTAATTTGAGCCCGAAAATGCGTAAAATTACGAGCTAGCGCGTAAGGTAGGCACCTCTGGAAGTATGATTGACCTCAAATTAAACGTCCTTCACCCCACTACTTTACAAGTAACTACTACGGCGCGGATTTCGCTTCATGCAAAGCAAGGAGCCTGCCGCGAAACTTCTGAAGTAGTAACTCTCAAAGTAGGCACTTACTTTCGAAGCTATGAATTACATCGCTATGCAAGCGGCCCCTGTCTGTTTACAAACCGCAAGTCTGATCATCACTTACTATACAGCTGGCCGGCTGGACAGTGTGGGAGCAGTTTGCACACGCACAACCCAGCCAGCCAGTGTCCCAGCAGGACTCGCTGTTTACAGGAGGAAATGCTGATGCCTGCAGCTCTTAGAATAGCCTCTATACTCTTTGGCTGCATGCCCAAAGGGATTAGGTAACCGACGCAGCTGAATGATAGTTCAAGTGGGGTGCAAGAAGAGCCTGGCACCTGAGGTCCTTGAATTATTACGAGACCCCTGAACTATTATGGTCAATCTATCTCCTGTGCTGGTATACTGTCTGTCAAGGCCAACCCCTGACCTTGGAAATTTTATAGTGCTTCACAGGTGAGTCAGTGAAAGAAACTCTCATGAGCCCTGACAAATGCAGAGGCTCACACTGGGGGTTAACTCTGTCTCTTGCAGAAGAAAGAGGCTGGATGAGGGACTGCATTACCAAGTGACATCATTCAAGCAATAACCATGAGGTAACCTATGAAGTGATGATGAGGACAATGAGGTACCCTAACAAGTGATGATGAAGATGATCAATATACCACTACAACGTATGACCAGTTACTCCTCTCCCTGAAGATCTAAACACAAAACTGATAACATACATGTATATATTTGACCAACAAGAAGTAAAGAACCTTATCAGCCCCAACAGCTTGCAAAAGGTCATGAAAATCTGTCTTAAAGATGGATGAAAAGATGGATGAACTGAATACACACCTCTGTTTTGAGAAGTTTGTTGTCAGCACTCAACAATGTCAAAAAGTTGTCCATCCATGTTTTGATGTTGTCTTCAAAGTGTTCTGGCAAGTCCTGAAAAATGAATATTTCTCTAAAATGTATTCTTTCAAAAAATACTTACCGATGACATTACTTTATGGAAGTGTCTACTAGCTTACGTAATTTTAGCCTAAGAACCTGTTGTGTTCCCACACAACCCGGGAGGCACTCAGGGAACCCCAACCAGGGCCGGGAGTAGCCTCCCGTCCCTGCCCATCCGGTCACGTCATGTTGTGTCACGCCAGTAGAAATACTTAGCTTACCAGCGGCAAGCAGGGTAGGTGGGAGGGTCCTCCGAGTAATGTCATCGGTAAGTAATTTTCGAAAAAATACATTTTAGAGAAAAATTCATTTGTTTCCTCAAAAACATTACCGATGACATTACTTTATGGAAGAATTGCGAAAAGGAGGAGGGTGCCACTTACAACCTTGCAATAACACCCTGAAGGGACCTAGACAGACCCGCGCTCCTGATTGCAAACTCCCAACAATTTTAGCTAAGTATACCTACGGCGCCCCCGGCGCCGGGAGGGAGTGTTGCGCCACGGCGATGTTCCCCCACCAGAGCGAGGTTGTCTCGCTGGCCTGCCAGATCCCGGAGGTAGACGTGGGTGAAGGTCGATTCTGCCCGTCAGCGAACTGGTGCCACGATGTCTCGGCCAGCAGAGTTGCAGTCGAAGACGACGCTCGTGGCCATGGCACTAACCTCATGTGCGCAGATCTTTAGCCTCTTCGCTCCCTCTGGGGAGAGGTCCTAGTAGGCAGACCGTATGACCCAGCATAGCCAGGAAGAAATCGTCTGGGCTGTTATGTCAGTTCTGCCTGGGGTCAAAGGCAGAAGAGGCGTGACCGTCCCCTTTGGATGGGCTTGGAGCGGTGTAGGTATACGCGTAGGGCGCGCACTGGATCTTGCTGCCTGGTCTCCTGGGGGAAGTTCACATCTTTCAGCGGCTGTAGGGTTATCACCTGGGGCGCGGTCAAGGGAGACCTAGTCTTGGCGTGAAAGGAAGGGTCAGTGAGCAGCTGCACGGAACCATCCGACCGGAACTACAGGCAGGCAGGGCGTGCTGAAAGCGTGTGTAGCTCGATTACTCGGGCCGCCGTGGCGAGGGCCAACAGGAAGCGGGTCCTCCGTGTCACATTCACGAACCGGGGCCGAGGACAGCGGTTCGAATCTGTCAGAATTAAGCCACATCAGTACCCAGGATAGGTCCGAGCGTGGAATCAGCGAGCGGGGAACCGGACGCTGAAGGCCAAGTGAGTCGTAAGGTCAGCGAGGTCTTTGCATTCGCCAGGGTCCGGGCGGCCGAGGTGACTGTAAGTGTCCGCAATCATGGACAGGTATCCTCTGATCGTGATGGGGGCCAATCCCTGGTCGCCACAGCGCCAGAAGAAGAAGTCAGCGAGCTGGGGAGTAGTCAGTTCGGTGGGGGAGAGTTGCTGGCCAGCGCACCAGGACCGTGGTACTCGCCACTGTCCCCCGTAGATGCGTCTGGTCGAGGGTCTGCGGGCTGTAGCGATTGCTTCCGCTGCTGCACTCGAGAAGCCTATTGTGGTAAGGGCTTGCCGCCCAATCTCCAGGCGTGAAGGAGGGCACGGGTGGAACAGTGGCTGACAGGATTGCTTGAGCATCGTACTCGGGGTGGGCCGCAGATTGGGGGGGGGGGGGGGGGTGCCGTGGCGAGACTCAGCAGGTAGGTGGTCCAAGATCTGTTCCAGGAGAACGGGGCGACCAGTAACATCCGTGCATTGCATCCTCTGAGCTTGATCAGGACCTAGGGGACGAGCCCGACGGGGGGTACACGTACGCGATTAGTCCGTCCTACGGAATGGAGAGGGGGTCTGGAATCGGGGAGATGAAGGGGGAAAGCTGGTGATTCCACCTCATGACGAATAGGTCGACCATGGGTGTCTCCCAGTGAGCGCAGATCATCTGAAAGATGCCCAGTAGTAGCGTCCATTCCGTGTGGAGTAACTGGCCGCGCCGTGCGAGGGAGTCGGCTAAAACGTTCAGGTGTCCTGGACTGTGTCGAGCTCGGAGGGCGATGCCGCGGTCTTCACAACAGATTGGGAGGCATTCCGCGGCAGGCTTGCAGCACGGCATCCCGACGCATCAGGTCACAGTGGAGGCGGCAGCCATGGCGTTGACCGAGAAGTGATACGCTGCCCGGTTGGCGGCTACGGCGAGCCCGAGGAGGTCTCCTAAGAGGGGCGTAATAGATGGGTGCCAGGAGTCCTCGATGCGACGGACGAACGCTTGAGTGAGGAGTTCCAGGAAACCCGAGCAAGCCAAGGAGATTCTTACCAGGGACGCAGTCTTGTTCATGCCGCGGGGAAGGGCGCGCTTCAGCTGAGCGGCGCCGCTAGCCTGCACTAATGCCGGTGGGTCCACTGAGGGTAGGGAACAGGAGAAATTCTGAGAATGGCCCGCATAAGGCGGAAGGCGATGTCGAGTCCAGCCGGCCACCTACGGTCAGAGAAGAAGCCGAACTCCCAGGAATCGGCCAGTTGGAGCTGGGCAGATAGGGCGTCCCTTAGGTCTCTAAAGCTGGGGGGCTGGGGCAGCAAGTTCTCACCTGACGGCCCGCGTCGACAAACGCAGATACCTTCCTCTTAAGCAGATCTCCGCGGGAAGAACGGCCGCGATCAGACAAGCTGCTTCATCCCGGGCAGGGAGAGTCTCCGCGCGCGGCGCCGAAGGGGTCTGTAAGGCGGGCACTGCGCCGGCTTATTGACTCTCTGTAAGAGTATGCGGGCTTCTTAAGGCGAGACATATCAGGACTGTCAGTGGACAATGGACGGTGCGAAGTACGTCTCTGCAAGCCTGCCTCCATAAGGCGGGCGCTCTGCCGGCTTCTCGACTCTCCGTAAGAGTCAGCGGGCTTTGTCCATGAGGGAGCAGTAGAAGCAGTCCTGTGGTAAGAGCTGGGCTCATGTGCCCAGCGTGTCGTCCGTTCCACAAGGTCAGGGCGGGCGCGTTTGGTCACTGCTCCGGGCACAGAGGGGGGCGCCAAAATGGACGTACGGTCACTTCCCGATGTAGGGAGCTTGCGCTGGTATAAGCCCCAAAGCTGCGACCAGCGTTGTTCCGGCCAGGCGGTGCAGACAACACAGGTGTGGTCGGAAGCACAGCCAGCACAGGGAAGGCAGACCTTGTGGCTATCGCACGGCCATTGGAAGTCACCGCACTGTGAGCAGGTGAGCACTTGGCAACTGCAACACACATCAAAACAGACAGGCGACCGGGCGTGGGCACCGCGAGGCCCCGCCAAAGGAAGTCGAGAGTTCGATGCGAAAAAGTACGAGTGAAACGAAGTGCCTCTGGTCGAAGCCGGTGCCTGGCCCGAGGGCCAGCCGAGGGCAGGGACCGATACCTTAGTTGCGGGAATAGGGGGGGGGGGGGGGGGGGGGGGGGGGGGGGGAACCTCCATACCACCCTCAGAGCGCGCCGGCGGGAAGAAGTCCCATCAGGCCCAGTAAATCCAGAGAGGAGGGAACCACCAGTAATCCAAGCACACGAAGCACTCCAGTAATCCAAGAAAGCACAAGTCCACAGTAATCCAAAGACGACCGGTCCCAAGAACCGGTTGCACCATACACAGTCAAGGTCCCGTAGGCTAGAACACGTCTGTTCACCGTGAGCTAAGTAGAATGACTGGCGTGACACCACGTGACACGTGATCGGATGGGCAGGGACAGGAGGCTACTCTCGGCCCTGGTTAGGGTTCCCCCGAGTGCATCGCTGGTTGTGTGGGAACACAGCAGGTTCTTAGGCTAAAATTACGTAAGCTAGTAGACACTTCCATAAAGTAATGTCATCGGTAATGTTTTTGAGGAAACAAATGCAGTTACTTCATGTTTAGCACAAAATCACTTTTAGGGAAATTCATATGCCAATATAAGATCACAAAATATATATATCTTACCCCATGTTGGAGACATATATCCCACATGGGGAAAGAATTACAGTTCTTGCTGTTGCTTAACTTGCATTGAGTCACACTCCTGTCCAATCCTTTTCAAGGTATGAACAACTGGCTTTTCATGCTTTCCCTAATGGCACACATTCACATATCGATCCAGTCATTGTGGTCAGGGAATAATTAGGTGATTTTCATTATAAGTAATTAACCCACCTGGAAGTTGAGGCTGTAGAAAATTTTGCAGACAAGAAGGATGGAACTGAAGATGACACGCAAAGCTGCTGGGTCATTAGCATGAGTCGTAGCTAAACCCATTGTGGCCTGAAATGTTAATAAGACATGACTATTAACCTATATCATCCTGAGGCTAAAAGCTTAAAATTTGTACACTACCATATGCAAGTTAGTTAGTTATTTGGGTTTAACGCCGAGCAGGCAACTAAGGCCATCTCACGGCGGGAAGGGTAAAAATCTGGTCAGCCAGACTAAACGAAAGGTCTTAAGACATGATGTAAATATACCTTAAAAATATGTCAGGCTAAAATGTCGCATATGTGCAGGTCTTTAAAGAAAACGTCGGAAGACTCTCAAAAAGGTCAAAATAATAGAAACATCATAATCTATAAACGCTCAAATCTTATTAAAAAATATGGCACTCTCTCAGAAAACTGAAGATCTTGTCCGGGGGCACATCCCAGAACAAAACCTTCAAGGAGTATACCGTGAAATTTTTATACCTTGTGTCAATTAGATCAGCACAAGACAACAAAAAGTGTTGAACAGAGTACTGCTCGTCGCAGGCATAACACCATGGACGCTCCTCCTGTTTAAGTAAATAAGAGTGCGTAACATACGTGTGGCCGATGTGGAGCCGAGCCAGGACAGTCTTCTCACGGCGGCTGCCACAGCGATAAGGTAGACCGTCGGACAACTTAGGAAGGGCTTCATGCAGCTTGTTAGCTTCCTCTTTGTCCCACTCGGACTGCCACTCACGGGCTATGTACGCACTAGCCACATGTCTAAAATCACTATAAACAGTTAGTTAGTTAGTTATTTGGGTTTAACGCCGAGCAGGCAACTAAGGCCATCTCACGGCGGGAAGGGTAAAGGTCTGGTCAGCCAGACTACAAGATAGGTCTTAAGACATGATGTAAATATACCTTAAAAATATGTCAGGCTAAAATGTCGCACAGGTCTTTAAAGAAAACGTCGAAAGACTCTCAAAAAGGTCAAAATAATAGAAACATCATAATCTATAAACGCTCAAATCTTATTAAAAATATGGCACTCTCTCAGAAAACTGAAGATCTTGTCCGGGGGCACATCCCGGAACAAAACCTTCAAGGAGTCTGCCATGAAATGTTTATACCTTGTGTCGATTAGATCAGCACAAGACAACAAAAAGTGTTGAACAGAGTACTGCTCGTCGCAGGCATAACACCATGGACGCTCCTCCTGTTTAAGTAAATAAGAGTGCGTAACATACGTGTGGCCGATGTGGAGCCGAGCCAGGACAGTCTCCTCACGGCGGCTGCCGCAGCGATAAGGTAGACCGTCGGACAACTTAGGAAGGGCTTCATGCAGCTTGTTAGCTTCCTCTTTGTCCCACTCGGACTGCCACTCACAGGCTATGTACGCACTAACCACATGTCTAAAATCACTATAAACAGTCTGTGTGTCAGGGACAGGGTCATTGCGGGCATCGTTGGCAGCAGAATCTGCGATCCTGTTGCCTTCAATGCCCACATGCCCTGGCACCCAAATAAAAATGATATCATAATATTCCTTCATCAAGTCCGCGTGGAGCTCTCTGATCTGCACCAGCAGTGGGTGGTCATGTCCCGTGCCCTGAAGGGCCTGCAGGGCAGAAAGAGAGTCAGACAGAATCAGGAAGTTCCTTTCTCTAGATCGATAAGCATGCCTGAGTGCCAGCAGAACCGCCTGCAGTTCCGCACTAAATACAGATGAATGGTCTGGGAGGCGGTGCTTAAATGGGCGTCTAGGATGGCGAGAGGACACTGCGGCCGCAGCCACTCTCCCATCCTCAGACTTTGACCCATCGGTATAGATGCGACAATAGCCAGGAAAAATTGAAAGCAGTTCATTGAGGCTCTGTTGGTATATGGCTGGTGGAGTAGAGTCTTGTGGGCAGTCAAGTCCAGCAAGATGTCAGGAACTGGTAAGAGCCAAGGTGGAGTGATGTGTTGCAGGGATTCCGAAACTCTGTCCAGGTCCAATCCGGCCGCCTGCAGATGAGGTCGGACACGGAAAGAAGGTGGACGGACAGCTCCCGGATGGGCATCGTAAATCTCTGCAAACGATGGTTTAAAAACACAATCATAGGCAGGATTGTCTGGATGGGCCTTCAGTTTCAGAACGTAGCTGAGCATGAGGCGGATGCGGCGGAGCTTGAGAGAAGGCTCCCCTGCCTCGGCATACAGACTAGGAACTGGAGACGTCCTGAAGGCCCCAAGACATATCCGCAGACCCTGATGGTGAATTGTGTTCAGACGCTGTAGCACAGACTTGGAAGCTGAGCCATACACCACAGAGCCGTAATCCAGTTTGGACCGAACAAGGGCCCGGTACAGACGAAGTAAGACAGTACGGTCCGCACCCCAGTCAGTACAACCGACGACACGAAGAATGTCGAGAGCCTTCTGACAAGAGGTTCTAAGGTAATTAATATGGTTGCGGAAGGTAAGTCTTTTGTCAAAAATGACCCCCAGAAACTTTGCCTCCTCGGCCACCTTAATTGGCACTCCAGCAATGCTCAGGCTAGGTTCTGGAAAAAATTTCGTCTGGTTAGTAAAATGCACACAGACAGTCTTGGAGGGCGAGAACTTGAATCCATTGAGAGACACCCACCGCTGTATGCGATCAACGCACAGCTGCAAGCGCCTCTCAAGGGACGCAAGTCCTCGACCACGTGCGCACAAAGCAAAGTCGTCAACAAACAAAGAGCATTCAGAATCATCCTTGACGGCCTTTACAATGTTGTTAATTTTAATACTAAATAAAACAGGAGATAGAATGCTGCCCTGTGGGACACCCATCTCCTGTTCAAAGGAGTCGGAGAGGGGGGAGCCCACACGGACATGGAACAATTGGTTAGTCAAAAAATTGTGAATAAAAACGGGAAGGTGCCCTTTAAAACCCATGTCCAACAAGTCAGACATTATGCCATACTTCCAGGTAGTGTCATACGCCTTCTCAAGATCGAAGAAAACTGCATAGACATGCTGCTTGTTGACAAAAGAATATCGAATAAATGATTCAAAGCGGACTAAATGGTCAGTTGTACTACGGAAGCGCCGGAAACCGCACTGGAGGTCTGTGAGGAGACCCTGTGACTCAAGATGCCACACCAGGCGGGCGTTGACCAGGCGCTCCATAGTTTTACATAAACATGATGTCAAAGCGATAGGCCGGTAGTTGCCCGGGTCGGAAGGATCCTTACCCGGCTTGGGGATCGGTACAACCACAGCCTGGCGCCAAGACGGCGGAAAATGACCAGTTCTCCAGATATGGTTAAAGGCCTTGAGAAGTACAAGGAGTGACCTCTCAGGCAGATGCGTTAGGAATTGATAGTGGACGGTATCTAGGCCAGCAGCAGAGTCATTACATTTCTGCAAAGCTTGCTGCAATTCTGATAATGTAAATGGGACATTATAGTCTTCTGAGTTATCGGACTCAAAATCACAAATACGAGACTCTCGCTTCTCCTTCTCTCTCTGGAAGAAAGGTGAATAATGCTCCGCTGAAGAATTATGGGCAATGGTGGAGGCAAGCAAATTGGCCACAGCTTTTTTATCTGTAACCAAGCTGGCACCATCTCTAAGATGGCCAACAGAAGCCGAGCCACCCCTGCCCCTAATTCTCCGAACAGCCTTCCATACTTCCTTGGACGGAGTCCGAGAAGTTAAAGATGAGACGAAGCGTCTCCAGGAAGCACGGCGGTTCACGTTTAAAAATGTAACGGGCTTTCGCCCTCTATCTTTTAAAGATGAAAATATTCACTTGCGACGGATTACGGAAAACACGTCGCTGAACAGATTTGCGCGCTATTTGGGTCTTGCGGCACTCTTCGTTGAACCATGGTACTCTCGGCTTTCGAGGGACTGATGCGGAAGTTTTAGGGATGGTTTCACCCGCTACGTCCAACAGAATAGTAGTAAAAGAAGAAATAGGTTCTTCAGATGACATGACCACCTCCTCTGTAATACGAGACTGACAGAGGGAGGCGAACAGAGGCCAGTTAGCTTTCTTAAGATTCCAGCGCCCCACCGGCGGATCCTCCCCACAGCTGACCGATGACAGGACTACTGGGAAGTGGTCATTACCACACAGGTCATCGTGAACCTTCCAGTCAAAGTCCAGCATGAGAGAAGGATCACACACAGTGAGGTCTAGAACAGAACTAGATCCTGAACCTGGGTTAGAGTATGTAGGTGAACCATCGTTAAAGACACACAGGTTAAGTTGAGAAAAAACATCTTCTAACATCTGACCTCTGCCATCATAGTGGTCACTACCCCAAAGGTGAGCGTGACCGTTAAAATCCCCCATGAGAATAAAGGGAGGGGGCAGTTGATCAACTAAATTAAAAAAATCATTACTACAGACCCGCAGGGATGGTGGCAGGTAAATACTGCATATAGTTATGGTCTTCTTCAAGGTAACCCAACCTGCGACAGCCTGAAGACAGGTGTCGATGCTAACGGGGCTACATAAAATTTGGCTACTAATGAGAAGAGCAACTCCACCCGAGCGCCTCTCCGAATCAGAGCCTTTATGTATAGCGTTAAAACCATTAGAGGACACAGGGTCAGAAGTCTTCAGGTAAGTCTCCTGAAGAGATATTACTGAGGGGTTATAGCACTTGACTAAAAGACGTAATTCCTCAAAGTTAGCTTGAAAACCACGACAATTCCACTGAAGCAGAGAGTCCATGATTATGTCTTATCTGGGGGTGCGGAGTTTTTCCCCCCTTTTTCCTTTGCCTTGGAAGGAGTCGGAGAAACAGAGGGGGGCCGGCTCCCGGGCCTCCTCTGGTTCTTAGGAGATGAAGGGGTTGGAGCTGCCGCAGCATCGGCAACTTCCACTCCCTCCATCTGCTCCTCCAATGCAGCATATTTGTTCCCCTTCTGGGCCCGTGCGCACGGCGGTCCCATAGATTTCTTTGACTTCTGGTCCTGGGCAGCGTTCCTGCCGCTAGAGTTAGCGGCCTTAGAAGGCTGACCAGAGCCAGAAACCTTTGGTGTTGACAAACTAGCAGGTTTGGGTGGGGGCTGAGGCTTAGGGGCAGCAGAAGGCGGTGCCACCGGACCGGTAGCGTCCGCCCTCTGCGTTCCCTGGCTCCTCGTCACCACCGGAGGAGGGTTACTCTCCAGGGGTGAGAGGATCCGAGGCTCCGCCCCCAACCAAGAAGTTGGGGTTTGACAAGAGAAGTCTTTGGTGGGGCGCTTGCCTGCCACCGCAGCACTGAAAGTATACACAAAGTTGTTATTTGAGTTTGGCGCCGCCTCAGCTGCACCAGGACCGTCAACCAGTTCTTTTGCGTCCGCAAAGGACAGCCCCTTCTCCACACGCACCTGCTGAATCCTGCACTCGGAGATCCAACGAGGGCACTTCTTGTCCGAAGCCATATGCGCCCCCTGGCAATTCACACACAGGGGGATGGCTGTGCAGGACTCAGCAGAGTGTCAGGGCTTAGTGCAACGGGCGCATAGAGCCTCTGCCTGGCGGCATGTCTTCTGCCCATGGCCATACTTTTGGCACTTAAAGCACCAGAGGGGGAGAGGGACGTACTTTTTCACTTTTAGGGATGATGGTAGGGAGACGTATCTCCCTACCACCTCGTTTGGAAATGAAGCGCCTGACGTAGGTCACCCCCTGTGACTTAAGGTTCCGTACAAGTTCATCTTCAGACAGTTCGGCCAATGCTTGATCTTTAATCACTCCTCTAGAGGAATTCATTGTTTTGTGGGGAGTGACCTCCACTGGAGTGTCTCCGATGGAGGAGAGCCTCAGTAGCCCATTGGAGTGTGCCCGGGTACGGCACTCTACCAACAAGTCACCAGACCTGAGGCGCTGGGACTCAGGCCTGCCAACACGGCTCCTGAGGGTCTCCCCTACCAGGAAAGGGTGCAGCTTTGAAACAGGCTTCTCTTTAACTTTGCTGTGGATAATGAGAAAGCGAGGCCAGGCGGCCGACGCCTGAGGTGTCGCTTCCTCACAGTCAGAGTCACTATCGTTCTCAATGACAATGTCGGCGGCTATGTGCCGCTTTGGTGCTAGTTTTGGTTTTTTGATATTTTTCATATTATAGTATGATAGATATTCATCCCCCGGGGGTCCCCGCCCGCCACCGAGCCCAACAAGGGAAAGTGCAACTGTCGGCGGGTCTCCAGCCGACGCACAATGGAGACTGCCCGAAAGATATACTCAAGGGGGTAAGCCTGATTGAACCGTTTGAGCCACCGCCTTCTATCACACTGTTGAATACAGGGGAATACTGGCGTAAAGCACCTAATCAGCATCAGAGGCTATAGCATGGTGCTCCGTATAACAACCCGCATGTCAACAGGGGGATAGGGCTCGACGTGACAAGAGCCGATTGACTAGGCCGGTACGACTAGCCTCCCGTTTAGGCAGAAGTCAAGGCCAAAGTGGAGTGTTTCAGCCACCAGGATCCTCTTCTCCCCCGACACGGGTCTCCAAGCACGGCAAACACTTGGGATCCAAAGGACCAAAAGCTCACGCGTATTTTTAAGGACCAATCCAACATGGTAAGACCTGGGTAAGCACAGCTCCTTAAAAACCGGACCAGTGAAAAAGACTGAACAACATATCTGCTGACATCAAGTCCTAATCCTGGACAAAGATGGCACCCGTCTGCTAGCCCACTCAGTCAGGGACCGAGTGGACTACCCACCCACACCACGTCGAGGCCGGTGCCGGGTAGGCGAGATAGGTGAAGGACTCCACCTCCTCCAACGGGGTGCCAGCAAGCAAGACTGGTTCCTCCCTGGTTGCGTTCAGCCTCATTGTCTTTGTTTTCTGTTTGTGAATGGTGAGGCCCACTTGGGACGAGATGTCAGCAAGCCTCGTGGTCTTGTCCTGCATTTGTTGATGAGTGTGGGACAGTAATGCCAAGTCGTCTGCAAAATCGAGGTCGTCAAGCTGTGTCCACAGTGTCCACTGTATTCCACTTCGTCTGTGCTCTGTGGTCATCTTCATGACCCAGTCTATGGCCAGTAGGAAGAGGAACGGAGACAGCAGACACCCCTGCCTGACACCAGTTCTGACCTGGAGCTCCCTGGTGAACTGCCCTTCGTGGATCACGCGACATGTCATGCCATCATAGCTGCTCTTGATCAGGCGGACGAGCTTTGCGGGTACACCGTAGTGTCATAGGAGTTTCCACAGAGTCTCTCGGTC
>BTPG01000005.1:145994047-146222842 GCA_036245525.1 Semisulcospira habei | reverse complement strand
ATAAGATCTGTCACGCCAGACAGGCTTATTTGGGGTTATTTCTGGACATCCCAGCGCCACATCGCGTACAGCACATCGATGAAACACTATCCCATAAATTACTACCAAAGGACTACCAAAGAATACAAAATATATATATAAAATCATTTAAATACAAGTTATTCTCTCCAAGAATATGCACGTTTGTGTGCGTGTATACACTGTGTGTGTGTGTGTGTGTGTTTTAGTTCATATTATTATCGAAGATTTAGTCTATGTCTTTATGAAACTCGTTTGTTTACATGTGCTTCTTTTTAAGTTGTGAAGCAAAATGTATTTTTCTTTAAAACAATTTTTTTCGAAAAATACTTACCGATGGTATTACTGATAGGAAGACATACTTAGCCTGTCAATTTCAGCCTCCAAAATTGTTGTGTGTTGCTACACAACCAGGGACGTAACTCTAGCAAGCAGCTACCCAATCCCCTGAGTGATAGCCTTCCCTTTTCAATCTCGCGAGAGTCCGTTATTACCAGTTCTATCTTAGCAGACAGACGGGAAGCGGAGAAGGTGGGAGGGAAATTAATTTTAAAGAAAAATACATTTGTTTCTTCAAAAACGTTACCGATGGTATTACTGATAGGAAGAATGGCAAAGAGGAGGAGGGTGCCGCCCCAAAACTCAACCTTGGGGTAACTGCTTAGCTAGGTCCCCGCAAAGGCACACTCCCGACAATTTCAGTTAAGTATTACCTATGGCGCATCCGGCGCCGGGAGGGAGTGTTGAGCCGCCGCAATGTCCCCCACTAGTGCCATGTTTTGTCTTTGGCCAGACAGGTCATGGAAATAGAAACAGGCGAAAGTAGATTCAGCCACTCAGCCCGCAGCTGCCACAATGTCCCTCACGGCGAAGTTGCGGTCGAACGCGATGCTCGTGGGGACAGCCCTGACTTCGTGCGCTCAAATCTGCAACCTCTTCGCTCCCTCCGTCGAGAGGTCTTCGTAAGCAGATCTGATGATTCCGCGCAGCCAAGCGGATATCGTCTGAGCAGAAATATCGTTCCAGCCCAGAGATAAGGGCAGGAAGAGGCGTAAATGTCCTCGCCGTAGGGGTTTCGACCCGCGGAGGTAAATTAGTAACGCCCTGACCGGGTCTTGGTGGCGTACATCCTGGAGCGTATTTGGGCCCTGCAATGGACGAATAGTGATCGGTTGAGGGGCGGCTGAAGGGAGCCTGTTCTTGCCCAAAAAGGAAGGACTAGTGAGGAGTTGGACAGAGCCGTCGGCCCAGAGTTGCAGGCAAGACGGGTCTACTGAGAGAGCGTGGAGTTCACTCAAGCGAGAGGCAGTGGCCAGAGCCAGCAAGAAGCATGTTTTTCGAGGTAAGTCAGAGAACCACGCCAAGTGCAGGGGTTCAAAACGAGCAGTGTTCAGCCATGGTAATACCCACGCGAGGTCCCATCGAGGCAGTAGGGAGCGCGTCACAGGTCGCTGAAGGTCAAATGAGCCATAAGGTCGGCGAGATCTTTGCAAGAGCCGGAATCTGGTAGTCCCAAATGGCGGTACGTATCAGCCACCATAGAAAAAATCCCCGAATGTAGATGGATGCTAGGGACTGATCCTGGAAGAGCCACAGAAAGAATGCAGCTAGCTGAGACATAGTCAAAGCGGTGGGGGAAAGGTGTCTAGTACTGCATCCAGACTGCAAAACCCTCCATTTTCCCTCATAAATTTCCTGGTGGAGGGGCGTCGAGCTGAAGCGATAGCTGCCACCGCTGCATCCGAGAAACCTCGAGCTGTGAGGGCACGCCGCACAACCTCCAGGTGTGTAAGTGAAGGTTCTCCGGGCAAGGGTGAAAAAGATCTCTTCTAGGCTGCTTCAGCATCGTGCGTGGCGCTGGAAGCCGGAGCGGTGGATCCGTGGCGAGACTTAGGAGATCCGTGGTCCAGCTCTTGTTCCAAGAGAAAGGGGCTACCAAGAACAGCACCGTGTTGCAGCCTCAGAGTTTGAGGAGAATCTTGGGTATCAGTACCGAGGGAGGGTTCGCGTAGGCCAGGAGACCCTCCGAAGGAATGGAGAGAGCGTCTACCACCCACGTAAGCGGGTCTTGAAATGGAGAGACGAAGAGGGGGAGTTGTGTATACCACCGAGTCGCAAACAGGTCGATCATGGGTGTCTCCCAGTGGACACAAATCATGCAAAACAGGTCAGGACGGAGAGTCCACTTGGCGTGGAGAAGTTGGTCCGGACGGGACATTTAGCCGTCCCTGAATGTGACGCGCCCGCAACAAGATGTCCCGATCCCGGCACCAAACGAGGGGCTGGAACAGAAGTTAGCACAGAGAAGGAGAACGTGTCCCGCCCTGTTTCTGAATATACACCACCTTGTGAATATACGCCACAACAGTCGAGTGGTCGGAGAGGACGAAGGGCCGCCTGGTGTGGCACACGCATCCCCCCAGGCGAAGAGGGTGAGCCAAACTACCTGTAACTCCAACCCATGTATGTGTAAGCCACCAGGTCCGGTGGCCAAAGGTCCGCCGTCACGCTGAAGTCCGGAAGCAGATGTGCCCCCCCAACCGGGGAGACTGTCATCCGTGCAGATCGACAGGTAGGGTAAAGAAGCCGCTAAAGGAGGAGATGTAGTTGAATCAACCGCGAGTAGAGCCGACCGAGAGGAAGTAAGACACTTGACTAATGATGGCACCACCATCCCTCGGAAACTTGCACACGCTATGGATTTGCGTACCAAGGAAGTCGTCTGGGCCCAGCCTTGTGACAGTGTACACTGAGAGGACACAGGAAAATGCCTGGGAGAGACCTCCATATGACCGCTGTCGGAAGTAACCTCCATTTCCTCTGGTCCTCGAAAAGAACCCCTGGTCCCCGAAGCTGTCATGTCACAGGTGCTTCGAAATGTGCAGGGAGTAACTTGACGCAAAAGAGCTGCTGCGGTGTGTCGCAGGGATGCTGCATCCGGCCATTGGCTGATAAATCGGCCGTGAGTAGTCATCTGCGTGGGTCCGAGGCTGCATCCCCCCAAGGTCCGCTGCCACAACACGTCAGAACTGGTCCACCGGTGAGTCGGAGTGGAAGTGGAGACGTCTCCTAGGGAGGTATATGTAGTGCCCTGTCCCCACGCACTGTGAGCGCTCCTCAGTGTCCGGGTACCGAAAACGCCGGGTATCCTGCCTTGCGCTCGTAAGGCGAGAGGGTAAAGTATCAGGATCCGCCCTCGATGAGGAAACACACCTCGGCGGCTAAGAGTACTGACGGAACTTGTGTCATCTCTGTAGAGGCTGTCAGTCTCCATGGAACGCCCGAGGCTCAACTCTCTGTCAGGGACCCCAAAAATACATTTTGGGGCGTATCGCGTCGGCCGCTTAAGTTCCGATCCCGCTCTGAGAGGTGCTCTGAAGGTGTGGCCCTGCCCAGGCGCTGTTGAACGGGATGATGCCAACAACACTTGGTGTTCCCAGGAGGTCACCCATCCAAGCACTGACCGAGCCCGACGATGCATAACGTAGGTGACCAGACGAGAACCGGTGTATTGAACATGGCATGGCCGTAGGCTGACCAGCCTAAGGCAAAAGGTAGCTGTCGTCGTCTAGAGGTGGTCCCCCATGTCTGCCGTCGGGTACTCCGAGTCATAGAGGTGTGCATGAGACCCAACAAAGTCCATGAGGGGGGACGTTTGTTCATTTGTTAAAATTTAATGTCCCTATGGCATCAGAGATGATCAGAGACTAGCTAGTGAACATTTGGTTGTACTATAGCAGTAATGCGACAAGGTCTCCCTAACCTGAAAGAGGAAATATGTGTATGAATTATGAATTTTTTTTATTTTTTTATTTTTTTTGAGTTGCTATATTTCAGTTTGAGGTCCAGGTGTAGCAATCTAATATTGTGCTTGGCCCTGGTCCTACCAAACACAGCGAGGTTAAAAATAGTGTAAAATGAGAGTAAGAACCAACAACAACGGTACTATGCTATGGGGAGACAAAGAAAGGGTGTCGATTTCAGAACCACGGGTAAATTTTCATTCTCATTTGAGTGGGGACCGAGCCCTCAAGCCTGTTATCCATAGGTGGCGAAACACGGATAGGCCCATTCCTGGCCGGTAGATGCGGGTCGGAGCTCTCGGTGTAAGACGGGATGGAAGGCGGAAGAAAAGCCCGGGGATCACGGCGGTAGCTGGACCGCATGTGTTTATGACCCCGAAGTGGTATGTCCTGAGGAGTGGGTGTCGAAGGAGAAGTTATCCGACCTGAGTGGGGAGATGGACGCCGAGAGAACGTACCCTATGTAATACGTGTGTGCGGAGACTGGCTTCCAGCCAGGGCGCAAAGAGAGAGTGGGAGCCCCAAGGCGCCGAGCAACAAGTCGTGATGTGACGACATATGGCGACGCGGTGGCGTAAAGACGCAATTAGGCAATTTCATGCCTGGCTGGTCTGGAGCTGCGCCAGGGACAGCCGGGGGCCGATGTCTCCTCCCCCGAGGGAGATGGGGGTACCGCCGCGAGAGACCCGTCTTCAAAGGCCGGGTGCGTGGGGCTGGATGTGAAAGATGCCCGAGGGAGCGGGGACGTAAGATCTCGCCTGGCACATTACAATCCGCGGCCGAAGGGACAGCATCTGTCACCCTGGCCGAGGTGGACGAGAAGTGTCTGCGCAAACGTCCCCGAGTGTGTGGACTGCCCACGGAGGAAGCAGAAGAGGAAAAAGGAGAAGACCGACGCCTCACAGGGGAGGGACTGTGGTGTCTGTTCTCCGGAAGCGGTCGACGGTGCGCACCGTGGCGGGAAGAAACCCGCGAACGGGACCGCTCCCGTCCTGGGACAAGAAGATCTCGGCTGTGGCGCAGAGGGGAAAGGCAGAACTTAGGACGCAAATCAACCCATCCGAGAGTGGTGCGCCGCGGCCGACAAATCGCAAGGAACAGGGTGGTCAAATTCTGTCCGTTTCCGAGGGCGACCACGAGATTGAACGTCCCGGGAGGAAGGTGAATCCAGCAGACGAGAGCGGCGAGATTGGCGCCGAGAGGTATGTTCGTCTGATCGATAGATGTGCGGTGACCGGCTCCGAGCCGGTGCACAAGGGGACACCGGAATCCCCGCAGCACCATGCAAAGAGTCGTGGTGTGACGACCTATGGCGACACTGAGGCGCAAAGGTGCAGGTGGGCAAGGCCACACCTGGCTGATCGGTAACCACGCCAGGGTCTTTTGGGTGCCGGTGTCCCATCCCCCGAGGGAGAGGGGGAAGTCGCCCGCGAGTGACCCGTCTCCGTAGAGCGGGTGCGCGGGACTGATAGACGCCGCGAGTGACCCGTCTCTGTAGAGCGGGTGCACGGGACTGATGGACGCCGCGAGTGACCTGTCTCCATAGAGCGGGTGCGCAGGACTGATAGACGCCGCGAGTGACCTGTCTCCATAGAGCGGGTGCGTGGGATGGATAGTAAACGTCGCTCCATAGAGCGAGAATGTAATGGATCAGAAAAGCACTTACCTCCCACAGCAGAAGGGACAGCGTCTGTCGCCTTGGCCGGGGGGATAGGAGAAGAATAGAAGATAACCGCAAGGGTCCCGTCACCTGTGAGCGGGAGTGCAGTGTAAGGAAGCGAACGGAGTCTGGGGACTGGCGGCCGAGTTGGGAGGGGCTGGTGGAACCAGAGCCGCAAAAGAAGGGATGGGGCGCTGGCGACGATAAAAACTCCACATCTGTGACCAACGGTCCTCGTCCCAAACGGAGCATGTAGCGTTTTTTGTTATCAGTAGTGCAAGGAAGGCATCTAAGATGTAAATCCGTTGGCCACTTGAAGTCGCTCCAGGTGGGACAAGTTCGGAGTTGGCTACTACAACAAATCATGTAAACAAAGGATAACCGCGCGGGACTCGGGGCCATGAAGTCAAGTACATGACCGTTGCAACCGACCGACGGAGACGAAGTCGAAAAGAAAGGCCAAAACGACGTAATTCCATGGAAATTGCCCCAGTAAGCTGTAATCGCCGGGCGAGACAATGTCCGAGGCCTTACCTGGCCATCGGGAGAAGATCTAAACCGACAAAAAAACCCGAAGAAGATGAAGAAACACGGAGACCGAAATAACTGAACCGAACAAAATGGCAGCTAAGTATAGAACTGGCAATAACGGACTCTCACAGGATTGAAAAAGGAGGCTATCTGGAGGATAGGGAGGTCACTCAGGGGATTGGGTAGCTGCTTGCTAGAGTTACGTCCCTGGTTGTGTAGCAACACACAACAATTTTGGAGGCTGAAATTGACAGGCTAAGTATGTCTTCCTATCAGTAATACCATTGGTAACATTTTTGAAGAAACAAAAGACAAATTTCAACTCCAGTTGGACAACAAAGCATTTTGAACTGAATTCAATCAATAATTGATCATACGTCCAGGCTGTTCTTGCACACGTCCATTTGACATGGTCGGTGTCTTCGGTATATGGTATCCTTCAGTATATATGACATAATCTACTAATGACTTCCAGAACTGAGTTAATCTGCCGATATGGCACTACTTGTCATAGTCGATCTATCTCTTCCTGAATTGTATCACGAAAAACTGACAAATTGAAAACAAAACGCACTCCTCCAATCACATTAAGTGTAACATATCATTTCGGTCAAACAAACGTGAAACTGCTTTGATCTATGCGCCCTACTGTGCTGTTATTATGGTAGGCCTAACTGTAATTACTGTGTACAAAGATATTTATATTCCAGAAGTAAAAGGTGAGAAGCCGGCCTTGCACGAACTGAGCATCAAAGATTTATAAGCTCATTCACCTAACTACTGGTTAACGTCGCGATTTTAACCATGACATCGATCTTTCTTTAATTCAGTTTTACTATCAGTGGAACTGAAATTCTGACTGGTATCAGACGTGTTTGAACTTCCATAATCGTTTGTCAGCATTCTCCGTTGTATGGGGATCAACAGCATTACAACAAAAAGATTTGTGCGCGCTACAAAGCGATTTAACCTGTGTCTTCGCTCACATGATAGACAGCTTAAAGTCTCCATCAAAACCTCTAGACACGTAAATAATTGGCAGTGCGTGAAGTCACCAAAGAATACTTTAAGATGCTGGATTTAAACTTGAACCGCCTTAAAAAAAAAAGTATTGGTAGAAGTTTTAAAGAATGTCTAAACACTGATATATAAAGAAAAAAAAAAGATGAAGAATGTATACAGAACTTTCGTCAAAAGAGCAGACGAGATAATAAAAATAAATAATGCTTCTTCCGTCAGTGTGAACAATCTCACTTCATTCTGCTTTGCCAGATCGATGTGTCCAAGTCAGACCATACCATTACCACTACCAGTATAACTTTCACCTTCACTGTTCAAAGTCGCCTGAAAACTCAGAACGCATCAAAGCCTCCTGAAAAAACAAGATCGGACTATGTAACAGTTGCAGGAGATGGATCGACCATGATAATTCAATGGTAGTGCCAGACTAGTGCCAGGCTAATCTGGAACTACACTTGAATTTTCATGGTCGATGCATCTCCTCTTCTGTTATAGAGCGTTGGGTTACTTACTTACTTACGCCTGTCACCCCTACCCGGGTATAGGCCGTCGACGAGAGACCTCCAGCAACTCCTGTCCTGTGCTTCTCCTTCGATTCTACTCCAGTGGTTCCAGTCTCTTGATGTCTGCTGGAGGTCTCGACGCCAGAGTTTCTCGGCTACCTCTTTCCTCTTTCCTGAGGTTCCATGACAATGCTGCCTAGTGATACGGAAGCTGGCTTTCTCAGACTGTGACCGATCCATCCCATCTTCTTCGCCAATTCATTCTCTGCTGTTATCTGCTCTGTTCTCCCAGAGTCTGACGTTGCTGATCTTCTCTGGCCAGTGGATTTCAAAATTCTTCTAAGGCAACTGTTCATGAAGGTCTGTACTCTGTTGACTGTGGTTTTTGTCAATCTCCATGTCTCTGCTCCATATAGGAGAACTGCTTTTACATTGGAGCGTTGGGGTTAACTCATTCGCAAAGTAACGCATGGGGACATCTGGCCTTTGGCCGCGTATCCCCATGCGGTACTTCATGAATGAGTTAAATGGGTTAATAAAAAAAGTGCGTCCTCGTACAAATACAAAGGAACTTCTAAATCTGTTCTGGTCTGTGACACTGGATCTTCCGGCTTCCAGCCGTAAAGTAAAAAATCACATAACATCGCACTAACAACTAAGCATAGAAAATCATGGCTCAGTAAAAAAAAAAAGAGAAGCTGTATTTGCATCGCCGTTCAACAAACAGAGGGGATTTTCTGAATTTCTGCTTGCGACCTGGAAAGTGCGAGTACACCCTTGACAGACGGAACAATCACACGTAAAAAGGATTTTTGTAATCAGCGAGATCACGCCTCTGACCATGCACAGCAATTCCCATTTCAACGGTTCCACAGACATGCTGCATGATGAAACAATTATCTCAAAATGATGAGTAAAAAGAAGCTTTAAAACAAAATAAAATAACTATTAGCAGACAGAACAACCGCAGGGGCCACAAAAGACAAAAGCCGCCTGCTGATCTGACTGAAAAGATTGGTGGGCAACCAAAGGTTACACGTGTAAAATCCCATGTTAGTGTTGAAATTAGATACCAAAAGTCGCAGAGACCAGCCCATACCAGACCAGACCATTTGGCTAAACCTACAGCAGGAGATTAATCAACCATGATAATTGAAGGGAAGTGCCAAATTAGCTTGAAACCAAGCTAATCTGGCACTACCCTTGAATTATCATGGTTGAACTATCTCCTGCAACTGTTACACAATCGTTGGACAACATCTCCAAAATTGGGAAAATGTAGCTGTGGGGTCAAATGAGTTAATTTCTGGTGTATGGGTGAAACCACTACCTAAAAAAATATCACATTCACAGGTGTTTCTGCCCTGGGTAGTATGCACAGCTTGAAATCAAGTCATAGAATGCACAATTTGCTGATTATGAAGGGAAGTCTGGGTTGCCCACTTTCAAACACACACACACACACATACACACACACACACACATACACACACACACACACACACAAAAAAAAAAAATCATGTATACACATTGATTTTTAACTGTACACAAACAGAAAATGTTGTACACAAGGAACATACACTGAAACTTTGTATTATTGTAGAACACTCTGACACTAGCAAATAAATACACATAAAAAAACACAATCTCTAGAAGAGAAGTACAATTCTGCAACAAAGAGGTCTTCAGCAGTTAAACAAATGGAGGGTTTGAAGTGACTCAAGTCACACAAACTGAGGCAGAGGTAAGTGGCAGCAAGTGAATAATTTAACAGACCAGGGTTTTCAGCTGAAAAGGACAATGTTTGTTTTCAAGGACTGCCTTGAATTTTGTGCATGTGGCTGTAGTTGACACAACACTCATGTACGGCAGTGTGTGTTTGACAAGAGGTCATCGGGCGAGTAGGACCGGACCAGTACCCAGACGCAAACATCAAGCACACAATAACTGTAGGGATGCAGGATGGCTTTGCCTCTGAAGGGGTTGGCATGCTAGTGCTTTACTCTGCACAGGAAAAAAAACCCAGTTTTTTTGTACAGAGTAAAGCACTGACGTATGAGTAACTGCAGATCACTTACACAGCAAAACAGTAAAGTTATGGTGCAGAACTTCAGTAAGAATAATTTTTCTCCGATATTTAGTATAATCAGTCTAAGGAAACATGGTCACAATGTAAGGAAACATGGTCAGGATGTAAGTGAATCTACAGAAGAAAAGAAACTGAAAAAAGTATTTACTAATAATTATATGTATATCCACATGCTCATCAACTGAAAAACAAGTAGGTACCAATCTATTAGGAATCAACTTTTTAAAAAAGCTGATCATTCTGTGCACACAAAAATGTGCTCCCTGAGAATAAGTCATAAACTAGGTGGACAAAACCTTTAACAGCTGACAAGAAACAAATGATGGTAAATTGTGTGCGAGATGATGGATGTCATTGTCAATGACTAAAATGTCTTAATAACATCTTTGAATATATATGGCAGTTGGTTGGTCATACATTTATTTTATTTATTTGTTATTGTTATAACCACTATACCATGTAATATAATATAATGAAATATAATATAATTATTTTAGGAAAAAAAGGTCGGGAGATTTGAACAATGGCATGTTATTGTTAGGTTATGAAAATCCATAATATTTTTGCTTTCAAGATAACAGACACAGAATAGGTGTTGGTGAGGGGTGTGGTTAATACACTTAATGGGGAAGATGATGAGAAATATTAGACCCAGAAACCAGAGCTTCTCTAGTACTGCACTTGAAATCAGGTTACTGCTGGGAGAAATTACTGATTTTGATGCTGCAAAAAAATGGAAGACTTATATTGCCCCTCATTCCTTTTATGCCAGCATACACACTCTTTTCCTGGGTGTAGTGCACAAAAGTTCCTCAGTCCAAGTACTCCAACATTAATTGCAGTTGGAAGCACATAGTTTCTTTTACAGTTATGCGCAGACCGAGTGTGGTGGATGACCTTTTGCTTACTGGGATATGGGGGGTACTGAAAGTTTGATGTACATGTACTTCTTTCCCCAGCAATTGCTGTTGCACAGGCTATCCTAGCAGAATGTTTGGCTGATCTTTTTCACGGACCATGCAGACATAAACAACATGGTTATAACATAATTATTATTGTACTGCATTGTATTGATGTCCTCCATTGGTTGAATCGTGCATGCCTACCTTTCTGACAAAAAGATATTATCCTCTTTACATGCAGAGATTCCCTGTCGATGACAATTCCGGGCAGGAAATACTTTAAATACCAAAAACTTGCAGGATTCGGTTAAACGTCGGAGCAGGAGAGCGAAGGCCATTGCCGGGTCGTGGGTTCGAATCCCGTCCCAGCCCCAGTAGCTGGACTCACAATCCAGGGGAAAAAAAACGGATTTGTTCAAAATCATGTCCGTTGAAAGGTCCTGGTATATCAAAGTGGCACAGTTGGAGTGCGCCTGAGTTGATCAGGGTTCAGGTCGTACTCCATAGGCAATAGATTTCCCTGTCCCCCATAACCCGCCCGTCAGGGCCGTCCATGATCACCTCGGTGCTGTGGACGTTAAACCCGAACTAACCAACCGATTCGACTAAAATATTTACTAAACCACTGTAAGCAACTGTGTTGCTTGTGTACATTGACACTAAGGTGTGTTGTTTCGATTTGTATCACCAACTAAGATCATACATAGGCCTGTACAACGGGCCGTCGATATGTCTAACATAAATATTTGTGAACGGATTACTCTGAATACAACAGGTCTTTTGGAATGATTATTAAGTTTAATGTAGTTAAAGAAGAACTATTTACCTGTGTGTCCAGTGACAGCTATCGTCAGCACCACCTTCAGATTTGTTGTGTACAGTTAAACATGGTCCCGAACAAAATACTTGTTTATTTGTGTAAAGTTGCCAAGACACATTTCATATATTAAGTTTACTTTAACAATAATGTTACAATATATAACTTTAAAAAGGTAAAAGTTACTGATTCAAGAGGAATGTATAGTATAAGGTTTATTTATAAGCTTAAAATATAAATTTAAATCCAAAGTCCAAATCACATTTCTGTGCTACTATTTAACAGATTTCTAAAACAATAATTTAAATAGAGCATTATTACATTTTTTCTTTGTTTAACAAAATATTTTGGTATTATTACTGATGTTTATAATATTAATTGGTGGCGTAAATTATTTTGTGTGCGTTTCTTTTGTATCCGGATTTAACATCTGTCCACTTCCTGTGACGAGCACGATATGTCAACGACGCTTCGTTGATTTTCAGTAAAGTCTGACTGAATAGAGGCACAAAATTGAAGATGCCGGCATACAAAGGTAGAGAAACCGACGTACTTATGAAACAATATTTTCTCCTTGCATTTAAATATTTTCTTGAGATTTTGGAATTTGACCGGCGAGTCTTCTCCGCCTTTCTTGGGACAGTCTTTTTGATTTAAAACCTCCTTTATTTATGTTTCTTGTAACTAGTTTCGGGACAAGTATTGCCTATTATATGCCAGGCAGAGAAACCATTCTCAGAACGATGGAGTTGAACACCACATCATCGGGCTCGCAGGAATCTGGATTTGCAGTAGACCTACTAATAACGTTTACGTTGTTTATGTTACTTTATTCTGTGTGCAATATATAATGGTATTGGTAATAAATTTGTCTCGATTCACAAGTGAGGTAATATGAACGCAAAGAAGGAAGGCAAGTCAAAATAAAGAATCAGATCAAGTGGACTGTGTCAGTGTGTGTGACCAGATTGGTCGTGACATTTCCAACACTCACTGTATAATAATAATAATAATAATGGGCCTCTGTCGGTCTGAATCGACCATAGATTCCTAGTTGTTCTGATATGATTGCCTGCTCAGCTGGATTTCAAGCAGCATCTTTTGTGACTGTAGAGGCCAATGGGGGAGTGGCAGTCCCTGCTGCAAAGATCACATATGCACATGGTCGCTGGTCTAATGGAGTTGTTGCACTCCTTTCTGCGTGCCTGTTTGTCTGCTGCTGCTTTCGACATCTTCTCTTCCCCTGACTTGAGGTGTTGGTGGAGGATACTTCTCCACTTTGCACGGTCATCCACAAGGCGTTCCCAGGACCCAGTGTCAATGTCCAGTGCTCTCATGTCTCTCTTGCAGACATCTACAAATCGTAGCTTGAGGCGACCAGTGTTTCTTCTCCCATCTGCCATTTCTCCATAGAGGATGTCATTTGGGATGCGGCCATCTTCCATGCGGTGTACGTGGCCGAGCCAGCACAGTCTGCGTTGTCTGAGTAGGGTGTGTACATGCTGGAAAGGCTAGCATGTGACAGGACTTTGGTATTGGTCACTCTATCTTGCCAAGATATGCCCAGGATACAGCGGATGCTTCTCAGGTGGAAGGTGTTGAGTCTTTTCTCCTGTCCAGCATGTGGTCCATGTCTCACTGCCGTATAGCAGTGTGCTGATGACGCAGGCGTTGTACACAGCCATATTTGTGTTCACAGTCAGCTTGGGATTTGTCCACACACGAGTTGTGAGGCGTGCAAGAGTTGCAGCAGCCTTCCTGATCCTCTTGTCAATCTCAATGTCCAGAGAGAGATTATCGGTGAGGGTGGACCCAAGGCACGTGAGCTGGTGGACAAAGTCGAGCTCATAATTGTCAATGGTGATGAATAGCGGTGTCTCTGTGTCCTGTCCCAGGACGTTCATCTTCTTTAGACTGATAGTCAGTCCGAAGTCCTTGCAAGCGTGGGAGAATCAGTCCATCAGTGACTGCAGTTCCTGCTGGATATGGGTCGAAACTGCGGCATTGCCAACGAACAGCATGTCCCTGATGGAGCAATTAGTGTATCCTTGTCTTGGCTTTGAGGCAGGTAAGGTTGAAAAGCCTGCCATCTGATCTGGTTCGCAGGTAGATTCCTTCTGTTGCATTACCAAAGGTATGCTTGAGGAGGACAGTGAAGAGGATCCCAGAGAGAGTAGAGGCAATGATGCAGCCTTGTTTGACTCTGCTACATACGTCAAAGGGTTCAGATGTGCTGCTGTCGAACTGCACTGTCCCCTTCATGTTGGTGTAAAAGGATTCTATCATACTCTGCAGTTTGGGTGGGCATCCAATCTTTGAGAGGGTCTCTACTGACCAGGTGCTTTGGTGCGGTCAATAAAAGCGACAATCAGAGGCATGTGTTGTTTCCTGCACTTCTCCTGGAGTTGACCGCTCAGCTCGGAAGCCACACTGTGACTCGGGATAGAAATGTTCTGCCAGCTTCTGCAAATGGATCAAGATGACAAAGACTTTGCCGACAATGCTGAGAAGGGAGATGCCTCTGTAGTTGTTACACTTACAGTCGCTTCTTTCGCCCTTGTTCTTGTAGAGGGTGGTGATCTTGGCATCCCTCATGTCTTGTGGTACCTCTCCATCCTGCCAAATTGTAGCTTGGGCGACCAGTGTTTCTTCTTGCTTTTTAATACACGCACGTTTAACTCATAAGTCATTCAGTGCAGACACATAATCTTTTTTATCACAGTCTCACTGATATGTAGGGCCTATGTTTCTATTAACCCATATTACTTACTTACTTATGCCTGTCACCCCTACCCGGGTATAGGCCGTCGACGAGAGACCTCCAGCAACTCCTGTCCTGTGCTTCTCCTTCGATTCTACTCCAGGTGGTTCCCAGTCTCTTGATGTCTGCTTGGAGGTCTCGACGCCAGGAGTTTCTCGGCCTACCTCTTTTCCTCTTTCCCTGGGGGTTCCATGACAATGCCTGCCTAGTGATACTGGAAGCTGGCTTTCTCAGACTGTGACTGATCCATCCCCATCTTCTTCGCCCAATTTCATTCTCTGCTGTTATCTGCTCTGTTCTCTCCCAGAGTCTGATGTTGCTAATCTTCTCTGGCCAGTGGATTTTCAAAATTCTTCTAAGGCAACTGTTTATGAAGATCTGTACTCTGTTGACAGTGGTTTTTGTCAATCTCCAAGTCTCTGCTCCATATAGGAGAACTGCTTTTACGTTGGAGTTGAAAATCCGGACTTTGGTGTGTTGTGACAGCTCTCTGGAACTCCACACTTTTTTCAACTGGAGAAAGGCTGCTCTGGCTTTACCGATTCGTGCTCTGACATCTGCATCAGTGCCGCCTTTTTTGTCTATGATGCTCCTGAGATAGGTGAAGGACTCCACCTCCTCCAACGGGGTGCCAGCAAGCAAGATTGGTTCTTCCCTGGTTGCGTTCAGCCTCATTGTCTTTGTTTTCTGTTTGTGGATGGTGAGGCCCACTTGGGATGAGATGTCAGCAAGCTTCGTGGTCTTGTCCTGCATTTGTTGATGCGTGTGGGACAGTAATGCCAAGTCATCTGGAAAATCGAGTCTGATGTTGCTAATCTTCTCTGGCCAGTGGATTTTCAAGATTCTTCTAAGGCAACTGTTTATGAAGATCTGTACTCTGTTGACAGTGGTTTTTGTCAATCTCCAAGTCTCTGCTCCATATAGGAGAACTGCTTTTACATTGGAGTTGAAAATCCGGACTTTGGTGTGTTGTGACAGCTCTCTGGAACTCCACACTTTTTTCAACTGGAGAAAGGCTGCTCTGGCTTTACCGATTCGTGCTCTGACATCTGCATCAGTACCGCCTTTTTTGTCTCTGATGCTCCCGAGATAGGTGAAGGACTCCACCTCCTCCCTGGTTGCGTTCAGCCTCATTGTCTTATTGTCTTATTATACTGAGGCTAAAAGCTTCAAATTTGTACGCTGCCATATATATGCAAGCTACATTACAGTTACAGAGAAGGATAGAGACCAATGGCTTTAGTTTAAGGGTGGTGCCAATGGCGCCGAGAGGTGCCAAGCTATTCTGCCACTATCCTTGAACTATTTTAGTCAAACTTATTTCACACACTGGTGTATTCCGAATGATAAGGGTTAATTGATCTTGCGCCGACTGCTGTCAGTGTCATCTGCTAGTGCTACCACAACTTCATCATGAAGTAATTTGCTTCTCTTCCATCATTAAAAAATTAATAACAACAGAGAAGTAAATATTCACCCCAGACGTAACAAATATTTATGCTAGGAACCGCTAGGTTATTTTGATCTTGCTTTTTAATACACACACGTTTAACTCATAAATCATTCAGTGCAGACACATAATCTTCTTGGTATATTATCACAGTCTCCCTGTCACTGAGAATGTAAAATTCCAACACACTGGACACAGTCATGCCATATGTGACCCACTCACAAAATCAGTCTTAACTCGCATTTTGGATGTTTTGACATATATACATTTCTGAAAACTACAGTGTTTGCTGATTCATTTGATATATATGACTGTATGTTGTAGTGCAAAAATTGTAGAAGTTATTAGTGTTTGAAGTTGTTAAAGCCTCCGGCAGCCATTTTGAGAAAACAGCCTGTGAAATTTCTGTGTGCAGGTTAATTGGAGCCAAGCTCAGACTTTTAAAATCATTTAAAACCTATTTAATGGCATTTCTATGATAAAGATTTTAACTGTACGATACTTTGGTGTATGTAGAATACATTTCTGCAAAAAAGTGAAAATGACCCAGATTGACCCCCACCACATATTACTGTGTGTAGTGCTGATTGGCTCGCTGCGAGTTAAGACTGGTTTCGTGAGAGAGGGTCACATATAACGCAAAAGGAGCGGATGGTTCTGAGACAAACTAGCAACAACAACACAAAAAACAGACGTGTACTGAAAATTTGAAACCTGTCGAATCAACCGTCCTTTTGTCTACTAATTAGCTTTTCTGTATTATGTAGTCTGCCATTAGTTACTTCTGTTCTGAGTTCAGTTTTGGATCAGTGTGCTTGCCAAGTAACAGTTGTAAGACACACTCAGGGCTAGAAATGGCCGAGCATGTACATTGCAAACAAACCTTGGCTGATCAGATCTTGCCATCGATAGTGTAGTACAGGTAGTTGACTTGCAGCAGCTGGAGGTGCCAGCTTTAGGCAAAGAGTTAATGAAGATGCTCAGTGATAGTCCAGAACCATAATAAGCAGTTCATCAAACCATTAAACTCTGAAAGTATTTGGAAAAGTCATAATAAACCTGAGTGTAGGGAACCAGTGAAATTGAGTTTACCATGGTTCTGGATTATGACCGAGTGTCTTCATAAAACGAAGATTAAATTTCTATGAGTACTGTACATTGAAGCTTCTTAGGATCATACCACCACTATAATTTGTTGAGTTCTGTGGTTTGGAGAAGTTTTACTAAACTGTTTACTATGGTTCTGGACTGTCAGTAAGGGTCATCATAAAAGAAGGTTGGCATGTTATTCAAAAGTTTTTTTAATTTAAAAGAAGTATCGGTGTTTTCCCACGTGGCTGTTATTTGCCTCAGAATTTCACTTGCACTGGCGTTGATACAGCATGAGACTGCAGTATTTCTGTTTTTTTTGAAGGAAGGAAGGAAGGATTGGGTCATAGGTCAAGCGTGGTGTGTTCTGTGGTGCCTCATTTTTCCTGGCCAAAATGTGGCCTGAAATCCATTGTGGACCAGTTTTGCCCTAGTTCTAAAGAGAGAGAGAAAATAAATAAATTAGTGGTGTTTTTTTTGCATGTTGGTCGTTATACTTGTGCAGATGTGCATGACAGACGTGTGAGTCAACGGTCTCTGCTCCAAAACATGCCTTGCACTCACAATTAAGTGTCTCTCTTTTCTTTGAAATGACTCTTATGCAGTAGTGTGGTAAATTAGTTGTTTAGATCCACAACAAAATGATGGCTTTTGGTCACATATCGACTGTTGAAATAAGCTCAGATGTTGTTTATTCTACTCTAGCGACAATGTGACCAAAGCCATAATTTTTTGTGCAGATCTAAACAACTAAGTGATACCACACAAATAAAAACGTGTTATAATACTGGTTACATCATAACATCACCAATCATTTTGGGGCTCACATGCGAAGCAAAAGTGAGTATGTTTTGGGCCAGTGGTCGTGCGTCCACCGTCGTCCGTGGTAAACTTTAACATTGGCATTTTCTCTGAGACTATTCATACCACATTCTTCAAACTTGGCCCAAGGATACTTTGTGGTAAGACCTTTCTAAACATACCAATTTGAGTGACCTCTCACAAAGGTCAAGGTCACAGTGGATCAGAAAATAGGTCAAAATAGCTATATTTTGACATTTATTTTTTCTCAAATACTATTCACAACTTCAAACCCAAACTTGGTACAAAGATACCTGATGGTAAGACCTTTCTATAAGTACTGATTTGGTTGATCCCTCGGAAAGTTCAAGGGTCACAAGAGCTCAGGAAATAGGTGAAAAAAAGCCATATTAAATTTTTGACAAAAGTTTTTCTCAAATACTATTCTCAACTTCAATCCCAAAATTGGTACAGAGATACCTAAGACCTATCTATGCATACTAATTTGGATGACCCCTCAGAAAGGTCAAGGGTCACAAGGGCTCAGGAAATAAGTCCGAAATAGCCATATTTTGACAAAAGATGTTTTTCGCAAATACTATTCACAACTTAAAACCCAAATTTGGTACAGAGATACCTGATGGTAAGACCTATCTATGCATACTAATTTGTATGACCCCTTGCAAAAGGTAAAGGGTCACAAGAGGCTGGCAAATGTGTGTAAAATGCTGATTTTTGATAAAATTGTAGGTATTCCCAAATTTTTCAACCGAATTTGGTACAAAGATAGCTGATGATAAGACCTTCCTATGCATACTAATTTAGTCGACTCATCACAAAGGTCAAGGGTCACGGGGGTTGACAGATGTGTGAAAAGTGCTTACATTTTTAGAAAACATGGATTTTGCTGTTGAAGAAGCCAGCCCTTGTCACAAAAGTCACACATAAATCGGTCATACATTTGAGCCACAATGGCTTTGCCTTTATCAAAGTTTTTGCAAACTTTTCAGTCGCATTTGGCATGAAGGTAGATGATGATAACACCTTTCTATGAATGCTAATTTAGTCGCCCCCTCGCAAAGATCAAGGGTCACAGAGTGTTGATAAATCTGACAAAAATGTTTACATTTTGAGACAACTCGGATTTTGATGGTAGGAAAGCCAATCCTTTACTTATGCTTAGACATCTGAACACTTGCTCATTTCAGTGACCTTTCGGAAAGGTCAAAGTCACACTTATATGGACTTGTCATACACGTGAGCCAAAAGGGTTTGCCTTTCTTGTTTGTTGTTAACTTCTGTTTCTGTTTTTTTCTTAGTGAACGTCAAATGGGGCAAGGAGAAGCTCTCAGATGTGGAGCTGAATACAGAGGAGCCACCTATTGTTTTCAAAGCACAGTTGTTTGCGCTGTGTGGAGTGCAGCCAGAGCGCCAGAAGCTCATGATAAAGGGAGCAGTTATAAAGGTACCAGTGACAACTGAAAGAAATTATAGCAACACATTGTGTGTGTATTTTCACAAAATGTGATTTTATTTACTATGGAATTTTGGTTGACGTGCGATAGCAAAAGTGACTCTGTGTAATGGGTAAGTGGTCGTATGTTTGTCGGATGTCGTCCTTGGTAAACTTTAATGTTGGCGTTTCTTGGAGACTATTTAAGCCACAGTCTTCAAACTTGGCCCAAGGATACTTTGTGACAAGACTTTTCTGAACACACCAAGTTCGGTTACCTCTCTCCTAGGTCACAAGGGTCCAGAAATAGGGCCCACTGGGCACCGGCCTCCACGTGGCGTAGGTGGGTAGTTCCCTCAGTCCCTGACTGAGTGGGCTAGCAGAGAGGTGCCATCCTTGTCCAGGATTAGGACTTGATGTCAGCAGATATGTTGGGCAGTCGTTTTCACTGGTCCGGTTTTTAAGGAGCTGTGCTAACCCAGGTCCTACCATGTTGGATTGGTCCTTAAAAATACTCGTGAGTTTTTGGTCCTTTGGATCCCAAGTGTTTGCTGTGCTTGGAGGCCTGTGTCGGGGGAGAAGAGGATCCTTGTGGCTGAAACACTCCACTTTGGCCTTGACTTCTGCCTAAACGAGAGGCTAGTCGTACCGGCCTAGTCGATCGGCTCTTGTCACGTTGAGCCCTATCCCATTGTTGACATGCAGGCTGATATACAGAGCACAATGCTATAGCCTCTGCTGCTGATTAGGTGCTCTACACCAGTATTCCCCTGCATTCAACCGTATGATAGAAGGCGGTGGCTCGGACGGTTCAATCGGGCATAACCCCCTGAGTATATCTTTCGAGCAGTCTCCATCGTACGTCGGCTGGAGACCCGCCGACGAATGCACTTTCTCTTGTTGGGCTCGGTGGCGGGCGGGGACCCCCGGGGGATGAATATCTATCATACTATAATATGGAACATACAAAAAAAAAAAAAACTGGCACCAAAGCGGCACATAGCCACTGACATTGACCTTGAGAATGATAGCGACTCTGATTGTGAGGAAGCGACGCCTCAGGCGTCGGCTGTCTGGCCTCGCTTTTTCATTATCCACAGCAAAGTTAAAGAGAAGCCTGTTTCCAAGCTGCATCCTTTCCTGGTAGGGGAGACCCTCAGGAGCTGTGTTGGCAGGCCTGAGGCCCAGCGCCTCAGCTCTGGTGACTTGCTGGTAGACTGCCGTACCCGGGCACACTCCAATGGGCTACTGAGGCTCTCCTCTATCGGAGACGCTCCAGTGGAGGTCACTCCCCACAAAACAATGAATTCTTCTAGAGTGATTAAAGATCAAGCATTGGCAGAACTGTCTGAAGATGAACTTGTATGGAACCTTAAGTCACAGGGGGTGACCTACGTCAGGCGCTTCATTTCCAAACGAGGTGGTAGGGAGATCCGTCTCCCTACCATCATCCTGACGTTTGGCACCCCCACCGCTCCTACTACCATCTGGGGAGGTTACTACTCCCTAAAAGTGAAAAAGTATGTCCCTCTCCTCCTCCGGTGCTTTAAGTGCCAAAAGTATGACCATGGGCAGAAGACATGCTGCCAGGCAGAGGCTCTATGCGCCTGCAGCACTAAGCCCGGACACTCTGCTGAGTCCTGCACAGCCATCCCCCTGTGTGTGAATTGCCAGGGGGCGCATATGGCTTCGGACAAGAAGTGCCCTCGTTGGATATCCGAGTGCAAGATTCAGCAGGTGCGTGTGGAGAAGGGGCTGTCCTTTGCGGACGCCCAAAAACTGGACTGTGTAAGGAGGACGAAGGAGAGGAAGACAGAGGAAAAGATGGGAGGACAATATCTCAAAGTGGACAGGACTGAGGCTGGGTGATATGCTAAGAATGGCAGAGAACAGAGAGGAATGGAGGGAGCTGGTTGCCAAGTCATCAGTGGTGCCCCAACGGTCGGCAAGACTACGGGATATAGATAGATAGAAAAACTGGTTGATGGCTCTGGTGCAGCTGAGGCTGCGCCAAACTCAAATAACACCTTTGTGTATACTTTTAGTGCTGCGGTGGCAGGCAAGCTCCCCACCGAAGACTTTTCTTGTCAAACCCCAATTTTTTGGTTGGGGGCGGAGCCTCGGATCCTCTCGCTCCTGGAGAGTAACCCTCCTCTGGTGGTGATGAGCCAGGGAACGCAGAGGGCGGACGATACCGGTCCGGTGGCACCGCCTTCTGCTGCCCCTAAGCCTCAGCCCCCACCCAAGCCTGCCAATCTTACTACAAGGCTGCCAGCGCTGGCGGCAGGAACGCTGCCCCGGCTAAGAAGTCTAAGAAAGTTACTGGACCGCTGTATGTACGGGCCCAGAAGGGGGAAACTGATGTCCCCCTTCAAAATAAATATACTGCATTGGAGGAGCAGATGGAGGGGGTGGAAGTTGTCATAGCTGGTGCTGCGGCAGCTCCTCCTTCCTCATCTTCCAGGAACCAGATGAGGCCCGGGAGTCGAACCCCCTCTGTTTCTTCGACTCCTTCCAAAGCACAGGAAAAGGGGGGAAAGAACTCTTCTCCTCCACATAAAACCTAATCATGTACTCTCTGCTTCAGTGGAATTGTCGTGGTTTTCACACCAACTTTGAAGAATTACGCCTTCTAGTCAAGTCCTAACCCTCAGTAATATCTATTCAGGAGACTTACCTGAAGACTTCTGACCCTGTCTCCTTTAATGGTTTTGACGCTATCCATAAAGGTTCTGATTCGGAGAGACGCTCGGGTGGAGTGGCTCTTCTCATTAGCAACCAGTTTTTATGTAGCCCCGTTCGTGTTGACACCTGTCTTCAGGCTGTCACAGCTCAGGTTACCTTAAAGAAGACCATAACCATATGCAGTATTTACCTGCCACCATCCCTGCGGGTCTGTAGTAATGATATTTTTAACTTAGTAGATCAGCTGCCATCTCCCTTTATTTTCATGGGACCCCCACCCGGGTCTGCCCTGGGGGACTTGGGTGGGGTTAGGTACTTTTTAGTTCTCAGGGTCACCCTGGTCAGCCCCACAGGGTGAGTTTTTCTCTCTATTCTGGGGCATGTGTTTCTGTCTACCCTTGGTCCATTCACCTGTATTTGCCTTTTTAAAACTCTCCCTACTGTCTGCACTGCCTGTAGCTCTTGATATTGGATGTGTGTTGCTAGATGGTCTTAGCTTTATTTAGGCCTCATGTCTTAGGTTTATTTAATGTATTTGACCGGCTGGTGACATACATTCAATGTTCTGTTTAGTTTTTTTTTTCACAAGCAGTGCAGGCACGTCCTGAGAAAGCCTTGTTGCTGTCGGGACGTTAAGCAATGTACAATCAATCAATCATTATTTTCATGGGAGATTTTAACGGTCACGCTCACCTGTGGGGTAGTGACCACTATGATGGTAGAGGTCAGATGTTAGATGTTTTTCTCAACTAACCTATGTGTTTTTAATGATGGCTCACCTAACTACTCTAACCCAGGTTCAGGATCTAGTTCTGTTCTAGACCTCACTGTGTGTGATCCTTCTCTCATGCTGGACTTTGACTGGAAGGTTCACGACGACCTGTGTGGTAGTGACCACTTCCCAGTAGTCCTTTTATCGGTCAGCTGTGAGGAGGATCCACCGGTGGGGCGCTGAAATCTCAAGAAAGCTATCTGGCCTCTGTTTGCCTCTCTCTGTCAGTCTCGTATTACAGAGGAGGTGGTCATGTCAGCTGAAGAACCTGTTTCTTCTTTTACTACCTATTTTGTTGGACATAGCGGGTGAAACCATCCCTAAAACTTCCACATCAGTCCCTCAGAAGTCGAGAGTACCATGGTTCAATGAGGAGTGCCGCAAAGCCCAAAAAGCGCGCAAATCTGCTCAGCGACGTGCTTTCCATAATCCGTCGCAAGTGAATATTTTAACCTTTAAAAGACAGAGGGCGAAAGCCCGTTACATTTTTAAACGTGAACGCCGTGCTTCCTGGAGACACTTCCTCTCATCTTTAACTTCTCGGACTCCATCCCAGAAAGTCTGGAAGGCTGTTTGAAGGATTAGGGGGCAGGGGTGGCTCGGCTTCTGTTGGCCTTCTTATACCCGATTTCATCCTAAGACCCTTTGTGTGTACCTACACGACAAGGGCCATAACTCAGAGAGTTGTATCCAAGTGACCGGGTATTCTCCCTCCCTCCATCCGGTCATCCAGCAGTGCATTGCCAGTCTTACCCTTAGCTTCACCGGGAATGGTTCACTGGCTTCAGCCTCTCCGTTGTTTGGATTAATTCTTCAGCTATACTTCGTCTCAGGTTTCGCTAGTGGCTAAGAAGATGGTGAGGTAAGGCCTCGGGTTATGCCTACGAGTAAACGGGCTGTTTACGGAACCGTCGGCATATCCCGTGGAAATTTGTCAAATTTTTTCGGTTAAGACTGGGCTTAGCCCTCGGACTGGGGGGTGAGTTCTTTGCAAGGGGCCTTCGTTAGGGCCCCACGCGGTTGCTTTCATAGCTTCTGCTTTGTGTTGCAGTGCGCTTCTACACACCTGTAGGAGATGTAAAGGATTCCAGTGGCCGACGGACTCGCATACGCTGTGTCTTCTCTGTTCCGGCTGCTCTTCGTCCCGTACCTGCGCTAAGTGCTCTACATGGAAAGAGCAGAAGTGGTCTCAGCTGTGGGACTTTTATCGGTGGGGCTGCCCAGCGGCTACAGATTCTACCGCACCGTTGGGCAGTGACAGGTCAGTGCAAGACCCTAAAGTGACTGTAACCCCCGTTCCCCCCACATCTCCGCGCTGCCGAGCGACCTCTGAGATTGTGGTGCCCTCTTCACGCCGGACACTGGACTCAGTCCCATTAGCCCTCTCATAGCGATGGCTGGGAGAGTCAACCCCGTCTCGCATGGTCCTTTGCAAGGAGCGACCAAGAGACCGCTGCCAGTCTCGCATGGTCCTTCGCAAGGGGCGGCCAAGAGACAGAGCACTCAGAAGACACGGACTCATGGGAAGGCAGCGGCCTCGGTCGACGCTCCGTTTCAGGCGAAACGTTTCAAGATCCTTCCTCAGCCCCCGGGATTTAGAGACCTTGCGGACACCTTAATGAGCGCCTGCGGAGTAAGCTGCAGGATGGGGGTTTCTTGCGGACACTCGTTGGCCTGCTGACGTCGATATCAAGTTTCGGCAAGCTTGGTACATGGGACACTCAAGCCTTCGCCTGCCCTCTCCCAGCGGTGGACCCTGCGGCAGTGTTGATTCTAGAGCGCGTTTTGCGCGATTCTCGCAATATTATGCTCCAAATCGCAAAAAAACACCGATAGCGCGGCCGAAGAATCGCAGAAAAAAGAAACTGGACGCTTTTTTGCACGACCAGCGCGGCCGCACCGCTGCTGCGTAAAAGCCTGCTCGAGCGTCTTGGTGCAGTGTGGCCTGAGTCGAGCCAGGGCAATTTCACTATTATTCACCTGTTTAACACGAACACAGATTCCATTCACAAAAAACAATTCACATGTCGCTCTCGCGCTGTGGAAGTACACATGACAGATCAGAGCGAACTCTAGTCTGTGATTGGCTGAATAGCCTTCGGCTGTTGTAATCTGTCTTCTCATTGGCTAGCATTTCTGTACTGTATTTATGTTGTATCATTCGTGTACCAACACAACCCTTTTACCGATGCGGGATTGTACTTCAGCCTGTGTTGCTTTTACCTGAGGATTGTAACTTAGTATGGATTTTACCTGATGGATTTACATTAAATACTCGAGCTGTACACGTTTCCTTGTGTTTTCCTAGCGAGCTGAAGGTATGCATAGACAGTACGATAATGTCGTGCACTTTTAACCGCACACGTCTTACACACTTTCTCCTTGAGGGCCGTGATCAATTTTGAGGCCATATTGGTTAACACGAAATATGGTTAACACGAAGTGATTTTCCGTGTCCCCAGAAATTTATGTTAAGCGGACTCCACTGTATGTATGAATGTGTGTATATATGTCGTTTTAAAGTAAGCAGTGCAACGCGATTTGAGGGCCTCCCTTTTACACCTTGAGGGGCTCCTTTTTTTTATTAGAGGGAGCCTTTGGGCTCACTTTTCTGAAATCCTAGAATCAACACTGCTGCGGTGCAGCTACAAGCTGGAGGCAAGGTACCCGCCCGGCGGTTCTTCGCCCCTGCAAGTCTGATTCGGAATTCCCTGGCTTGTGCGGGTTTTTGGACTTGGCCACGCAGGCGGTCGTGCAGAGTTTGGAGGAGTTTTGGGAGTGGCCGAATGAGATTCGTTTGCGGGACATCCACTCGTTTGCGGTGACAGCTAATCACGCCGTGCACAACAGGTACCAATTCCAGGGCGGCGGCTGCGAATTGCGACCTAATTAGATGAGACGCCATGCTGAAGAGCTGTCCCGGCATCCCTTCGACCTTCATCGCTCAACTTCGCCGTGCTCCTCTGGGCAGCTCCTTCCTCTTCAGTTCCACTTGGCAAGAGGTTAAGGTTTCGGCTAAAGACCTGTGGCCGAGCACTCCCAGAGCTGATTCCTCCCGGTTTCCAGCTTCCCGCAAGGACACAGGTCGTGCCCTGCGGAGCTTCAGACCCACCTCCCGGCTGGTTACCAGACTACCTCCGAGACCCAGATGTCAGGCCCCTGCTGGTCGCGCCCTCCCCCTCCAGGCCTCATCCCCCACTGGGCCCAGGAACGCCTGGAAGCCCAGGCGGGGGAGGGCCTAGTGACTTGCTCCCGACCGCCCCTGCCGATTCCTCATGGGTCTCCAATCGGCGGGAGGCTAGGGAGGCACAGCGACAAGCGGCGGTCGCTGTTGCAGGATTCCTCAAGCCCTACCTCCCAACTATCTCGACGATCCCAGACATCACGACTGCAGGACCCGGCCCAAGCATTAAGAGTCTACCTGCGCAGAGTGAAGCCCTTCAGGAGAAGCCGCTCCTGCCTCTGCCTGCCCTCGGCCCCAGGCCGAGCTGGCATTTTCGCCCAGACGATCACATCCTGGTTGCAATGGACCATCTGCTCCGCTTACACAGATCTCTTCCCACAGGGGGGGAGGAGAATGCGAATACGGGCTCACGAAGTCAGAGCGGCCGCCTCCAGCATCGCGTTCGACCGCAACTGCGCAGTCAGAGACATCGTTGCAGCAGTCAGGTGGCGGGCAGAGTCCACCTTCGCCCGCTTCTATCTCTGAGACCTCTCCGGCCAACGAGAGAACCTGGCCCTTGGAGGAGACCTCTCGGCAGCGCAGCACTTCCTCCGAGCGCCTCAGGCGCCACAAGTACCTCTTAGCTGAAATTGTCGGGAGGTTGCACCTTGAAGCTAAGCTAAGGGGTTTTTGGGCAGCACCATCCTCCTTTTTGCTATTCTTCCATATAGTAATGTCATCGGTAATGTATTTTGAGGAAACAAATGTATTTTTCTCTAAAATGTATTTTTTCGAAAATACTTACCGATGGCATTACTCGGAGTACCCTCCCACCTACCCTTCTTGCCGCCTCTACGCTAAGTGTAAGACTGGCGGTAATGCACAGCTCATGTGACCGGATGGAGGGAGGGGAGACTCCCCGGTCACTTGGATACAACTCTGAGTTACGGCCCTTGTCGTGTAGGTACACACAAAGGGTCTTAGGCTGAAATCGGGTAAGTTAAGGGGTATATTCCATATAGTAATGCCATTGGTAAGTATTTTTTGAAAAAATACATTATGGAGAAAAATACATGTTTCACGGGCGCGGGATGGTCATTGCGTCATTACTTCTAACACGGGTAGTAGTAAATAGTACCAAGGTTGGTCACATCTGAGAATCCAGTATGCAGTCAAGTTGAGTTATTTAGATTATCCTACACAAAACTATGCAACGCGCACTGAATTCCTACCTTCTACAATTCTCAGAACATATTCTCTTTGATTGTCACCAGCCGTTGTCTTAGCAGAAGTAAAAAAAAAAAAAGGTTTTCTGCCAAATACTTACCACGATCCGTGGAGTGGAGTGCTGTTCCTGTCACCTTCAAAATGGTAACCCCATCAAAAACGTTTCATCTATATTGTTTTCTTGATAATTCTCTCGCTTTGATTTAGTGCACAGCCTTTTTTTCCATCGAGAAACCACGTGTATCTGAATGGAAAATAGGCTGTATGATAATCTGTTTAGTTTGTGTACACGCTTGTGTAATGTCTATGTTTTAGGGTGTAACGCTTCTTGTCTTATTATTTACACTACAGATTAATTTCCCAACTCGGATGAGAAAACAGTTGTATCAGTTTGACAGAAAATTATTAACCCTTTGCGTGTCCCTATTGGTTTTTGTTGGGATGATTCCTTTAGGAGAAAAAAAAAACAATAGGGACACGCAAAGGGTTAAAATCTGGACCCCCTGCAAATAATTTTGAATATGCAAATTTCCAACCTTCACCCATGTTACTGTGATTTGTCCTGATGCTTTTTTTCTTCTTGCAGGATGATGATTGGGGGAACGTGAAACTGAAAGATGTATGTACTTTGTAGTCTTTTTTTTTGACTATTAGTTTATTTTGAGGTTTGTTTGCATTTTTGGGGGGTTCACGTGCGATAGCAAAAGTGAGTCTATGTAATGGGCAATCCGTTGTCTGTCTGGCATCTGTCGTCTGTGGTAAACTTGTTGGCATTTTCTCAGAGACTATTCAAGCCTCAGATTTCAAACTTGGCCCAAGGGTATTTTGTAGTAAAATCTTTTGAAACATACCAATTTCAGTGACCTCTCGCAAAGGTCAAGGTCACAAGGTGTCCAGAAATGGTCTTATTTTGACACAAGTTGTTTTTCCTCAAATACTATTTTCAACTTCAAACCCAAGCTTGGTACAGAGATGCCTGATGGTAAGACCTTTCTATGCATACTAATTTGGATGACCACTCAGCATGTTCAAGGGTTACAGGAGGTTGGCAAATTTGTGAAAAATGACATTAAAAAAAAAAATAGAATTGTACTTTTTATCAAAGTTTTGGCCAACTTTTCAGTCAGATTTGGCAGAAATGTAGCTGATAAGATCTTTCTATGCATACTAATTTAGTGGTCCCCTCGCAAAGGCCAAGGGTCTTGGGGGGGTAGGGGGGGGGGCATAAGTAGCAGCGAGGTTGGCGTAACTAAACATGACGTAATTTTTATCTTGTTACTTCATTTGTCAGAGGATTAGGCCTCCCTGCCTTTGACATCCACATGTTATTAAATTCTCCCCACCGTGACCCGTCCTAAAAAGTCCCTTCTATAAATAGAATGGACTTAATGATATCCTGCATTCGTCATGTAGAGTCTTATAATGCATTCTTGTCGTAATTTTAAGCAAGATGAGGATTTCATCCCAAAGTCTACCGTATTTGGAGCTCACATGCCTTTATGTTTTAGGATTATTCAGGGTTGTTCATATTTTTAGGCTTATTATGCTGATCCATTTCCCTCCTCTCTAAGCCAACCTCTGATCAACACACACGTTGGCGCACACAAATAAAGATGAACAGACGGCGCTTTCTCATTTTTTTTTCTGCCATTAGTACGCTCTGTGGACTTGTGTAGCGACAGGAATCCATCTTCTAACTCCAAACCTGCAGAAGAATAATAGCATGAGCAGCGAAATGACATCACTTCAAGCTTCACATTATGGCATCATTAGTCCCACAACGCTGTGTTCATAGTTACAAATCGATGTTATACGTCAGTTTTACACAGTAGAGGATCAAACTTGGCAATTTGCATGCGGATTTTCACACCTAGGCCTTACAGGTCACAATTTGTCCTAATCCTACCCCAGAGCCGGGACAAACAGCTCTCTTATACAAACATGTTTATAAAAAATCATGCAGGTATTAATGAGAAGATAGTTGTTGTTTTTTTTTTGTAAAAAGAAAAATTAAAGTTATGATAGCTGTTTTACAAATGACTCCAAAAAAGTGGTGCCAAAAATTGTCTGATTTTCACACCTAGGGCATACAGGGCATTGGCCTAATTGTACCCAACAGCTGAGACAAACTGTAGGCTATGTAAATACTGTATATGAATAACCATGCGATTATTAAAGAGAAGATTGATTTTTTCATAAAAAAGATTCAATTGTTTTAAGATTAATCCCAAATAATTTGTGAAGTTAATCCGAAAAACGTGAAAATATTTTATTTCAAAAAGTATTTAATTATCATTCAAAACGTTCTAGAGGTACAATGCTGGTTAATGAACTCATTCAGTATCTCCCTTTTATCTAGGTATATGCAAAATTTATGGTGAAAATAAGAAAAATTACGGACTCCAGTGTGGATCCACCGATTTTTGGTGAAACAGCCATTTTCTCACCATTGAGCATCTTAATCAAAAAATTAAAAAAACTACCTCGAGATTATTCTTTTAGAGACAGTATCATACAATTTTAAGCCTGTCCGTCCTCAAAGGTGGGCTCTAGTTGCTGTCACATACACACACACTTATATGGCGCTTGGCGCCAAAAAGACATTCTCTAGCAAGGTTTGCATAGCTAGACGTTACATCATTTGTGTCTTGTTACTTCTTTGCCAGAATTTCTGCCCTGCACACCAAAAATGTCATGTGCGTGCTCTGGAATGCACTCCGACCAGCCCATTTTCAAAGTCTACCATATTTTCAATACGCTAGACAAAAATAGCCATGTTTTGACCCAATTTTTTTTTTCTCTTAAATACTATTTTCAACTTATAGCCCAAACTTGGTGCAGTGGAGTCCGCTTAACACGAATTTCTGGGGACACAGAAAATCACTTCCTGTTAAACGTATTTCGTGTTAACCAGTATGGCCTCAAATTGATCACGGCCCTCAAGGAGAAAATGTGTAAGAGATGTGTGCGTGAATGAGTATGAGGTTAAAAGTGCACATTATCGTACTTTATATGCATGCCTTCAGCTCGCTAGGAAAACACAAGGAAACATGTTCAGCTCGCATATTTAATGTAAAACCCATCAGGTAAAATCCATAGTAAGTTACAATCCATCAGGTAAAAGCAACACAGGCTGAAGTACAATCCTGCATCGGTAAAAGGGTTGTGTTGGTACACGAATGATGCAAACAACATGAATACAGTTCAGAAACGCTAGCCAATGAGAAGACGGATTACAACAGCTGAAGGCTATTCAGCCAATCACAGACTAGAGTTCGCTCTGATCTGTCGTGTACTACAGCACGAGAGCGACACGTGAATTGGTTTTCAGTTATTGGAATCTGTGTTCGTGTTAAACCAGTGAATAATAGTGAAATTGCCCTGGTTGGGAACCGAAACCAGCTTCGTGTAAAGCGAAATTTCGTGTTAAGCATTTCGTGTTATCAGTGAAATTTTAATACAGAATAAGAAGGCTGTCAGCTAGGAAGGCAAAAACGGTTCGTGTTAACCAGAAATTCGTGTAAAGCGAGTTCGTGTTAACTGGACTGCACTGTATAAAGATACCTGATGATAAGGTCTTCCTATGCATACAACTTTGGATGACGCCTCGGAAAGGTCAAGGGTCACAGGTCAGCATTTGTGTGAAAAATGTAATTATGTTTAGACACATGAACACACAAAGGTCACACTTATTATGTGTATTGGTCATACATGTGAGCCATAAGGGCTTTGTCTTTCTTGTTAAAAATAAGTTTTTAGTTTGTGGGATGATAATCCACTAAGCATAAACAGATCACTTATTTGGTTGTGAAGTTTTTTGGAACATGTATTTATGTTTTTCTATTTTTATTGATTACACTTAAGTGAATTTTGTTGTTGTTTAGGGAGTGATGTTGCTGTTGATGGGTAGTGCAGATGAACTGCCAGAAGCACCATCTGCTCGACCTGTCTTCATGGAGGATATGAGTGAGCAGCAGCTGGCTTCGGCAGTAAGTGCTGGAATCAGATTAAATGAATGAAATGACAATGTAGACCCGCCGACAGATGCACATTCCCTTGTTGGGCACGGTGGTGGGCAGGGAGCCCCTGGAGATGAATTTATTTCCTCAAAAACATTACCGATGACATGACTATGTGGAAGTGTCTACTACTTACTCAATTTTAGCCTAAGAACCTGTTGTGTTACAACACAACCCGGGAGGCACTCGGGGAACCCCCAGAGGGGCTGAGAGTTGTCTCCCGTTCCTGCCCATCCGGGTTCCGAGTCACCTGGTGACCAACCAGTCATTCTACTTAGCTCACGCTGTGCAGACGTGTTTGCTAGCCTATGCACTTTGACTTTGCTTGTACCTTGGTTGTTCCTTTGGCGTACTATTATGTGTCGATGGCTCGCCTTAGCATGTGCCTGCACCCACTCACACTTCTTGTTGACAGGTGTTGCAGTACCGGGCGCTTACCTGCTTGCTTGTGTCTTGTTGTGCCTTATGCGTCGTATGCTCGCCCACTAGCTTTCATGTTGTTAGGTGTGGCAGGACCAGGCCCTTACTGGCATGCTTGTACCTTTTTGTGCTATTTGCGTCGAAGGCTCGCCTTAGCTGGGCGGGGCCCCACGGGCCCGCGCCCGCATGCCTCCATGTGTGATTGTGTTGCAGTTGCCAGGTGCTGACCTGCACGCAGTGCGGCGAGTTCCAATGGTCGTACGACAACCACAAGGTCCTGCTCCACCTGGCCTGAGCTGCGCTGGTCGCAGTTATGGAGCTGTTACAGGCGCGAGTGCCTGGCACCGGTGTGTGATCCTTCTCCAGTCGAGGCGCCCCCCTCCATGCCCAGAGCAGTGACCGTACGAGACCACACCGACCTTGTGGAACGGACGCCACGCCAGACGCGTGAGCCCAGCGCTCCTAGCAGGGCTGCTCTCAACGCGACGGCTTCCAGGAGGGAGCCCGCCCGGACAAAGCCCGCGGGTTCCTTCTTGTCGGCAGAGCACCTGCCTCACTGAGCCCGGCCTCTTGGGACACGCCACGCGCTATCCAGTGTCCACTGTCAGTCTTCGCTCGTGTCTATTGAAAGCCCGCTGACTCTTACGGGGAGTCGTTTAGCTGGCAGAGAGCCCACCTCACTGAGCCCGGCTCGCAGAGACCAGTGCCAAGAGAGAAGAGCGCGACCACTTCGCCCTTGGGGATGCACGCCGTGCCGGACATGGGAGCCCAGCGCTCCTAGCAGGTCTGCATTCAACGTGATAGCTCCCCGGAAGGAACCCGCCCAGACAAAGCCCGCTGGTTCTTACGGGGAGCCCTTAGCCGGCAGAGCGCCCGCCTCACTGAGCCCGGCCTCCTGGGACGCGCTGCGCGCAATCCCGTGTCCACTGTCAGTCCTCATTGTCTCTACTCGGAAAGCTCGCTGACTCTTACGGGGAGTCGTTAGCCTCACTGAGCCTGGCTCGCAGAGACCAGTGTCCGCTCGTCCGAGGACTTCGGGCAGTTCGGAGCCCTCCCACTCCTCCAGCAGCTGCAGATGCTCGCGCTCACCCGTGGACGAGCTCAGGGTGAACCGGGGTGCGTGTCACTCCAGCGGACACAGCCCTCGACCAAGTCTCGCGCTTCGGTTCCACGGCCGTCGCCACGTTTGTCTTGTTCTGCTCGCCCGCCACGTCGCCTGGCGCCTTTGCCACTTCGGCGCTTGAGTAGGAGCTCACAAAAGGAAACACGAAGGTTCTGCTGCCCCCGCCAGTGCTTCTTTCAGTGCTGCCTCATCCTGTGCGTACGATCGAGCCTGTAGCAGCCAATGGGATTCGCCATCCCGCACAGCACCAAGAGCTCCATTATACCCGTCGATTGACAGAAGGGAAATAGGCCAGGCAGGGGTTCGCCACCCTATGTTTTAGTGATAGAGAGTGGCGCCACAGGCGATCCACTGGCCATGATAGCCTCCTTCGGGAGAGGACAAATGTGGTCAGTTTGATAGGCCATCGTATGGAGAGTTCTGTTAGACAGCAGAACCTGAAGCAGAGGTGCCTACCTTACGCGCTAGCTCGTAATTTTACGCATTTTCGGCTCAAATTATGCGAGTACGACCAGTTCCGCTAAAATACGCAATTTACGGGGGAGGGGGGGGGGGGGGGGGGGGCTGAAGATCGGCCGCTTTATAGACTCCCAGCCTCTGAAACCAGAGACTATGACACTGAGCTTTGCGCGCGTAGTCCGCTACAAACTGCCCAGCCAAAAGCAGCAAAAATACTCGCACACAGCGTGCCAAGCGTGCACTGAAACACTGAACTCTGACTCACGGGTAGTAACCAGCGATAGCAGAGGTCTCCTCTGCTACAAATGCATGTAGCGTGTGCAGAAACGTGCGTTTTATCACAGTGGTGCGTACAAAAGTATGATATTCAAAGACATTTGGAGTCCGCGGGGCCAAGGCAGTAGTACATCCCAAAGCTGACATAAAGCACTTTTTCGTTAACCCTTTCGGCCCGGCAAATCGCTGTACTGGTCGGCGGTCTCGTATACCGTGTGGAAAACAGCTAGAGCGGTGTCAGGTGTTTTATATCGCGCACCCGCTGATACGCGAGCCTCGCCGTGCGTGTGGTGACTTCGCACTGACATATCATCGGTTTACGCTACCGTGAGGGTCCTGACAGTGCGTGCGTACTTTTGTACGTTGTATGCGGTCAGCTTTGCGGCGCTAGCATGCGTATTACGGTCGAAATGGCGAGTGAATATGTAGATATTCGGAGTGATAAAATTTTGTGTTTGGAGACGTGGTTTCAAAAGCAGATAGCTTTGATGTATTGGGACGTGTGCCCACCTACCGCGAGTGGCAGCATAACCATGTGTTGGCAGTGTCAGCTGGAGCGATCGACGGTTGAGGCACTGACAATGGCAATGATGTACAGCTTGATTCTGAAGCTGAATTTGGAGGTTCTAATTGATGTTCCATTCCTCTGATGCTACACCTTGGCCGTACACCGACACACATTGGTCACACGTGTAGTACGTGCAATGTCTTTCAACACTGGTACTTCCATCCGATCGTGTATGAGACTCAACATCGTTCAATGCCGCTTATAACATGTTGTCCAGACTGTGGAAATACCGTACAGTGGCAGGTGTAAACATTGCGGCTGGTGACCAAGTAGGAGCCTTACAGTGTATCGGCACACTGGAAATGCATGGGTGACACTAACGTGTCGCAGTAACAGATGCCCTTTTTAGTTACTGATGTAACAGCGATCTGTCATGCACGAAAGACATTTTTGGCTCACGTGCGAAGCAGAAGTGACTGTTCTGAGCCAGCGGTCGTCCGTCCGCCGTCGTGCGTGGTAAACTTTAACGTTGGTATTTTCTCGGAGACTATCGAAGCTACAGTCTTCAAACTTGGCCCAAGAGTACTTTGTGGCAAGACCTTTTTAAACATGCCAATTTTAGTGACAGTTTCTTACAAAGGTCAAGGTCACAGAGGATAAAAAAAATATGAAAAATAGCTATTTTGGGACATAATTTAATTTTTCTCAAATACTATTCACAACTTCAAACCCAAACTTGGTACAAAGATACCTGATGAAAAGACCTTTATATGCACACTAATTTCGTTTATCTCTGTGAAAAGTCAAGGGTCACAAGAGCTCAAGAAATATGTCCAAAATGACCATATTTTTACAAAAAAGAGATTTTTTTTCCGCAAATACTATTCACAACTTCAAACCCAAACGTACTACAGCGATACCTGATATTGTGTGAATAAAATAGCATGGATAAATGTCTTTATTTTAAATTTGTTTGCTGTGGTGTATTTTTGTTGTTGCGTGTTGCGCTGAAATGATTACACAAAATACACATTTTTTAGCAGTCCATTACACAAAATGGTCTAAGAGGGGTAGGTACCTCTGCTGAAGCACAGACTTACCAAGGGTTCGGTCTTCGCGTTCGAAGGAACGGTCACAGTGTGTGGAGTCTACACGTGCCAGGGACCGTAATCGTGTTGATGTCTCGTCTCCTCGCTCTTCACCGTCGAATCGGAGGACTAGTTCAAGCGACTGGAGCCAACGGATCTCGCTGTGGCAACGGACTTCAGAGTTTCCAGCTAGGTGTAGCAGTTCCTCGGACCAGTTGGGCAGCTGTCGCTCTACTCGGGAGACGCAGGTTCAACGACAGTGCTTGACAGTTACCGTTCTCGTGAGGATGTCTCATCTTTCCTCTCCTCTTCGCCGATGGCGGACAAGTTCCAGTGTGGCACGGCACGGACCTCTAGACCCGGGCTCCGGAGACTCCAGCTAGGGGCATCAGACCTTGGGACCTTTTGTGCAGGGATCGCGCGACCGCAGGCGCAGTACGACCTCAGCACCAGGCTCTCGGACTTCCTTGGACGGAGGCACCTTCAGGGGACACCGACGCAGCCACCGGTGAACCGCACCAGATCATGGAGTTCTTGGCAGAGATGGCGCTTACGTGGAGACGCAGCTTCGACGTCTGCGGCGGGACCACTCGAGTGACGACGGATGGAGGCAGCGTCCCGTGGACACCGAGACAACCACATCTCAGCACATGGCGGATGATGAGGAGGCGCGCGGTCTGATGAGGACACTGACGCAACCGCAAGGGGGTACCGCAGCAGATCACCGGACGGACTGACGGGGGCCGCTCTTGCGCGGAGTGAGCGGCGGATCTACTCCCACTCGATTGGCTTCACGCCCTCCCGCTACAGCAGCTCCTCCTGCTCCATTGGCGTCCGTCCTTCGGAGACATAGCTGCCTCGATGCCCGTGACTTAGATGCTTCGTCCCCTTCTACGGTCCTGGACGGACACTTCGTGGCGCGCTTCGGGAATTCCCCTTGCCTCTCCTCCCCCTCAGCTTTCCCTTTGCGTCAATGCTAGTCTCTCCGGGTGGTGGGTCTTACCTGCTACCGTGGTTCCTCACGACGCCCGGCCCTGGCCTCCAGATCTGGCGGACAGACACATCACCTTTTTGGAGCTGCAAGTGGTCTGACAAGCCCTTATCGTGTGGGAAGCACACATCCGGCGCCAGGAGTGGCACGTCCTCTTGGACAACGTGACGGTGGTTCCTACTTTCAGAAGCAGGACGGTACGTGCTCACCCGACCTGTGCATGCTCCTCTACCGTCTGATGCGCTGGTGCAGGACTGCAGCTTCCCCCCCCCCCCCCCCCCCCCCCAAGGGCTCGGCACATCCCCTGCCACCTGAACGCCTTGGCCTACTCTCTCTCCCGGCACGGGCGCGGCTAAACACGGAATGGACGCTATGCAAGGACATCGTTCAGATGATCTGTGCCTCACTGAGAGGCGCCTAGGATCAACCTGTTCGCCTCGAGGTGGAATCACCAGCTTCTCCTCTTCGTCTCCCCGATTCCGGACCCCCTTGCCTGGACAGGCGACGCAGTTACCCTGCTGGGAAGCACACCTCCGGAAGCACACGCAGTTACCCCGCTGGAAGCACACCTCCGGTGCCAGGAGTGGCACGCCCTCTTGGACAAAGTGACGGTGGTTCCTACTTTCAGAAGCAGGGCGGTACGCGCTCCTCTTCGTCTCCCCAATTCCGGACACCCTTGCCTGGACAGGCGACGCTCTCTCCATCCCATGGGACTGCCTCTTTGCTTATGCGTACCCCGCGACGGCCTTCGTTCCCAAGTCTTCTTCTAGCTAACCCGCTGTTTCCCCCCCCCCCCCCCCCCCCCCCCGTGCCTGGAGCTTCTCCTCCTTCACACCTGGAGATTGTGCGGCTAGCCCTCACCGTAGATAGAGGCTTCTCGAATGCAGCAGTGGAAGCGATCGCTACAGCCCGCAGACCCTCGACCAGGCGCGTCTACGATGGACGATGGCGAGTACTGTGCTCCTGGGGCGATGCCCAGCGCCTCTCCCCCACTAAACCGACATATCCCCAGCTCGTGACTGCTTCCTCTGGCTCTTCGGAGACCAAGGGTTGTCCCCTGTCACCACCAGGGGGTACCTGTCCATGTTGCCGACACCTACCGGGACCTCCGCCTCCTGGAGGCCTGCTAAGACATCGCCGACCTTATGACTCACTTCGGCCTGCAGCGTCCAGTACCCCGCTCGCACGTTCCTCGCTAGGACCTTCCCTGGGTACCGACGTGGCTTAACGCTGCCAGATTTGATCTGCTGCCCTTGGCCCGCTTCGCTGATGCGCCTCGTACGACATGCTTCCTGTTGGTTTGCCACGGCGACCCGAGTAAGCGAGCTACACGCGCTGTCAGTGCGCCCCGCCTGCCTGCAGTTAAAGCGGATGGTTCTATGCAGCTCCTCACGGACCCTGCCTTCCTTGCCAAGCCTAGGTCTCCAGGCAACAAGATCCTGTGCGCGCACTACGCGTTTACCTACCCCGATCCAAAGCCGTCCTTTAAACCCAGGCAGAACTGACATCACAGCCCAGACGATATCTTCCTGGCTATGCTGGGTCATACGGTCGCCTATCAGGACCTCTCCCCGCAGGGAGCAAGGAGGCTTAGGATGTATGGGCCACGGCCACGAGCATCGCATTCGACCGGAATTGCGCTGTCAAAGTAATCGTGGCAGCCATGGGCTGGTGGGCAGAATCGACCTTCGCCCGCTTCTACTACCTAGGATCTGGCAGGCCAGCGAGACGATCTCACACTGGTGGAAAACTTCACCGCAGCGCAACACTCCCTCCCGGCGCCATAGGTACACACTTAGCTAAAACTGTCGGGAGTGTGCGGCAGGGAGGATGGCTCTGACTATAGCCCTTTCGGGGGTGTTTGGGGCGTGGCACCCTCCTCCTTATCGCAATTCTTCCACATAGTCATGTCATCGGTAATGTTTTTGAGGAAATAAATTCATTTTTCTCTAAAAGGTATTTTTTCGAAAATTACTCTCCGATGACATGACTCGGAGGACCCTCCCACCTGTCCCGCTTGCCGCTAGTGAGCTAACTATACTGACTGGTTGATCACCACGTGACTCGGAACCGGATGGGCAGGAACGGGAGACAACTCTCGGCCCCTTTGGGAGTTCCCTGAGTGCCTCCCGGGTTGTGTTGTAACACAACAGGTTCTTAGGCTAAAATTGACTAAGTAGTGGACACTTCCACATACTACATAGTCATGTCATCGGTAAGTATTTTTCCAAAAAATACCTTAAAGAGAAAAATGAATATTTCTACTACTATAATATATGGAAACAAAAAAAACAACAAAAAAAACAAACAAACACAAAAGCGGCACATAGCCACCGACATCGTACTTGATAGTGACTGACTTTGAGGAAGCGACGCCTCAGGCGACGGCCGTCTGACCTGTACATAGCAAAGTGAAAGAGAATCCTGTTTCCAAGCTGCATCCTTTTCTGGTGGGGGAGACCCTCAGGAGCCGTGTTTGCAGGCCTGATGCCCAGCGCCTCAGGTCTGGTAACTTGCTGGTAGAGTGCCGCACCCGGGCACACTCCAACGGGCTACTGAGGCTCTTTTCCATCGGAGACACTCCAGTGGAGGTCACACCCCACAAAACGATGAACTCTTCTAGAGGTGTGATAAATATTAAAAGATCAAGCTTTGGCAGAACTGTCAGAAGATGAACTTGTACGAAACCTAAATTTGCCCTGGTGCAGCTGAGGCTGCCTCAAACAGTAGTAGCACCTCTGTCTTTACCTTCAGTGTTGCAGTGGCAGGCCCCACCAAAGACTTCTCCTGTCAAACCCCAACTTCTTGGTTGGGGAAGGAGCCTCGGATCCTCTCGCCCCTAGAGAGTAACCCTCCTCCAGTGGTGACGAGGAACCAGGGAACGCAAAAGGCGGACACTCCCGGTCCGGTAGTGCCGCCTTCTGCTGACCCTAAGCCACAGCCATAACCCAAACCTGTCAGTCTGTCTACTACAAAGGCCTCTGGCTCTGGTCAGCCTTCTAAAGCCACTAATTCTAGTGGCAGGAACGCTGCCCAGAACCAGAAGTCCAAGAAAGCTACGGGACTGCTGTGCGCATGGGCCCAGAAGGGGGACACTGATGTCCCTCTTCAAAATAAATATGCTGCTTTGGAGGAACAGATCGAGGGAGTGGAAGTTGTCATAGCTGGTGCTGCAGCAGCTCCACTCCCCTCATCTCCAAAGAACCAGAGAAGGCCTGGGAGCCGGCCCCCCTCGGTTTCTTCGACTCCTTCCAAAGCAAAGGAAAAGTGGGGAAGTTGCTCTTCTTCCCCACATAAGACCTAAACATGTACTCTCTGCTTCAGTGGAATTGTCGTGGTTTTCACGCTAACTTTGAGGAATTACGTCTTGTAGTCAAGTCCTATAACCACTCAGTAATATCTCTTCAGGTGACTTACCTGAAGACTTCTGACCCTGTGTCTTTTAATGGTTTTGACGCTATCCATAAAGGCTCTGATTCGGAGAGGCGCTCGGGTGGAGTGGCTATTCTCATTGGTAGCCAAATTTTATGTAGCCCCGTTAGCATCAACACCTGTCTTCAGGCTGTCGCAGCTTGGGTTACTTTAGATAAGACCATAACTATATGCAGTGTTTACCTGCCACCATCCCTGCGGGTCTGTAGTAATGATATTTTTAACTTAGTAGATCAGCTGCCCCCTCCCTTTATTCTCATGGGAGATTTTAACGGTCACGTCACCTGTGGGGTAGTGACCACTATGGTGGCAGAGGTCAGATGTTAGAACATGTTTTCTCCCAACTTATGTGTCTTTGATGGCTCACCTACCTACTCTAACCCAGATTCAGGATCTAGTTTTGTTCTAGACCTCACTGTGTGTGATCCTTCTCTCATGCTGGACTTTGACTGGAAGGTTCATGACGACCTGTGTGGTAGTGACCACTTTCCAGTAGTCCTGTCATTGGTCAGCTGTGAGGAGGATTCACCAGCGGGGCGCTGGAATCTTAAGAAAGCTAACTGGCCTCTGTTCGCCTCCCTCTGTCAGTCTCGTATTGCAGAGGAGGAGAACCTGTTTCTTGTTTTACTTCTATTTTGTTGGACATAGCAGGTAAAACCATCCCTAAAACTTCCACATCAGTCCCTCGGAATCCGAGAGTACCGTGGTTCAACAAAGAGTGCCACAAGGCCCCAATAACGCACAAATCTGCTCAGTGGCGTGCTTTGTGTAATCTGTCGCAAGCAAGTATTTTAATCTTTAAAAGACAGAGGACTAAAGCCCTTTACATTTTTAAACGTGAACTCTGTGCTTCCTGGAGACGTTTCATCTCATCTTTATCTTCTAGGACTCCATCCCAGAAAGTCTGGAAGGCTGTTAGAAGAATTAGGGGCAGGGGTGGCTCGGCTTCTGTCAGCCATCTTGGAGATGGTGCCAGTTTGGTCACAGATAAAATGGCTGTGGCCAATTTGCTTGCCTCCACCATTTCCCATAATTCTTCAACAGAGCATTATTCACCCTTCTTCTAGAGAGAGAATGCCAAGCAAGAGTCTTGTATTTGTGATTTTAAATCGGATACCTCAGAAAATAATAATAATAATTACGGTATTTATAATGCGCTTATCTTATAATAATTATAATTCTAAGCGCGCACTCATAACTCGCACACGCATGCGCACGCTTTAGACAATGACTCACGTACCACAAATAGTGAAAATACATTACGACGGTCAGCTTGGGGTCAGAAGTGTGGTGGTATAGTGCTAGAACTTTTGAAAGAGGTGAGTTTTGAGGGCGGACTGGAAGGAGGAGAGAGAGTGTTTCTGACGGAGAGAGAGTGGGAGAGTGTTCCAGGTGGATGGACCGTATACTGAGAAGGAGCGGGTGCCGAAAGTGCTGAGTTTGGTGCGGGGGATGAGGAGGTGGAGAGGGTCGGAGGCGGAGCAGAGGGAGCGGGAAGGAGTGGAGGGGTGAAGTAAGTTGGAGAGATAGGTAGGAGCATAGTTGTTCAGGGATTTGTAGCAGAGAGACAGAATCTTGTATTGGATGCATTGGGGGATGGGGAGCCAGTGAAGGAGCTTGAGCAGGGGAGTGATGTGGTCGGATTTTTTCTTTCTGAGGACGAGGCGGGCAGCATTGTTCTGGACGCGCTGGAGAGAGAGTGGTAGAGTGAGGAAGGCTGGAAAGGAGAGAGTTGCAGTAGTCGATGTGAGATAAGATGAGAGAGACAGCGAGTTTGGTGGCAGCTTCGGTAGTGAGGTATTTTCTGATCTGACTGATGCGGCGGAGGTGGAAATAACATGCCTGGGCTGTGGCGGAGACGAAGCTGGTCATGGAAAGAGAGGAATCGAGGATAACGCCAAGGTTCTGGACTGAGTCAGAGAGGGAGATGGGGGTGCTGTCGAGTTGAAGGTGGAGAGAGGGAGGGGGCTGGGAAAGTTTCTGGCGAGTGCCTACCAGCATGGCTTCCGTTTTGTCATCGTTCAGCTTGAGCTTGTTTGCTGTCATCCAGTTTTTCACGTCTTCGTAGCAGTCAGCCGTGCGAGTCTGTAGTGTCTGAGCGTTGTCGAGTTTGTCTTTGTCTAGTAGTTGTGAGTCTTCAGCGTAGAGGTGGTGGTGTATGTGGTGAGACTGGATGATGTTGGACAGTGGAGAGGTGTAGAGTGTGAAAAGGACCAGGCCCAGGACGGACCCCTGTGGAACGCCGCAGGAGAGCCTGACTGGGTGGGATGAGATGCCGTCGATGGTGACAGACTGCTGTCTGTCGGAGAGGTAGGAGAGAAACCAGGAATGAGCAGAGTCAGTGATGCCAAAGGAGTGGTGAAGGCGGTGGAGGAGGATAGAGTGGTCTATGGTGTCGAAGGCGACAGAGAGATCGAGTAGCGTAAGAAGGGAGATGTTGCCCGAGTCAGTGGAGAAAAGCAGGTCGTTTAGGATATGTAGAAGGGCTGTTTCAGTGCTGTGATGTTTGCGATAAGCAGACTGGAAGAGACTGAGGAGGTTGTTGTCGGCGAGGTGGAGGTTGAGTTGGTTGAGGACAACCTTCTCAAGAAGCTTGGACAGGAAAGAGAGATTGGAGACTGGGCGGTAGTTCTTGAGTTCGTTTGGGTCGAGGTTGTGTTTTTTGAGGAGAGGACGGACGATGGTGGACTTGAAGATATCGGGGACGGAGCCATTCTCTAGAGATGTGTTGATGATGTCGGTAATGAAGGGCAAAAGTTTTGGGAGGCCGTCCCGGTAGAGAGAAGCTGGGAGGGGGTCTAGTTCGCAGGTTTTGAAAGGCATGGACTTTATGGTCTTGAGGACTTCATCCTGAGAGACGGGGCGGAAGGACGAGAGGGGGGTGGCAGAGTGTTGAGTGTGTTGCACAGAGTTTGGATTTTGTCGGAGAAATACTTGGAAAAAGCGGACGGAAGTTCTTCTTTACTGTGTGTGTTGGGAAGAGGAGAGTCTTTAGAAGTGCCTAGGAGTGTGTTCATGGTAGTGTAGGGGGTTTTGGAAGAAGTGGATTCCAGGATTTTGTTTTGAAGGTGTTTACGTTTGGAGTCGGAGATCATTCTGCAGACTTTGGATCTGGTGGTTTGGAAGATCTCTCTGTGAACGGTGAGGTCAGATGAGCGCCAGCGGCGTTCCGCTTGTCGACGCTCGCGCTTGGCCTCAGCTATGTCGTCAGTGAGCCAAGGGGAGGGGAGTCGGTTGGGTATGGAGCAGGTGGTGACTGTGGCATGGGTGTCTAGAAGTTTTCGAAGGGAGGAATCGAAATGGGATGCAAGATCGGGAGAGCTGGCGGGGTCCAAGAGAAGGTCAACAGCTTCGTCGAAGAAGTTCTCTCGGTTGACAGATTTTAGTTTGCGACGAGAGACAAAGAGCTTGGGTTTTTTTAGGGGAGGTAGGTTGAGGGTGACGAGAAAGCAAGGTGGTCGGAGGGAAGCACAGAAGAGGTGTCAGAGTTGAGGAAGAGTTGATCGGAGGTGTGGGTGATGATCCAGTCGAGGGTGTGGCCGAGTCGGTGGGTGGGTTTAGTGATGTGTTGTGTAAGATTGTGGTTTGAAAGTGACGTGCAAAGGCGTTTTGTGTCAGGGTGGTCGGGTTTGTCGAAGTGGAAGTTAAAGTCGCCAAGAAGGATATGTTTTCCGGGTCGTGTGCTGTAGTGGTCGAGGAGGAGATCGAACTCGGTGAGGAACATGGAGTTTGTGAGTTTGTTTTGAGAGCTTGGCCTCGCGCTGGGACCATGTGGCGTTGAGGCGCGTCCCCTGGGTGGTGGATAGGGGGTCCCTCATGAGAGTGGTGCACCGAATGAAATAAGGTGCCATGAACCAACATGGTCTAAGGGAAGGTGAGCCTGACAGAAAACCCCTGGTCCTCCTAGTAAGGGGGTTGGGCGTGGGGGTAGCTTCCCCACCCTGCAAATAAGGAAATAGCTACAAAAACGCCGACGAAAAGACAAACAGCAATTACTTTCCTGGAGGAGGAAGGTTCTTCTACCAGAAGATTTATGACGTCCTGTGGTGAAAGCTGGAAGTCTTCGGAAGCCACAGGACCGAGCCGCCTCTCTATCCAGGGACACAACCATGGGCACATGGAATGTCAAGACCATGTACCAGAGCGGCAAGGCCGCCCAGATAGCAGCGGAAATGCAAAAGTACAACCTTTCCCTGCTAGGTATCAGTGAAGCCAGATGGATGCAGTCTGGCCAGAAAAGGCTGTTAAGTGGGGAGATGATTCTGTATTCAGGTCATGAAGAGGAGAATGCCCCCAATACAGAAGGAGTAGCACTCATGCTGTCACCTGTGGCACAGAGAGCGCTGATGGGCTGGGAACCTCTTAGGCCAAGAATTATCACAGCAGCCTTTAAAACCAAGAAAAGGATCAAGCTGAACGTCATCCAGTGTTATGCGCCCACTAATGACAGTGACGAGGAAGAGAAACAAGAGTTCTATGACCGACTCCAGAGTGCCGTGGACAAATGTGCAGAGCAAGACATCACCATCGTCATGGGCGATTTTAATGCCAAAATAGGGGAGGACAACACCGGCTACGAAGAGGTGATGGGGAGACAGGGACTAGGGGAGATGAGTGAGAACGGCGAGAGGTTTGTAGACTTTTGTGCTCTAAACAGACTTGTCATTGGAGGCAGCATCTTCCCACACAGAAGAATACACAAAGCAACTTGGGTCTCACCTGACCATACTACAGAGAACCAAATAGACCATATCTGCATTAGCATGAAATTTAGAAGATCCCTTCAAGATGTTCGAGTGAGGAGGGGAGCAGATGTTGCCTCAGACCACCATCTGCTTACCTTAAGAATAAATCTCAAAGAAAAGCCGCACAGAGACAAAAAGAAGACGGCGCTATAATGTAGGCCTCCTGAGAGAGACTGGAGTGAGAAGAGTTCAAACTGGTGCTGTCCAACTGGTTTCAAGCGCTACAGGAGCTAGTAAATGAAGAGGAGGCGGTCACCACAGAGCAGCAGTGGAAGGCAGAGAGGTGCTGAACTCAACCTGCAAAGACACTGTAGGGTTCAGGAAACACCATCACAAGGACTGGCTGTCGGCACAGACCTTGAAGAAGATAGAAGTGAGGAAGCAAAAGAAAGCAGTTGTCAATAACAGTCGCACGAGAGCAGCCAAAACAAGGGCACAGGAGGAATACTCGGAAGCCAACCGCGAGGTGAAGAAGAGTATCAGGGCAGACAAGAGGGCCTACACAGACGGCCTGGCAGCAGAGGCAGAAAAGGCAGCAGGCAGCGGCAACATGAAACAGCTCTACGACATTACCAGAAAATTGTCGGGCAAGTATGGCCATACAAAAAGACCAGTAAAAGACAAAGAAGGCAAGCCTATTGCAGACAGAGCAGACCAACTTGACAGATGGGCCGAGTATTTTGAAGAGTTACTGAACAGAACCAGCCCACCCGACCCCCCAGACATCCAGCCAGCAGAGACCGACCTACCCATCAGCTGTGACAGACCCAGCCGGGAAGAGATCAGAAGAGCAGTGGCATTTTTGAAGAACGGCAAAGCAGCAGGGCCAGATGGCATCCCAGCGGAGTCTCTGAAAGCAGACCTAGAGACAACAGTAGAGATGCTGTACCCACTGTTTGGAAAGATCTGGGAAGAGGAGGTGATGCCGGATGACTGGAAGGAGGGGTACCTAATCAAGCTTCCCAAGAAAGGCGACCTCAGCAAGTGTTCCACTACAGAGGAATCACCTTGCTGTCAGTACCAGGAAAGGTCTTCAACAGGATCATCCTGGAGAGAATGAAGAGCTCCGTTGACCCCCAGCTGAGAGACCAGCAAGCAGGATTCAGGAAAAACCGATCATGTACAGACCAGATCGCCACTCTCTGCATCATCGTGGAATAGTCTGTATGTCAACTGTGTGGATTATGAGAAAGCATTTGACAGCGTGGACCGAGAGACTCTGTGGAAACTCTTACGACACTACGGTGTACCCACAAAGCTTGTCCGCCTGATCAAGAGCAGCTACGGTGGCATGACATGTCGCGTGATCCACGAAGGGCAGTTCACCAGGGAGTTCCAGGTCAGAACCGGTGTCAGCCAGGGGTGTTTGCTGCTCTTTTCCTCTTCCTACTGGCCATAGACTGGGTCATGAAGAGGACCACAGAGCAGAGAAGAAGCGGAATACAGTGGACACTGTGGACACAACTTAATGACCTCGATTTTGCAGACGACTTGGCTTTACTGTCCCACACTCATCAACAAATGCAGGACAAGACCACGAGGCTTGCTGACATCTCGTCCCAAGTGGGCCTCACCATCCACAAACAGAAAACAAAGACAAATGAGGCTGAATGCAACCAGGGAAGAACCAGTCTTGCTTGCTGGCACCCCGTTGGAGGAGGTGGGGAGTCCTTCACCTATCTCGGGAGCATCATAGACAAAAATGGCGGCACTGATGCAGATGTCAGAGCAGGAATCGTTAAAGCCAGAGCAGCCTTTCTCCAGTTGAAAAAGGTGTGGAGTTCCAGAGAGCTGTCACAACATACCAAAGTCCGGATTTTCAACTCCAATGTAAAAGCAGTTCTCCTATATGGAGCAGAGACTTGGAGATTGACAAAAACCACAGTCAACAGAGTACAGATCTTCATAAACAGTTGCCTTAGAAGAATTTTGAAAATCCACTGGCCAGAGAAGATCAGCAACAGCAGACTGGGAGAGAACAGAGCAGATAACAGCAGAGAATGAAATTGGGCGAAGAAGATGGGGATGGATTGGTCACAGTCTGAGAAAGCCAGCTTCCAGTATCACTAGGCAGGCATTGTCATGGAACCCCCAGGGAAAGAGGAAAAGAGGCAGGCCGAGAAACACCTGGCATCGAGACCTCCAAGCAGACATCAAGTGACTGGAAACCAACTGGATTAAAATCGAAGGAGAAACACAGGACAGGAGTCGCTGGAGGTCTCTCGTCGACAGCCTATACCTGGGGAGGGATGACAGGCGTAAGTAAGTAAATTTGAGAGCTTGGAGGGGGGCGATAGATACATGAGAAGATGAGGGACTGGCTAGGGAGTGTTGCTACGGCCTCGACAGATTCAAAGGAGGGATGAGCAAAAGGGAGAGACTGAGAGAAGGAGAGGTGAGCAGAAAGACAGTCCCTGTAGATGATGGCAATGCCACCCCGTCTGGAAGCATGCGGGAAGGAGGCCAGGCGGTAGCCACTCGGAGTGACGCTGGCGATGATGGGTTCAATTTCATCGCCAGCTGAGCGGAGCCACGTTTCGGTGATCACGACAACATCTAGGTCATTGTCTAGAATGAAATCTGAAATCACGCCGGCTTTGCCATCTTTGCAGACAGACTGTGCATTGAACAGACACAGTTTTAGGTTGGATGAGCCAGAAGAGGAAGAGAGAGAAGAAACGGACGAAGAAGAGAACAAAGGAAGAGGAGGGTGGGGAGGGGGGAAAGAGGATGAAGGAGGGGGGAGGAGGGAAAAGATGGGAAGGAGAACCGGGCAAGAAAGAGGATGCGAGAGGAGGGTGAGGGGAGAGGAGGAGGAAGGGGAGTAGGAAAAGCTGAGGGAGGGGGAGGGCGAAGGGGAGGAGAAAGGGGGGAGAGGGGACGAGGAGGAAAAAGCAGGCGAAGGAGGAGGGGTGAGGGGAGGGCGGGGGAGGGGGTGGCCGAGGAGAGCAGGGAGCGATAGATGAGCAAGAGAGGAAAAGAAATGGGAGAAGAAGGAAGGGAGGTGGAGAAATCGAGGAGGCGGGGGAGGCGGAAGGGATGGAAGGGCATAGGAAAAGGGGAAGAAGTGTGTGTTTGTGATGGTAAGTCCCCCCTTTTGCTAATTCCGCCCCTCTGGCCTCTTTTTCGCGATCTGATGCCGCGTAAGGCATCTGCAACACTGTCAGCGGCACTGGCCGCGCAGTAGGTGGCGTGGCGACGTAGAGATAGCAGTTGTTGGCGTGTGTATTTGATGAGCATGATTGTTTGTGGGGACAAGAAAGAAGAAGATGAGAAGAGGGTTCAGTAGGGTGTGTGTGTGTGCCGGTGTGTGTGTGAGCGGTGTGGTAGGGGAGCGACCTGATTTCCGGTCGGTCAGCAGCGAGATCGGGCAATGGCGCGAGTTGGGAGGGCGAGATGTCGACGGGAGAGCACACGTAAACCTATAGAACGGTAGGAACAGTAACGAGTTTACAACAACCAAGCAGCAGATGCAACCACAGGTGGCAAACAGACTCTCACAGTAAACACTTCACACACTACCACGCAGCACATGAAAACAGGGCGGCGGAAAGGCCCGGCGAACCCACGCTGCGGAAGAAGCAAAATGGCGACGTAAACAAAATTCAAATGACAGACACAATTCAATACGATACCACTCAAACAGCAACCAGATCCGACGAAACACAAGCATAATCATCATCAGCGCACTCTTCACCAACGACCTTGTGCCAGAGCTACCAAAAGGAGTACACACAGCCCTGTACGCAGACGACCTGGTACTCTGGTGCACAGAAGAGTATGCAACAACTGCTACATACAGGATGCAGCTAGCCCTGGACAGGCTGACAGACTGGACCAACAACTGGTGTGTGACCATCAACACAGAAAAATCATCAGCCACACTCTTCTCTCTCTCCAACAAGGCAAAGGCTGGCAACCTAACACTGGGCAACACCCCGCTGCGGTATGAAGACCAACAGACATACCTGGGAGTCACCCTTGACAAGAGGCTGACGTGGAAGCCGCACATTTGGAATGCAGAAGCGAAAGCTAGAAGAAAGCTGAACATCATGAGAAAACTGGCTGGAACACAATGGGGAGCCAATGAAAAGATCCTCAAAAATGTATATCAAGGCACAGTGAGACCACACCTTGAGTATGGATCTAATGCATGGTTGACGGCAGCCCAGTCACACCAGCAGACCATTGACAGAGTTCAGAACCAGGCACTGTGTATCATCACCGGCGCAATGAGATCCACACCAATTGAAAAGATGGAAGAGACAACAGGCATCCCACCCCTGCACATGAGAAGAGATTGCAAAGCCTTGATACAGTCCACAAAAATCAAGTCTTCCAAAGACCACCCTATGAACACTAGGATGAAACAACCAACCTCAGGGAGACTGAAAAGATCAAGCTTTGTGAAGGAGACGAGAGCACTGCAGAGAAAACACCAGGCAAAGCTGCCTGCGCAGGTAGAGGCTCTGAATCCTGCTAGCGACCTTCCACCTTGGGAAAGTAAGCCAGAAAACATCACCATCTCTTCCACGGTACCCTACATCACCACCAAAGATGAGCACAGCACTGTGAGCAAGAAAGCCCTGACACTGGCCATGCTCGAAGAAAAGTATCCCCAGGAAGCATGGATACGGGCATACACCGATGGATCAGCCACAGATGCAGTTCAAGATGGGGGAGCTGGGGTGTACATTCAGTACCCAAACGGAAAATGGCAGGCAGACGCAGTACCAACAGGCCTTCACTGCACAAATTACAGAGCTGAGGTGGAAGCCCTGGTCCACGCAGCTAACACCCTTAGTGGCACTGCAGACCCTGATGCCCAGATTGTCTTCCTTACTGATGCCATGTCTGTCCTTGAGGCAGCAACAGCAAGCAAACTGCCACGTCTACAAGAGGCACTGCAAAACATCAAGTGCACCAGACTGGTGCTGCAGTGGATCCCTTCACACTGTGGCATCTACGACAATGAAGAAGCTGACAGAATGGCAAAAGCGGGCGCAGAGAAAGAACAAGATGAAAATGGAGTCAGCTTCACAGAGATGAAGACCATCATTAAGTCTGTGTACAGACCACCACAACGGCCCAAAGACAGTTACCATCAGCTGTCCAGACAAGAGCAGGTGACCATCTTTCGTCTGAGGACCGGGCACAACCGACTCAATTTCCACCTGCACAGACGCTTCCACCTCGTGCCATCTCCCCTGTGCCCTTGTGGAGAAGCAGAGCAGACCACAGAGCACATCCTCCAGGACTGTGGGAACCACCAGCCGCTGAGGGAGGAGATATGGCCGAAGCCCGCCACTCTACAAGAGAAACTGTACAGGCCTGTGGAGGCACTACAGAAGACCACAGATTTCATTTTGAGAGCCAAACTCCAAGTGTGACGGCGTTCGAGAAGAAGAAGAAGATCAGCGCACTCTTATACGATACTCAGCAGACTTTCAGCACATGAAACAGTACATCCAACAAAAAACCACTAAAACACTGGGAGTGAAAAACATGTGGTAGGTCGCACAAACAAGATGGCGCCCCTTCAAATCAGAAGACTACAATACCCCTTTTACATTATCAGAATTGCAGCAAGCCCTGCAAAAATGTAATGACTCTGCTGCAGGACTTGATATCATCCACTATCAGCTCCTAACGCATCTGCCTGAGAAGTCACTCCTCGCTCTTCTCAAGGCCTTTAACTATATTAAGATAACTGGCCATTTTTCACCATCTTGGCGCCAGGCTGTGGTTGTGCCGATCCCCAAGCCGGGTAAGGATCCTTCCAACCCGGGCATCTACTGGCCAATCGCTTTGACTTCATGTTTATGTAAAACTATGGAACGCCTGGTCAACTCCCGCCTGGTGTGGCATCTTGAGTTACAGGGTCTCATCACAGACCCCCGGTGCGCTTTCCGGTGCTTTCGTAGTACAACTGACCATTTAGTCCGTTTTGAGTTGTTCATTCGAGATGCTTTTGTCAACAAGCAGCATGTCTATGCAATTTTCTTCGATCTTGAGAAGGCATATGACACTACTTGGAAGTATGGTATAATGTCTGACTTGTTGGACATGGGTTTTAAAGGGTACCTGCCCGTTTTGATTCAATTTTTTTTTTTGTCTAACCGGTCCCTTGAGAGTTTCTTGCAACTGTGCGTTGATCACATCCAGGGGTGGGTGTCTCTCAACGGTTTCAAGTTCTCACTCTCCAAGATAGTCTGTGTGCATTTTACTAACCAGACGAAATTTTTTCCACAACCTAGCCTGAGCATTGCTGGAGTGCCAATTAAGGTGGCCGAGGAGGCAGAGTTTCTGGGGGTCATCTTTGACAAAAGACTGACCTTCCACAATCATATTAATTACCTTAGAACCTCTTGTCAGAAGGCTCTCAACGTTCGTGTCGTTGGTCATACTGACTGGGTGCGGACCACACTGTCTTACTTCTACTGTACCGGGCCCTTGTTCGGTCCAAACTGGATTACGGCTCTGTGGTATATGGCTCGGCTTCCATTTCTGTTCTACAGCGTCTGAACACAATTCACCATCAAGGTCTGCGGATACGTCTGGGGGCCTTCAGGCCGTCTCCAGTTCCTAGTTTGTTTGCCGAGGCAGGGGAGCCTTCTCTCAAGCTCCGCACCATCCTTCTCATGCTCAGCTATGTTCTGAAACTGAAGGCCCATCCAGACAATCCTGCCTATGATTGTGTTTTTAAACTGCCATTTGCAGAGATTTACGATACCCATCCGGGAGCTGTCCGTCCATTTTCCTTCCGTGTCCGACCTCATCTGCAGGCGGCCGGAGTGGACCTGAACAGAGTTTTGGAATCGCTGCAACACATCACTCCACCCTGGCTATTACCAATTTCTGACATTTTGCTGGACTTGACCGCCCACAAGAAGGACTCTACTCCACCAGCCATATACCAACAGAGCCTCATTGAACTCCTTTCAAGTTTTCCTGGGTATTGTCATAATTATACGGACGGTTGAAAGTCTGAGGATGGGAGAGTGGCTGCGGCCACAGTGTCTTCTAGCCATCCTAGACACCCATATAAGCACCGCCTCCCACACCATTCATCTGTATTTAGTGCAGAAGTGCAGGCGGTTCTGCTGGCACTCGAGCATGCTTATCAGTCTAGGGAAAGGAGCTTCCTGATTCTGTTTGACTCTTTGATGAAGGAATATTATGACATCATTTTTATTTGGGTCCCAGGGCATGTGGGTATTGAAGGCAAAAGGATCGCAGATTCTGCTGCCAACGATGCCCACAACGACCCTGTCCCTGACATACACACTGTTCATAGTGATTTTAAGCCTGTGATTAGTGCGTACATAGCCCGCGAGTGGCAGTCTGAGTGGGACAAAGAGGAAGCTAACAAGCTGCATGAAGCTCTTCCTAAGGTGTCCGACAGTCTACCTTATCGCTGCGGCAGCCGCTGTGAGGAGACTGTCCTTGCTCGGCTCCATATCAGGCACACGTATATTATGCACTCATATTTACTAAAACAGGAGAAGCGTCCATGGTGTTATGCCTGCGATGAGCAGTATTCCGTTAAACACTTTTTTGCTGTCTTGTGCCGATCTAATTGACACAAGATATAAACACTTCACAGCAGACTCCTTGAAGGTTTTGTTCCGGGATGTACCCCCCGGACAAAATCTTCAGTTTTCTGAGAGAATGCAATATTTTTTAATAAGATTTGAGAATTCATAGGCTATGTTAATTCTATTATTTTGACCTTTTTGAGAGTCTGTAGACGTTTCCTTTAAAGACCTATGCGACGTTTTATCATGAAATATTTTAAAGATATATTTACATCTTGTCTTTTAGTCTGGCTGGCCAGATTTTTACCCACCCTGCCTGCTCCGCTTTAAACCCAAAATAACTAACTAACTCCATGTCCTGTTTCGTCATGCTAGAGCTGAATAGGTTTTAGATGTGTTACTTGCTAGTTGCATGCAAAAATAATAATTGTCAAATAATCATTGTCTTTCAGATGGCAATGCCAGCAGGTTTGACCAACCTGGGCAACACATGCTACATGAATGCCACCATCCAGTGTTTACGGACAGTGCCAGAGCTAAAAAATGCATTGAAAAAGTAAGTTCTTTGTTCTTTGATTTAAAAGAATAATAATTAGGCAGTTTAACATTGTCATTCGCGAAGTCATTCTGTTTAGGTAGTTTTTTTGTGTGAAATCTATTCATTTATTCATTTATTGCAGGTACAGTGGTGGTCTTACAGTTGGTGGTGCAATTGCGCCTTCAGACTCCATCACAGCAGGTAAAATGTTTTGAAGGAAGTTTAATAAAATGTTAATAACTGATATCTGTCAGGGTAGCAGGCCTTCTGAAAAATCAAGAAAAGCGCTGTCAGAACAGACTCATTTTAGAAGATTCATGTAGGTGCCATTATTTACAAAATTGAACTGATAACAATGCATTGCTTTAAAGCTGTTTTCTTTGATAAATTGAAATTCTTCTGCTAGAACCTTTACTCTAAATTTAGTCTAACATTGTCTAAATTTAGTCTACACTAAAACTCATATATATATATGTTAAACCATGTGTGGTGGTGATTTGTGTACTGAGACTTCCTTTTGACGCACAGGTTCTGGCACCAAGGCTCTGCCAAGGGGCTGGAGAATGTGTGTCAAAAGCAAGTCGAAGCTTGTAAATCATCACAATCCATGGTTTAACATAATTATTTATCCCACTGTCTTATGTTCCCTATTTCATGTCATACTGGTTTGACAGCCGAAAAGACTTGATAGAGCCTACAAGGATGTTTTTCTTACTTTGGTTTTCTTGTAATAACCCTGAAAGTACCTCCATAACACAAAGTCCGACAGCTGTGAAGTCAGCAATTGTTTATTGAGTTCTACTGTGATGTCAATAATTCTTAAATGCTTTCTAATGCATGCTGTGCCTGAATTTACATCATATGTGGCCCTGGTTTGAGTGTGTGATTCCATTGAGAATATTGGTGTTTGAGGAAAAAGAAGAGGAATATTGGTGAAAAGTCAGAAACCACTCAGTATTTTGGCTATGATGAAATTTTGAGCTATTCAGTGATAGCATTTGTTGTGACATAATCTGTATTAATTTTATATAGTGAATGAAAGGAATGAAATGCAGCACACTGCATAAATAGTTGCAAATGAAATCAAAGACTTGATTTTGTAAGCTACAACCAAACAAATGTAATGGGCAAGACTGTGAAGAAAACAGTTGTCATGATAACCATATTGATCCAAATACTGACTGATGTATATTTTTTATGACTCCACTGGCATTCTCAATGGACCTACACTCAGATAGGGCCATGTGGTTGCAACATCCTCTGTAAAATAGGGTATGGTCGCTGGACATGATAATGAACTTTTGATGTCATCTCAGATCTGACATGCTGGCAACAAAAATTGTGCTTGTGATTACCGCACAGAAAAGACATGTAGAGATCATCCATGCGGACAGTGGAATAAATATAGATTAATTATGCCTGACCTCTCATTAAACAAAATAAATCATGAGTGCTCAGGTCAACTGAAAAAACGCGAGTTTTAGCAAGCAAATTTCTTAATACTACTTTTGAAAGTGTTTTTATGTTTAATTAACATATTTTCTCCTTTGAATTGGTGCTGTTCCACATGCCTTGCACGTGACTGAGTTGCTGCTTATGCAGGCTCAGCCACAGTAGCTGATCGTTCTGTCGCAGTTCAACAAAGCGGGTAATTGTGGCATCAGAGACAACAACCGCTTTATCACCACACTTGAAATTGAGATAGCCTTGTATCACATGGGCGTGAAAAGGGTGTGAGCTGTATAAACAAATGTAACGAAATATAATTCACTTTTGTGCTGTGCAGCTTTTCGGGATCTGAATGGATCCATGGACCGGTCATCGACAGCCATCCCTCCTATCATTTTCCTGCAGGTGCTACACATGGCCTTCCCACGCTTTGCTGAGAAGGGTGAAGGAGGGACTTACGTGCAGCAGGTGAAACCATTCTTGACTCTTTCACTTTCAGTGGTAACTGCAGGAAGTGTATTGGCTGCAATAGTACCTGAAGGTGTTCAGCATGTGTAGTAGTTACCAACTTGATATGACCTTCAATGTAAAACAAATTTAAAGTAAGATTTTTAGTGGGTAAGTTGATTCTATTTTAGTACAGCTGTGATAATAATAATAATAATAACTACAGTATTTATAATGCGCTTATAATAATTATAACTCTAAGCGCGCACTCACAACTCGCGCACGCATGCGCATGCTATAGACAATCAGAGTTGCCAACCACTACGGAATTTCCGTAGTTTACTACGGGAGTCGATGTGTTACTACGGAAGTATTAAAAATACTACGGAAAAGCAAAAATCAACAATAGTAAAAACAACAAAAGTTTTAAGGTTCGTTGAGCGCCTGTGGCTACGTTGTAGACCTCCGGGCGAATCAAGGTCACGGTCACCCAACTACGTGTTACTGATCACAGCTTCCGGCGCGTGTTAGGCTTTGAACCAATCATTGTGAAGCCTGAGTATGAGAGCAGACGACGGAAGTTAGCGGAACACGGCCAGATGTTACCGATGCACGCGCACCTCACGGCTACCGCCATTTCGATCACATCGCAAACATATCGCGTGCAGACATCGTTGAGAAGAATTCTAGCAGAGCAAAGGATATAATATAGACAAAGAGTGTGATAATAAATGGAACTGTGCGACCATTGGCCGCTTGGCGTGTGGGGTGCACCATTTTTAACAGCAGCCGGTGCTGAAGTGTCACACTGTTAGCCAGGCTGTCGTAAGTCTAGTAGTAGTGGTGTGAAATAGGCCGCGAGGCCTTTGCAAATGTCCTTTCTTTCTTTAATTACTTTATGGGTCTTTTATGCATGCATTTTTTCCTAAAAATCATTCATCATAGCAATAGAAAATCTCATTAAATTTTGGTAATTCATCTAGCTGCCCCAAAAAGTTGTTTCAATTTAGGTCGTCGATGCCATTATAAATTTTAAAAGCTTGGATTAAGTCTCCACGTATTCTACATCCACGTAAGGAGTGTAGTCAAAAATATTTGAATCTAAGTCATAGTTTTACATTCTTTAACCAGCTTTGTTGCTTGTCTCTGTACCCTTTCGAGTGCAACTGACTGTCTCTTTGACCCTCGGTACCGTACAGTGTTTGCATATAAATGTGGTCTGACTAGTGCTTTATACAGTTTATTGAAAGAGTCCGTATCCAAATAATTAAAGGCTGTCTTAACTACTCCAACCTTTTTGTTGGCCTTATTGATACAGTTCTGAATATGGGGATCAAAAGATAGAACTTCATCAAAAACAACATCTAAGTCCCTTTCCTCCTCACAAGATACCACCTTTTTAATGTCACTGTTAACTTTCATCTAGTAATCATGTTCAGGATTGTTCCTTCCAGCATGCAAGACCTTGCATTTCTCTACATTAAAATGCCAATCCCATGTGTCGGACCACTCTTGCAAGTGATCCAAATCATACTGCAGCACGTCTTTATTGATCGATTCATTATAGATTTTAGTATCCTCTTATTAACACAGTCAATACTATAAAAGTAACACTTTACTCTGAAAGTAACATAAAAGTAACACTATACTCTGAAAGTAACATAAAAGTAACACTATACTCTGAAAGTAACACTCGCGCGGGCGCAAATCTGGCGACTGGATTTTTTCAGGGATTTTTAAGAATTTGTATTGTGAGCCCTGAATGTGGTCAGAGATTTTAACGACATTATCAGCAAGGCTTGTGTTTGTGTATAGTTACATTAGTAATGCATCGCAGCGACGCACATTGACTACTGAAATTGTCATGAAACTACTGAAATTCTAAATTTTGACTACTGAAAAAAAAAAATTGGGGGGTTGGCAACTCTGGACAATGACTCACGTACCACAAATACATTACGACAGTCAGCTTGGGGTGGGTTGTGTGGTGATATTATAGTGCTAGAACTGTTGGAAGAGGTGAGTTTTGAGGGCGGACTGGAAAGAGGAGAGAGTGTTTCTGACGGAGAGAGAGTGGGAGAGTGTTCCAGGTGGATGGATCGTAGAAGGAGCGGGGCCGAAAGTGCTGAGTTTGGTGCGGGGGATGTGGAGGCGGAGCGGAGGGAGTGGGAAGGAGTGTAGGGGTGAAGTAAGTTGGAGAGATAGGCAAGAGCGTAGTTGTTCAGGGATTTGTAGCAGAGACAGAATCTTGTATTGGATGCGTTCCGGGACGGGGAGCAAGTGAAGGAGTTTGAGCAGGGGAGTGATGTGGTCAGATTTTTTCTTTCTGAGGACGAGGCGGGCGGCATTGTTCTGGACGCGCTGGAGAGTGAAAGTAGTGACATGAGGGAGGCCGGAAAGGAGAGAGTTGCAATAGTCCATGCGAGATAAGATGAGAGAGACAGCAAGTTTGGTGGTGGCTTCGGTGGTGAGGTATTTTCTGATCTGACTGATGTGACGGAGGTGGAAATAGCATGCCTGGGCCGTGGCGGAGACGAAGCTGGTCATGGAAAGAGAGGAATCGAGGATAACGCCAAGGTTCTTGACCGAGTCAGAGAGGGAGATGGGGGTGCTGTCGAGTTGAAGGTGGAGAGAGGGAGGGAGCTGGGGGAGTTTCTGGCGAGTACCTACCAGCATGACTTCCGTTTTGTCGTCATTCAGTTTAACCTTGTTTGCTTCATCCAGTTTTTCACGTCTTCGTAGCAGTCAGCCGTACGAGTCAGTAGTGACTGAGTGTTGTCGAGTTTGTCTAGTAGTTGTGAGTCATCAGCGTAGAGGTGGTGGTGTATGTGATGAGACTGGATGATGTTGGACAGGGGAGAAGTGTAGAGTGTGAAAAGGACCGGGCGCAGGACGGACCCCTGTGGAACTCCGCAGGAGAGCCTGACTGGGTTGGAGGAGACACCGTCAGTGGTGATGGACTGCTGTCTGTCGGAGAGGTAGGAGAGAAACCAGGAGTGAGCTGAGTTGGTGATGCCAAAGGAGTGGTGAAGGCGTTGGAGCAGGATAGAGTGATCTATAGTGTCGAAGGCAGCAGAGATATCGAATAGCGTAAGAAGGGAGATGTTGCCCAAGTCGGTGGAGAGGTGCTGATTGTTGCCATATCATGTCCCATGACTTCTTAGATTAGAAAGAATTAAAACAACTAAATATATTGATCACCTCGCTAGTGTGTTTTGTTTGAAGTCATCGCACACAGTGAGAAAATCGGATAACAATGACCAGTGAGCACCAGCAGTAGGGTAGGACACCTCTCGTTAAATTCAATAGCGGACCGCCTAACTCTGCAGCAAGCATAGACATTCATTATCCCTCACAGCTGTGCCTATGGTCTTCCTATCATTGCCTGTGTTCTTTGTTAGAGGAGGCGTACGAGGGTTCAGCATCAATTATTGCACCCTCTAGGTCATAACCGCCGGCTGCCGAGCGTGGTGAAACTTGACACCTCTAAAAATCATAGTCCTTGATGCGCATCGAATCAGTGTTTCTTATTAATACATTTACATGTGTGATCATATAGATCTAGGAGGAGGTCACGTTGTAGTCTGTGTGAAGCTGCTCCCAAATGCCCAGCAGCCAGTCAAGTGGGGAGATAAGCCTTGTGCCAGAAGTCTAGACCGTCATTATACGCTCTCTGCCTCCTACCCTCTTTATGTACAATCATTTATATATGTGTTCTTCATCTGGAGAGGGCCCCCACCTGGGTCTGCCCTGGGGGACTTGGGTGGGGTTAACTACTTTTTAGTTCCCAGGGTCACCCTGGTCAGCCCCACAGGGTGGGTTTTCCTCTCTATTCAGGGGCATGTGTTTCTGTCTACCCTTTGTCCATTTACCTGTATTTGCCTTTTTAAAACTCTCCCTACTGTCTGCGCTGCCTGTAGCTCTTGATATTGGATGTGTGTTGCTGAATGGTCTTAGCTTTATTTAGGCCCCGTGTCTTGGGTTTATTTAACGTATTGGACCGGCTGGCGACATACATTCAATTAGTTTTTTTTCACAAGCAGTGCAGGCACGTCCTGAGAAAGCCTTGTTGCTGTCGGGACGTTAAGCAATGTACAATCAATCAATCAATCAATCTGGAGAAGGTTTGTGGGAGTTCAGTGTGTGGACACCCTTCCAGCTGTCGCATCAGGCGTGTGTGCAGCACCTCATGGAGTGCAATACAGCCGAGGCCGGTGACAAATTATTTCGCAGTTCATCGCCGTCTGCGGTCGGTCCGATTTTTTTTCAGGATCCAAGGTACCCCGCGCTATATCCGTGTTCGCGGTGTAACGATTCGCAATATGTCAGATCACAGCTGTGCTTGTTGTGTTCTATTTTTCAGGATGCTAACGAATGCTGGGTGGAGATTGTTCGTAGTCTGCAGCAGAAACTGATTGTCAACAGCCAAGAAGAGGGACAGGTAGTGAGTTTCTTTTGAAGATGTATACATGTGCTTTCAGCCACATGTGGATTGGCATAGATTACATGGAGAGAATGTGTGTTGCAAGTAGTTGTAGGGAAAGGACCAGGATGTTGCATTTGTTTCCTCAAAAACATTACCGATGACATTACTTTGTGGAAGTGTCTACTATTTACTCAATTTTAGCCTAAGAACCCGTTGTGTTCATACACAACCCGGGAGGCACTCTGGGAACCCCAAGTGGGGCAGAGAGTAGCCTCCCGTCCCTGCCCATTCGGTTCTGAGTCACGTGGTGGGCCAACCAGTTGTTCTACTTAACTCATGCTGTGCAGACTTGTTTTCAGCGCTAGCCTATGGACCCTGACTGTGTATGGTGCGACCGGTTTTAGCGCCGATCGTCTTGCCTTGTTGGTACTTCAGACTTTGTGCTTCGTCTTCGACGCTTCTGTTCTGCGTTCTGGGAGGGCTTCATTTCCTGTGCTACCGGTGCTTCCCTCTTCTGCGCCTTCTGTAGGGACGTCCACCCGCCGTCGCACGCTGAGGGTGTTATGGAGGTTCCTCCCCCCCGTCCCCACTTCGACTGAGCGGTAAGGTAGCGGTACCAGCCCTTGGCTGGCCCCCGGGCAGGGCGCCGGCTTCGATCAGAGGCACTTTGTTTCGCTCATACTTTCGTTGTACCTTGCGCGTCAGACTCTCGACTTACTTAGTTATTGGTGTTTAATGCCGAGCAGGCGACTAAGGCCATCTCATGGTGGACGCTCGACTTAGCTTGGCGGGGCCCCTCGTTGCCGTCGCCTTGCATGTCTGATATGTGTTGCAGCTGCCAGGTGCGTACCTGCACGCAATGCGGCGATTTCCAATGGCCCACGGACACCCACAGGTCTGTCTCCCCTGCGCTGGCTGCGCATCCGACCACACCTGCGAGGTCTGCTCCACCTGACCTGAGCAACGTTGGTCGCAGTTATGGAGTTTTTACAGGCGCGAGCGCCCCAGACTGATGAGTGATCAATCAACCATTGTGGCGCCCCCCTCCGTGCCCGGAGCAGTGACCACACGCACCCACACCGACCTTGTGGACCGGACGACACGCTGGACACGTGTGGCCAGCTCTTCTTGCAGGACTGAAGCCACCGTGACTCCCACCAGGAAAAAGCCCGCTGACTCTTACGGGGAGTCATATAGCTGGCAGAGCGCCCGCCTCACTGAGACCGGCCTGCAGAAACGCGCTTCGCGCCATCAATTGTCCACTGGTAGTCCTGACTTGTCTCTCCACGGAAAGCTCGCAGACTCTTTACGGGGCGTCATATAGCCGGCAGAGAGCCCGCCTCACTGAGGCCGGCCAGCAGATCCTGTACCCTCCCTCTCTGCCAGCAGCTCCAGACACTCTCGCTCGTCCGGGAACCAGCGTGGGAAGGACCGCGATGCGCGTCACTCCAGCAGACGCAGCCCTCGCCCCTCCGCGTCCTCGTCGCTCTCGTCCAAGTCTCGCGCTTTGGTTCCGCGGCCAGCTTCACGTTCGTTTCGTTACTACTCGCCTCGCCCGCCGCGTCGCCTTCGCCACGTCGGTGCTCGAGTAGGTGCTCACCTGACCGGGATCCGCGACCCCGCTCCCGTCATCGCAGTTGCTCCCCCCGCTCGAGGCGCCAGCCTTGCTCCGCCCGCCCTTTGCTCCGGCACCTCTCGCCTCCGTCGTCGCCCCGTCTTCGACAGCGGAGACCCCCCAAGGATTCAGCGCTTACCCGCTGCTCCTTCATCCCAATGCAATGGAGCTGTCTTGTCCTCCGTTCCCCGTCTTCCTCACCGGTTTTCTTCCCCCTTGTATGACGCCGAGGCCCTGAACCTCCTGCCCGAGGACTCTGTCCCCGATCTCCTTGGCGGCCTTAGCCGCTCCCCCTCGCCCCGCTCGCCCTCGCTCGGTGATCCCGCTTCCCCTAGGATTCCCTCGTCATCGCGTGCGGAGACTATTCTCGCCCTGGATGAGGCGTCACGTCTGATTGCGGCCGCTCTCCCCACTGAGGCCTGCCCCCCCGTCACCCCCACTCAAGAGGAAGGTTTCCGCTTTCATCAACCCGGGACCTTAGGGACACCTTCTCCACCTAGCTCCAACAGTCCAGTTCCCGGGACTACGACTTCTCTGACCGTCGCTGGCCGGCTTGACTCGACATTGCCTTTCACCAGGACTGGTATGCGGGCCCTCAGGGCCCCCGTTCGGCCCATGGACTTCGCAGTCAGTCTGGACCTGTCCGACGCATATCTCCACGTCCCCATGCACCCCGCATTCAGGAGATTTCTCCACTTCGCCTTCAACGGCGTGATCTACCAGTTTCGGGCCCTCCTGTTTGGTCTCAACCTCAGCCCTTGGGTTGCTCCCACATCATGGACACCGTAGTTGCCAAGGCCAGAGAGTCGTCTTCCAGTCCGACCTCAAACTACCTAGATGACCTCCTCCTGAGGAACCAGTTGGCGGCCGGCCTTGTGACGGACAGGGATGCGCTGCTTCGGCTGTTATCGCGGTTGGGGTTCCTGGTCAACGCAGGCAAGTCGGACCTCGCTCCCTCACGCCGGTTCTCCACCTTGGCATGGAATTTGCAACCGACCTCAGCACGGTGCGTTGACCGGAGCCTCGGATCCAGAAGATAGCCGCCCTAGCCGGCCTGATAGCCCAGGAGGAAGCAGCCCCCGCCAGAGTTGGCTTCAGCTTCTTGGCTTGATGAATGTAGCGGCGGATCTACTCCCCCTCGGTCATCTTACTCCCGGCTGCTGCAGCTGCACCTCCTGTTCCATTGGCATCCATCCTCCGGCGATGTAGCTGCCCCGGTCCCCGTGACTCAGGTGCTTCATCACCATCTGCGGTGTTGGACGGACACTTCGTAGCTCGCTTCGGGAGTCTCCCTTGCCTCTCCGCCCCCTCAGTTCTCCCTTTGTGTCGATGCAAGTCGCTCTGGGTGGGGTGCTCATCTGCTGCCGCGGTTCCTCACGACGTCCGGCCCCTGGCCTCCAGAACTGATGGACAGACACATCACCTGGTTAGAGCTGCAAGCGGTCTGGCAAGCCCTCATCACGTGGGAAGCGCACCTCCGTCACCAGGAACTACTCATCCTTTAGGACAACGCTACGGTGGTTTCCTACATTCAGAAGCAGGGCGGTACGCGCTCCCCAGACCTGTGCATACTCCTCTACTGACTGATGCGCTAGTGCGAGGACCGCAGCATATCCCTCCGAGCTCGACACATTCCGGGCGACCTGTACGTTTTGGCTATCTCCCTCTCTTGGCTATGCCAGGACATCTTTCAAATGATCTGTCCTCACTGGGAGACGCCTATGATTGACCTGTTCACCACGAGGTGGAATCACCAGCTTCCCCTCTTTGTCTCCCCAATTCCAGACCCCCTTGCCTGGGCAGTCGACGCGCTCTCCATTCAGTGGGACGTTCTCATCGCGTACGCGTCAGTTCTCGTCCCCAAAGTCCTTACTCCAGCTTTGAGGATGCAATGCGGTCATCTTGCTGGGCGCACCCCGTTCTCCTGGAACCGGTCTTGGACCACCGACCTGCTCAGCCTCGCCACGGGCCCTCCCCTGCTGCTGCCCACCCCGAGCACGATGCTCAAGCAACCTGCCCGCCGCTGTTCCGCCTGTGCCTGGAGCGGCTCCTCCTTCACGCCTGGAGTTTGTGCGGCAAGCCCTCACCGCTAGAGGCTTCTCGAGTGCAGCAGTGGAAGCGATCGCTACAGCCTGCAGACCCTCGACCAGGCGTGTCTACAAGGGAAAGTGGCGAGTACTGTGGTCTTGGTGCATTGATCTGCATCTCTCCCCCACCGAACTGACGAATCCCCAGCTCGCTGACTTCTTCCTCTGGCTCTTCGGAGACCAAGGTTTGGCCCCCATCACGATCAGGGGTTACCTATCCATGATTGCAGTCACTTACCGCCACCTTGGCCACCCCGACCCCAGCGAATGCACGACCTCGCCGACCTTAGGGCTCACTTCGGCCTGCAACATCCAGTTCCCCGCTCGCTGATTCCTCGTGGGGACCTTCCCTGGGTACTGATGTGGCTTAACTCCAACAGGTTCGAACCACTTTTCCTGGCCCGCTTCGTGGATGTGACTCGAAAGATGTGCTTCCTGTGGGCCCCTTGCCACGGCGGCCCAAGTAAGCGAGCTACACGCGCTGTCAGCGCGCCCTGCCTGCCTGCAGTTCAGGACGGATGGTTCCTTGCAGCTTCTCACTGACCCTTCCTTCCTCGCTCAGACTAGGTCTCCATTGACTGCGCCACAGGTGATTACCTTTCGGCCGCTGATGGGTGTGAACTTTCCCCGGGAGACCAGGCAACAAGATCCTGTGTGTGCCCTGCGCGTTTACCTACGCCGATCCAAAGCCGTCCGGAGGGGACGCTCACGCCTCTTTCTGCCTTGAACCCAGGCAGAACTGACATAACAGCCCAGACGATATTTTCCTGGCTACACTGGGTCCTACTAGGACCTCTCCCCGGAGGGAGTGAAGAGGCTTAAGATACGCACACACGAGGTTCGAGCCGTGGCCACGAGTCACATTCGACTGAACTGCGCTGTCACATCGTGGCTGCAGTGGGCTGGCGGGCAGAATCGACCGTCGCCCGCTTCTACCTCTGGGATCTGGCAGGCCAGCGAGACAACCTCGCGCTGGTGGGGGACATCACCACAGCGCAACACTCTCTCCCAGCGCCACAGGCGCCGTAGATGCGCACTTAGCTAAAATTGTCAGGAGTTTGCAGCAGGGAGGATGGCTCTGACTGTAGCCCTTGCTCGGAGGTGTTTTGGGCATGGCACCCTCCTCCTTCTCTCGCAATTCTTGATATTGGATGTGTGTTGCTAAATGGTCTTAGCTTTATTTAGGCCCCATGTGTTAGGTTTATTTAATGTATTTGACCGGCTGGCGACATACATTCAATGTTCTGTTTAGTATTTTTTCACAAGCAGTGCAGGCACGTCCTGAGAAAGCCTTGTTGCTGTCGGGACGTTAAGCAATGTACAATCTCGCAATTCTTCCACAAAGTAATGTCATCGGTAATGTTTTTGAGGAAACAAATTAATTTTTCTCTAAAGTGTATTTTTTTGAAAAATACTTACCGATGACATTACTTGGAGGACCCTCCCTCCTGCCCCGCTTGCCGCTGTTAAGCTAAGTATTCCAACTGGTTGGGTGATGGGGAGACAGGGACTAGGCTCGGAGATGAGTGAGAACGGGGAGAGGTTTGTAGACTTTTGTGCTCTAAACCGACTTGTCATTGGAGGCAGCATCTTCCCACACAGAAGAATACACAAAGCAACTTGGGTCTCACCTGACCATACAACAGAGAACCAAATAGACCATATCTGCATTAGCAAGAAATTTAGAAGATCCCTTCAAGATGTTCGAGGGGAGCAGATGTCGCCTCCGACCACCATCTGCTTACCTTAAGAATGAAGCTCAAGCTAAAGAAAAGCCGCACAGAGACAACAAGAAGACAGCGCTATAATGTAGGCCTCCTGAGAGAAACTGGAGTTAGAGAAGAGTTCAAACTGGTGCTGTCCAACCGGTTTCAAGCGCTACAGGAGCTAGTAAATGAAGAGGAGGCGGTCACCACAGAGCAGCAGTGGAAGGCAGTTAGAGAGGCGCTGAACTCAACCTGCAAAGACACTGTAGGGTTCAGGAAACACCATCACAAGGACTGGCTGTCGGCACAGACCTTGAAGAAGATAGAAGTGAGGAAGCAGAAGAAAGCAGTTGTCAACAACAGTCGCACGAGAGCAGCCAAAGTAAGGGCACAGGGGGAATACTCGGAAGCCAACCGCGAGGTGAAGAGTAGTATCAGGGCAGACAAGAGGGCCTACACAGACAGCCTGGCAGCAGAGGCAGAAAAGGCAGCAGGCAGCGGCAACATGAAACTGCTCTACGACATTACCAGAAGATTGTCAGGCAAGTATGGCCATACAGAAAGACCAGTAAAAGACAAAGAAGGCAAGCCTATTGCAGACAGAGCAGACCAACTCGACAGATGGGCCGAGTATTTTGAAGAGTTACTGAACAGACCTAGCCCACCCGACCCCCCAGACATCCAACCGGCAGAGACCGACCTACCCATCAGCTGTGACAGACCCAGCCGGGAAGAGATCAGAAGAGCAGTGGCATTCTTGAAGAACGGCAAAGCAGCAGGCCCAGATGGCATCCCAGCAGAGTCTCTGAAAGCAGACCTAGAGACAACAGTGGAGATGCTGTACCCACTGTTTGGAAAGATCTGGGAAGAGGAGGTGATGCCGGCTGACTGGAAGGAGGGGTACCTAATCAAGCTTCCCAAGAAAGGCGACCTCAGCAAGTGTTCAAACTACAGAGGAATCACCTTGCTGTCAGTACCAGGAAAGGTCTTCAACAGGATCATCCTGGAGAGAATGAAGAGCTCAGTTGACCCCCAGCTGAGAGACCAGCAAGCAGGATTCAGGAAGAACCGATCATGTACAGACCAGATCGCCACTCTCCGCATCATCGTGGAACAGTCTCTGGAGTGGAGCTCCCCGCTGTACGTCAACTTTGTGGATTATGAGAAAGCATTTGACAGTGTGGACCGAGAGACTCTGTGGAAACTCCTACGACACTACGGTGTACCCACAAAGCTCGTCCGCCTGATCAAGAGCAGCTACGATGGCATGACATGTCGCGTGATCCACGAAGGGCAGTTCACCAGGGAGCTCCAGTGAACCGGTGTCAGGCAGGGGTGTCTGCTGTCTCCGTTCCTCTTCCTACTGGCCATAGACTGGGTCATGAAGATGACCACAGAGCACAGACGAAGTGGAATACAGTGGACACTGTGGACACAGCTTGACGACCTCGATTTTGCAGACAACTTGGCATTACTGACCCACACTCATCAACAAATGCAGGACAAGACCACGAGGCTTGCTGACATCTCGTCCCAAGTGGGCCTCACCATTCACAAACAGAAAACAAAGACAATGAGGCTGAACGCAACCAGGGAAGAACCAGTCTTGCTTGCTGGCACCCCGTTGGAGGAGGTGGAGTCCTTCACCTATCTCGGGAGCATCATGGACAAAAATGGCGGCACTGATGCAGATGTCAGAGCAAGAATCGGTAAAGCCAGAGCAGCCTTTCTCCAGTTGAAAAAAGTGTGGAGCTCCAGAGAGCTGTCACAACACACCAAAGTCCGGATTTTCAACTCCAATGTAAAAGCAGTTCTCTTATATGGAGCAGAGACTTGGAGATTGACAAAAACCACAGTCAACAGAGTACAGACCTTCATGAACAGTTGCCTTAGAAGAATTTTGAAAATCCACTGGCCAGAGAAGATCAGCAACGTCAGACTCTGGGAGAGAACAGAGCAGATAACAGCAGAGAATGAAATTGGGCGAAGAAGATGGGGATGGATCGGTCACAGTCTGAGAAAGCCAGCTTCCAGTATCACTAGGCAGGCATTGTCATGGAACCCCCAGGGAAAGAGGAAAAGAGGTAGGCCGAGAAACTCCTGGCGTCGAGACCTCCAAGCAGACATCAAGAGACTGGGAACCACCTGGAGTAGAATCGAAGGAGAAGCACAGGACAGGAGTTGCTGGAGGTCTCTCGTCGACGGCCTATACCCGGGTAGGGGTGACAGGTGTAAGTAAGTAAGTCCAACTGGTTGGCCCACCACGTGACTCGGAACCGGATGGGCAGGGACAGGAGGCTACTCTCAGCCCCACCTGGGGTTCCCCGAGTGCCTCCCGGGTTGTTTAGGAACACAATGGGTTCTTAGGCTAAAATTGAGTAAGTAGTAGACACTTCCACAAAGTAATGTCATCGGTAAGTATTTTTCGAAAAAATACAGTTTAGAGAAAAAAAAAATTTTCTATGTCAGCAAAAGGCAACAACCTAGTCCATTGAAGAGAAGTTGCGTACAGATAAGCAGCAAATAAATTTAGCATTTGTGACAGACTATGTTAGGTGTATGTGATATGACAACGCACTGTCAATTTCAGGTTTGCAGATTGCTGAGTAGAATAAGAAATACAGGTTTCGTTGGATATTATAGTCTAATCAGACTTAAAATGTTCTTTTTTTCTTCTAGGGTTCTGCCACAGCATCTACGGGTTTCATAGACCAATACTTTGGGGGAGAGTTTGAATCGGAGTATCCTTTTTTCAACAACTTGTAGAAATGAATTGCTGATTTTGTTTTTAATATGCGCAGTCATTTATCTCTTTCACCGCCAGTCAACTTACCCTTAGGCTGCCTTGGGCGATTTACTTTAGTCACTATGGCAGGTTATGACAAAGGGACCGTATTTCAATCAATCAATAATCAATAAACTTTATTGTTCCAAAATACATGTTGCCACGTACAGGAAAATCCCGTAGAACAGTGTTTTTACTAGCATAATTGACTGATGTCAGAGACGCACAACATCATACCCTTCACCCCATACCCATTTTAGAGTGGTACAACTAAATGTGTAGCTCAAAAGCATTGAAAGTTTTTTTTTCACAGCGAATCGAGCTTGCAAAATGGCTGTGAGTGTGCTTCACAGCATGAGAGGTTCTTGGCCTTATACTCAACAATGAAGATAGCGAAGGCCTGAAAATGATTTTGACAAAGCTCTTGATGATTCTGCTGATGAAGACTGGATGCCAGAACTAGAAAATTGCAACTAAGAGTCCTCAAACAGATTCAGGGAAAGAGTGGTTTGCTTTTTTACTAATCATGTGCATGTCTCGTGCGCTTTACCTGATGATAAGACCTTCCTATGTAAACTATTTTGAAGACCTTTCGGAAGGTCATGGGTCACAAGAGATTGACAAATGCGGGGAAAAATGCCTTTAAGTTTGATTTGGCACAGAGGTAGCTGATGATAAGACCTTTCAATGCATACTAATTTGGTTTACACCTCGCAAAGGTGAAGGGGTCATGGGAGGTTGACAAAAGTGTGAAAATGCATACAGTTTGAGGAAACATGGATTTTGTAGGTGCAAAAACCAACCCTCTACTTATGTTAGGACACATGAACATTTGCTCATTTCAGTGACCTGTTGAAAAGGTCAAACATAATGGTCAGATTAATTATGGTGGTTCAGTCATGCGCATGAGTCTTAAGGGCTTTGCCATTCTTCTTTCATAAAATGTAATTTTTGGGGGGGGCACTTTCGCAAACATTTCAATCAAGGCTAGTAGATGATATGACCTTCCTATGCATGCTAATTTAGCTGACCACTCATAAAGGTTACAAGGGTCAAGGGAGGTTGACAAATGCATGAAAAATGCTCTTGTTCAGTCTGTATGTGAACGGACAGAGAGGAAAAGGGCCCAGAATTCTGGCGAGTGTGGGTGCGAGTCAGTTGTCATCAAGCTGTCGTCAGAAATATCTGGCACATATCAAACTCCGTGCGACCGTATTTCCTCCCCTCCTTTTTGCTCCTGCGGCTCCCTGGCTGACCAAAATTTTTTCGTATTTTTTAGTTCACAGATAGTACGGTTTGACTGAAAATCATATCTTCACTTATACCATGTATACACTATATAGTTATAACCATTTTTACACTTTCTTGTTATCACTAGGCTGTTGTTCTCTCTCTCTCTCTCTCTCTTAATAAAGTTTCATTTCATATCACTGGACAAAACGGTCAATAATGACAAAACCGCGGTCAATAATAATTAAGACACGTTTAGTACAAAAATCGTACGTGAACTTCTCACGGTAAGTTTTATTTTGCGCACTTAGTCAAGGAAAGCGGGGACAAAAAGGAAAGGGACTAACAGGACGGCTGGGTCTGCCACCCGCTGTAATATAAACAATTCTGGCGGTAACGCGGATGCTATCGGGCTCCTGGGGCCATGTGTTTTGGAGGGTATCGAATTACCTCTGTACAGAGCAATCTCCGAGCGGTTCACGTATATACTGTTGTTGACAAGACATAGGATTTTTCAAGTACTATTGCCACTTGACATTTAACACCTGCTCATTATGTGTGATCTGTCAGGAAGGATAAGGTCACAGGTATTCACAGTTACAGAAGGTCAGATAAATGATGCAAATCAGTCATGCACATGAGCCATGATGGCTTTGCCATTGTTGTAGCAGGTTACATAATGAAGTTGACTGTTGGAAAATATACATGTGGGCATACCATGAAAGCTTATAAAACCAATAGCACTTTCCTTAACTTCAACATAGAATGAAGTGTACAGAAGCCCCTGAGGAGGAGACAACCAAGTCTCGGGAAAAGTTTCTTCAACTCAGCTGCTTTATAGATCAAGGTAACTAGACACTACTTGGTTAACCCATATCCTACTGAGGCTAAAAGCTTCAAATTTGTACACTGCCATATGCAAGCTACATTATAGTACTTACAGATAAGGATATGGACCAATGGCTTTAGTTCAAGGGTGGTGTCAGAAAAGATTGGCGCCTAGAGGGGCCAAGCTATTCTGGCACTACCCTTGAACTGTTTTAGTCAAACTTATTTCACATACTGGTATATTCCGAATGATAAGGGTTAATGCAATAATCAGCAGAACAAACAAGTTGGTATCATGTAGAGTTCTGCCAAAGCCCAGCATATTTGAAATGCGACTAGATTACGTGTATTGCTGTTAATACTTCTTAAATCTTTAATTCTTTCACTTCTGTTTTTGTTTACCATATTTAAAAAATACGGTGGACTTTGAAATGGGGCTGATCGGAGCGCTTTCTGGAGCATGCACATGACGTTTTTTTGCATGCATGGCAGAAATTCTATATAAAAAGTAACATTACTAACAAGATAAAAATGACGTCACGTCTAGCTACACAAATCTTACTTTACTTACTTACGCCTGTCACCCCTACCTGGGTATAGGCTGTCGACGAGAGACCTCCAGCAACTCCTGTCCTGTGCTTCTCCTTCGATTTTACTCCAGGTGGTTCCCATTCTCTTGATGTCTGCTTGGAGGTCTCGACGCCAGGAGTTTCTCGGCCTACCTCTTTTCCTCTTTCCCTGGGGATTCCATGACAATGCCTGCCTAGTGATACTGGAAGCTGGCTTTCTCAGACTGTGACCAATCCATCCCCATCTTCTTCGCCCAATTTCATTCTCTGCTGTTATCTGCTCTGTTCTCTCCCAGAGTCTGATGTTGCTAATCTTCTCTGGCCAGTGGATTTTCAAAATTCTTCTAAGGCAACTGTTTATGAAGATCTGTACTCTGTTGACAGTGGTTTTTGTCAATCTCCAAGTCTCTGCTCCATATAGGAGAACTGCTTTTACGTTGGAGTTGAAAATCCGGACTTTGTGTTTTGTGACAGCTCTCTGGAACTCCACACTTTTTTCAACTGGAGAAAGGCTGCTCTGGCTTTACCGATTCGTGCTCTGACATCTGCATCAGTGCCGCCTTTTTTGTCTATGATGCTCCTGAGATAGGTGAAGGACTCCACCTCCTCCAACGGGGTGCCAGCAAGCAAGATTGGTTCTTCCCTGGTTGCGTTCAGCCTCATTGTCTTTGTTTTCTGTTTGTGGATGGTGAGGCCCACTTGGGATGAGATGTCAGCAAGCCTCGTGGTCTTGTCCTGCATTTGTTGATGCGTGTGGGACAGTAGTGCCAAGTCATCTGGAAAATGGAGGTCGTCAAGCTGTGTCCACAGTGTCCAATGTATTCCGCTTCTTCTCTGCTCTGTGGTCCTCTTCATGACCCAGTCTATGGCCAGTAGGAAGAGGAACGGAGACAGCAGACACCCCTGCCTGACACCGGTTCTGACCTGGAGCTCCCTGGTGAACTGCCCTTCGTGGATCACGCGACATGTCATGCCATCGTAGCTGCTCATGATCAGGCGGACGAGCTTTGTGGGTACACCGTAGTGTCGTAGGAGTTTCCACAGAGTCTCTCGGTCCACGCTGTCAAATGCTTTCTCGTAATCCACAAAGTTGACGTACAGTGGGGAGCTCCACTCCAGAGACTGTTCCACGATGATGCGGAGAGTGGCGATCTGGTCTGTACATGATCGGTTTTTCCTGAATCCTGCTTGCTGGTCTCTCAGCTGGGGGTCAACGGAGCTCTTCATTCTCTCCAGGATGATCCTGTTGAAGACCTTTCCTGGTACTGACAGCAAGGTGATTCCTCTATAGTTGGAACACTTGCTGAGGTCGCCTTTCTTGGGAAGCTTGATTAGGTACCCCTCCTTCCAGTCAGCCGGCATCACCTCTTCCCAGATCTTTCCAAACAGTGGGTACAGTATCTCTACTGTTGTCTCTAGGTCTGCTTTCAGAGACTCCGCTGGGATGCCATCTGGCCCTGCTGCTTTGCCGTTCTTCAAAAATGCCACTGCTCTTCTGATCTCTTCCCGGCTGGGTCTGTCACAGCTGATGGGTAGGTCGGTCTCTGCTGGCTGGATGTCTGGGGGGTCAGGTGGGCTAGGTCTGTTCAGTAACTATTCAAAATACTCGGCCCATCTGTCGAGTTGGTCTGCTCTGTCTGCAATAGGCTTGCCTTCCTTGTCTTTTACTGGTCTTTCTGTATGGCCATACTTGCCTGACAATCTTCTGGTAATGTCGTAGAGCAGTTTCATGTTGCCGCTGCCTGCTGCCTTTTCTGCCTCTGCTGCCAGGCTGTCTGTGTAGGCCCTCTTGTCTGCCCTGATACTCCTCTTCACCTCGCGGTTGGCTTCAGAGTATTCCTCCTGTGCCCTTGGTTTGGCTGCTCTCGTGCGACTGTTGTTGACAACTGCTTTCTTCTGCTTCCTCACTTTATCTTCTTCAAGGTCTGTGCCGACAGCCAGTCCTTGTGATGGTGTTTCCTGAACCCAACAGTGTCTTTGCAGGTTGAGTTCAGCGCCTCTCTAACTGCCTTCCACTGCTGCTCTGTGGTGACCGCCTCCTCTTCATTTACTAGCTCCTGTAGCGCTTGAAACCGGTTGGACAGCACCAGTTTGAACTCTTCTCTCACTCCAGTCTCTCTCAGGAGGCCTACAGCGCTGTCTTCTTGTTGTCTCTGTGCGGCTTTTCTTTAGCTTGAGCTTTGTGGTCTGAGGCAATATCTGCTCCCCTCCTCACTCGAACATCTTGAAGGGATCTTCTAAATTTCTTGCTAATGCAGATATGGTCTATTTGGTTCTCTGTAGTATGGTCAGGTGAGACCCACGTTGCTTTGTGTATTCTTCTGTGTGGGAAGATGCTGCCTCCAATGACAAGTCTGTTTAGAGCACAAAAGTCTACAAACCTCTCCCCGTTCTCACTCATCTCCCCTAGTCCCTGTCTCCCCATCACCTCTTCGTATCCGGTGTTGTCCTCCCCTATTTTGGCATTAAAATCGTCCATGACGATGGTGATGTCTCGCTCCGCACATTTGTCCACGGCACTCTGGAGTTGGTCGTAGAACTCTTGTTTCTCTTCCTCGTCACTCTCATTAGTGGGCGCATAACACTGGATGACGTTCAGCTTGAGCTTTTTCTTGGTTCTAAAGCCTGCTGTGATAATTCTTGGCCCAAGAGGTTCCCAGCCCATCAGCGCTCTCTGTGCCACTGGTGACAGCATGAATGCTACACCTTCTGTATGGGGGGGGGCATTCTCCTCTTCATGACCTGAATACAGAATCATCTCCCCATTAACAGCCTTTTCTGGCCAGACTGTGTCCATCTGGCTTCACTGATACCTAGCAGGGAAAGGTTGTACTTTTGCATTTCCGCTGCTATCTGGGCGGCCTTGCCGCTCTGGTACATGGTCTTGACGTTCCATGTGCCCATGGTTGTGTCCCTGGATAGAGAGGCGGCTCGGTCCTGTGGCTTCCGAAGACTTCCGGCTTTCACCACAGGACGTCATAAATCTTCTGGTAGAAGAACCTTCCTCCTCCAGGAAAGGAATTACTGTTTGTCTTTTCGTCGGAGTTTTTGTAGCTATTTCCTTTTTTGTAGGGTGGGGAAGCTACCCTCACGCCCAACCCCCTTACTAGGAGGACCAGGGGTTTTCTGTCGGGGTCACCTTCCCTTAGACCATGTTGGTTCATGGCACCTTATTTCATTCGGTGCACCCCTCTCGCGAGGGCCCCCCTATCCACCACCCAGGGGACGCGCCTCAACGCCATATGGTCCCAGCGCGAGGTACACAAACCTTGCTAGAGAACATCTTTTTGGCGCCAAAGTACTGTACGTGTGTGTGTATGTGACAACGACTAGAGCCCATGTTTGAGGATGGATAAGCTTGAAATTTTTGGATATTGTCCCTCAAAGAATTATCTCGGGACCTTTTTGTTTCCTCAAAACACATTACCAATGACATTACTGTTAGGAATAGTGTCTTAGGTAGCCTAATTTTAGCCAAAATTGGTTGTGTACCTATATGGCAGGGGAGGCAACAAGGGCACCATAAGCCTAGTCCAGCATCCAGAGTAGCCTCCCTTCCATCCCCATCCGGGCAACTGCTCACTGGATTTCCGCCAGTTTGTTTTTTAGCTTAGACGTGAAAGGTTGTGTATCTCTGCTTCTGCTTCTTGGCGGTGTACCATGTGACCGGTCGCCATGTGGCTTGGACTCTACTGTGTTCTCTGTACTAGCCTGGATTGCTATTTCACTGTGCTAGATTGAAGTTTATCTTCGTCGGTTTCGAGTGACTTCCACCGGACTTGTGGTGACGGGGACTTTGATTACTTCCCGTGATCGGTGTTGGCTGTGCATGCTGTGACCGGTTGCCTTGTGGTTTGGGCTGTGCTGGGTTCACTGTTCTAGCCTGGGATGGATAACCCCATTGTGCTAGCTTGGAGTTTACCTTCGTCGGTGTTACGAGTGACTTCCACCGGACTTGTGGTGCTGGGGTCTTGGATTACTTCCCGTGTTTCACACGATTCTTGGATTACTGTGTTCACGGTGCTTCTAGAGCTACCTTCGGGGTGCGGCGCTTCTGTTGGTGGTACGAGGCTTCGCTTCGGCGGCACAGTTGGTCACTACGGTCCTTGTTTGGCCTAGGGCCTCCCCGACAGGGTGAGGTAAAACCTTGGTTTTTGTCGGTGACTGGTGCTCAGGGAAGGGAGCTTAGAGCGCCGGGCAGTGGCACTGGCCATGATTTGGCATTCGGTTCGAGATCTACCTTCGCGTGCGTACGCTTGAGCGTGGCCTTGTCGCGTGGCCTCGGGGAGCCACGTTCGCTCGCCTATCACTGTTGACTATGTTTTGCTTTTACAAGTCTGTACCTACACGTTGTTGGGACTTCCAATGATGAGTGATGAGCACGCCGTCAGCTGATACTGTTCCGGCGGAGCCTACACTCACCGTATATGGGCGGCGTCCCGGGCTAGACGAGCAGTGGTTACAGCTTGGAGCATCTATCACTGTGACGGCCGGCACCAGTCCGAGAGCAGACGCTGGTTAAGGGCCATCCCACCTCCGCAGCGGTGACAGCAGACGAGTTACCGGGGGCCAAGAGCGAGCAGCCCGCTCCGGCAGCCACCACAGATGGGCCAAGATGTGTTTTCCCGGTTGTGGAGCCTCAGACAGCACGGGATAGACCAGCCTCTACCGACCCTAGAGCTACGGCCATTTGGCGCGCCCACTCGTTAAGTACTGAGAGGATCCAGTATGAGTCTGGTGCGCTACGTGCATGCATGACCCGCACCCCGGCTGGGAGCCCGACGGCGGCACCTGGAATATGGCCCTCCAATCCCTCGACACGAGTCCAGCGGAGATGTTCGGCGCCCCGCTCCAAGGTCAGTGACAGGGGACCACAACTGGACAAGTACGCTGGACTGATGCGCGCCTGCTCGTCGGATAGAAGTAAGGGACGAGACGGGCTCGCAACGAGATGACACGCCCATCTACCATCCAGTGCGGACAGGCCATTGACCGGGATCCAGTGAGTCTGGCCCGCAGGTGTATCACCACTCGCACTCCGGCTGGGCGCCCGATGGCGGCTTATGGAGTACGGCACTCCAAATCCTCAGCATAAGTCCAGCACAGATGTTCGGCGCCCCGCTCCAAGGTCAGTGACAGAGGACCACGACCGGACGAGGCTGCTGGACTAATGTGCGCCCGCTCGTCAGATAAGAGTACAGAGTCGAGACGGGCTCACGATGAGATGACACACCCTGTCTACCCTCCGATGACAGCGTTCGCTGCAACCCGGGGGATACTCCAGCATGGATAAGAATAAGACGTCCTGGCCGCGCTGAGTGGCAAGTACCCTTGGCGGGACGAGATGCTGGACCATGTGGCACTCGCATGTCTTACGCTGCAGAACTGGGACTACTCCTAGAACATCGGTCGGTGCGCGCCAACTCGTACGTACTGAGAGTTCCAGTAGGAGTATGGCTCGCGCATGCATGCACGACCCGCACCCGGGCTGGGAGCCCGACGGCGGCTTCTGGAGTACGTCCCTCTAATGCTCGACGTTAGTCCAGCATAGACATTAGCCGCACTGCTCCTGCGGCAGTGACAGGGGACCACGAATGGATAAGATTGCTGGACTAGTGTGCGCCCGCTCATCAGGGAATGGTAAGTGACGAGTCGGGATGACGAAGAGGTTACTGGAAGCTTCAGCGCCTCGCTCCAAGGTCAGTAACATTTCTTTATTGATTATTGGGGGTTAATGCTGACAGACGACTAGGCCATCTCTCAGTGGTGGGTCAGTGAAAGGTGTTCACGACCGGACAATACTGCTGGACTTGCGTACGCCCGTTCGTGGGATAAAGTTAAGGAATGAGCTGGGTTCACATCGATATTGCACGCCCTGTCTACCCTCAGAATGCTGTGGACGGACCACTGGGTGTTAGAAGAATCGAGCGGACTTCCATTCCTCGATGACGGACGTGCTCGCGGAACAGGCCGCCGCTACTGCAGACTGTTTCCCGCGACTTGGATGCCGCCCGTCACGTAGGCCTGTTGTCAGGACAAGTGTACGAACGACCAACCTGCCACAGTCTAATAGAAGTGTTCTGCCACAAGCTCAGTACAATTACCAGCGCCCCGGGGGAGACTACAGGATCAGTGTGCGGCCGCTCGCCTGACACTACAGCCCAGGGACGATGCCTTACCCTGGACAGGATGAGTCTACGGGGCTTTGAGCACCCGCGCAGCACTTAGAGTACTACGAGCGCAGTCATAGCATCGGCTCGCCACACCGCCTCCCCTCCTGGGTGGCTTCCACTTCCTCGCGGCCACCAGTTGGGTTTTGGGGGTACACATTGGAAAGCGCTTACAGCTGGAAGGTAAGTCAGCGCTGTAGTTTAATGATCTGTTTATTCTTTAGTAGCTTCGGCGGACGACACAGGGTTCCTGCCAGTGCCCCAGGGCTATAGGACATTTATCTCCGGTCCCGAGATGTTGCGCGTTGGCCTGCGGTTACGGGGCTGGATCACACATGCCTCAGCCTCTACGGGACTTCGTTCCGCGCTCTGGGGCATGAGTTTCTGTCTACCCTTTGTTCATTCACCTGTATTTGCCTTTTTAAAACTCTCCCTACTGTCTGCACTGCCTGTAGCTCTTGATATTGGATGTGTGTTGCTAAATGGTCTTAGGTTTATTTAGCCCCATGTGTTAGGTTTATTTAATGTATTGGACCGGCTGGCGACATACATTCAGTGTTCTGTTTAGTTTTTTTTTCACAAGCAGTGCAGGCACGTCCTGAGAAAGTTTTGTTGCTGTCGGGACGTTAAGCAATGTACAATCAATCAATCAATCGTTCGTGCTTCGAGGTTCGGAGACTCCCTCCACTCGTCGCAGTTTAGGAGCTTCCTAGAAGGTCACCTCCTACTTTGCTGCGTACCACTCCTTGCTCGACGCCTTGCCGGCTACCACTTCTGGTGAATGGGTGCTTCAGGATGCTCCCTGCGCTGCGGCCTCGACCTCCTGACCGTGGGTAACGACTACGGCAGTCGACGTGCGCTCCTCGCTGTACAAGTTCATCGCCGTCTCGTCCTTCGGCATGGAGACCATCCGAGCCTTCGCGCCGCAGTACAGCCTTTGGACTGGACCATCAGCCTGGACTCATTGATTGCTTAGAATCTTCTTTTGCGGAGCCGGTCGGAGACTTTGGATAAGATAACATTCTGTTCGCCCCCAGTCACCCCGTCTCCAGCCGTTTCCTCCGTTTTGCTCTCGGCGGCTTGGTCTTCCAGTGTCGCGCACTTCTCTTTAGCTCTACCGCAGCCTCTGGGTGTTCTACCGCTTCTGGACGCTGGAGTGGACGGGGCCAGTTGGACGTCTTTGTGCGGCCACGTCGACATCCCTAGGTGATCGGCGTTTGCGGAACCGGCCAGAGTCCTCCTGGGAGAAGAATGAGTTCTGCGCGTCCCCAGACAACCCGTCTCCAGTCGTTACCTCCGCTTTGCCTTCAGCGACGTGATCATTCAGTGCCGCGAACTCACTTCGGTGTCAATCGCAGTCTCAGGGGGGTTCAACTGTAGCTGTTCATCGTAGTGGACAGGGCCAGACGGATGTCTTCGTGTTACACGTCGACTTCACTAGACGATCTTCTCTTGCGGTGTCGGGCGGAGTCCTCTTTGGAGAAGGATCGAAATGCACTTCTGGTTTTACTCGACAGGCGTGGCTTCCTGGTCTACGTGGGCAAGTCCGACTTCACGCCGTAGCGCCGCTTGTCCTCCTAGGGATGGACTCACGCACCGACCTCACATAGGCAACTTCTGGAGTGGCGAATTCAGCAGTTGGCGAACTCAGTGCGGCGGGTGTCTCTACAGTAGGCGTCCGCCGCGGACGGGTGAGTACCGCAGCGGACCTTCTTCCCCTATGGTGCATCGGATGCCCCTGCTTCGGCTGCTCCTGCTTCTCCCTGGACAACCCTCGACGGACAACCATCTTCACCTTCTTCGCTGGATGGATCCTGACTGCCTTGCGACGGGAGATCCTTGCTTCTCGCCTTCACCCCAGTTGTCCCTTGTGCTGTTGCAAGTCTCGCCACCGGGGGCGCTCTCCTGCTACCGAGATTCTACTCGGCTCCGGCGGACGGCCTCCGGTCCTGGTGGCCCAGCTTCGCATTTCACGTCGGCGACATTAGGAGCTTCTCGTCCTCTCCAACAGCACCACAGTAGTCACCTACTTTGGAGCAGCGCTGGACGCGGTTCCTCTTCCTCCCTTCCTCCTCTGCCAGGGGCTCCGATGATGCGCAGATCGAGACATCACGACCCAAACAAGAGTCTTAACAGGACTTCCACAGGGCGTTCTGACTCCTTCGCGTGGCGTGGCTAACTTCTCGGCACCGGGTGGGCGTTCCGTCCGGACATCTTTGGGTGATCTGAGCAGCTTTGAGTCTCCAGGATCCCCCCGAGGTGCTGCGTCAGCTTCCCCTCTTCGTCTTCCCCGTTCCATCTCCACGAACCTGAGCGGTCGACGCCCTCTACCTCTTGGGAAGGCCTCGTCGCATCGCCGAACCACCTTTGGTGCTAGTTCCAAGCTCCTGCTCAAGCTCAAGGTTGCAACGCGGTCCTGTGCCTGGTGGATGCTCGCTGCAGAATTTGCTCGTGGCCCTCAGGCTTGCTGAACCTCGCCGTGGACCCCCCTCTGTGGTTCACTTCCCCACGCACGATGTTTTGCAGCCCCGAGAACTCCTATCCCACGCCTGGACGTTGTGCGGCTAGCCCTCGCCGCGAGAGGATTCTCTATGCTGCTGTGGGAGCAATCGCTACAGTTTTTAGACACTCGACCGGACGAGTTTACGAAGGAAGGGGCAAATCTTGGGCGACTGCTGTGACGACGGGCGCATCTTCCACATGGACCAGACAGTTCCTCAGTGTGTGAACTTCTTCCTCTGGCTCTTCACCGACCATCTTGGTGCCTTTGCTGTTAGGGGCTACCGGACCAGGAGCGCTGACGCGGACCGGCCTAGACCAACCGACCCCTGTGCCGGTAAAGACCTCGCCGACCTTCTGACGCTTCGGTCTATGCCTCTGGCCTTCGCTCATGGTGCCGCGATGGGACCTTACCTAGGGGCTACAGTGGTTCGTCTTGAACCACTCAACCCTTCCAGTTGACGCGGACGGCCTTCGTGCCACAGAAGACCTACTCCCGACTGACCTTCGCCACAGTTGCCAGGGTCTGCGGACTGCATGCCCCTCGGCGCACCTCTCAGGCTTACAGTTCGGATGGTTGGCTCTGCACAACTGATGCCCGACCCGGCTTCCTAGCCTATACCCAGTCCTCTTGGGTCGCCTCAGGAGTCACCACTCGGCCCTTGAGGGTTTCGGACCCTACTTGGGATACAGACAGCAGGATCCAGTGAGAGCCCTATGTGCACACCTGCGCCGGACCAAGCTGATACGCAGGGGACGTGGCAGCCTGCCAAGTAGGGATGACATCTCAGCCCAGATGGTATACCTCCGGGCTCTGTGGCGTTACGCGCCGCCTACCGGGACCTCTTCCTGAGGCAGCCAAAGCCATGAACGTCAGGGCTTATGCGATCAGAGCCATGGCCGCAACCTCGCATTCGACCGCTCCTGAGCCGTCAAGGACATTGCGGTGGCCGTGCGCTGGGGTCGCAGTCAACTTCGCCCGTTTCTACCTGAGAGACCTCTCCAGACAGCGTGAGGTTCTCTCGGATCCTCTCCGGCCAGCGGGAAACAAGGTGCTGGTGGGAGACATCCCTGGAGCGCAACACTCGCTCCTGGCACCCTCGGTGCCGTAGTCTTCTTAGCTAAATTTATCGGGAGGTTGCTCCTGGGAGGGCGGGCCCGGTTGGCAGCGGGGGGTTGGGGGCGTTGTAAGCGGCACTCACCTCCTCTTCGTAATTCTTCCTAACAGTAATGTCATTGGTAATGTGTTTTGAGGAAACAAATGAATTTTTCTCTAAAATGTATTTTTTCGAAAAATACTTACCGATGACATTACTCGAATAATCCTCCCACCTGCCCCCCGCCCACTGGGCACCGGCCTCCACGTGGCGTGGGTGGGTAGTCTACTCAGTCCCTGACTGAGTGGGCTAGCAGAGGGGTGCCATCTTTGTCCAGGATTAGGACTTGATGTCAGCAGATATGTTGTTCAGTCTTTTTCAATGGTCCGGTTTTTAAGGAGCTGTGCTTACCCAGGTCTTACCATGTTAGATTGGTCCTTAAAAATACGCGTGAGTTTTTGGTCCTTTGGATCCCAAGTGTTTGCCGTGCTTGGAGACACGTGTCGGGGGAGAAGAGGATCCTGGTGGCTGAAACACTCCACTTTGGCCTTGACTTCTGCCTAAATGGGAGGCTAGTCGTACCGGCCTAGTCAATCGGCTTTTGTCACGTCGAGCCCTATCCCCTTGTTGACATGCGGGTTGTTATACGGAGCACCATGCTATAGCCTCTGATGCTGATTAGGTGCTTTACGCCAGTATTCCCCTGCATTCAACAGTGTGATAGAAGGCGGTGGCTCAAACGGTTCAATCGGGCTTACCCCCTTGAGTATATCTTTCGGGCAGTCTCCATTGTGCGTCGGCTGGAGACCCGCCGACAATTGCACTTTCCCTTGTTGGGCTCGGTGGCGGGCGGGGACCCCCGGGGGATGAATATCTATCATACTATAATATGGAAAATATCAAAAAAACAAAACTGGCACCAAAGCGGCACATAGCTGCCAACATTGTCATTGAGAACGATAGTGACTCTGACTGTGAGGAAGCGACACCTCAGGCGTCGGCCGCCTGGCCTCGCTTTCTCATTATCCACAGCAAAGTTAAAGAGAAGCCTGTTTCCAAGCTGCACCCTTTCCTGGTAGGGGAGACCCTCAGGAGCCATGTTGGCAGGCCTGAGGCCCAGCGCCTCAGGTCTGGTGACTTGCTGGTAGAGTGCCGTACCCGGGCACACTCCAATGGGCTACTGAGGCTCTCCTCCATCGGAGACACTCCAGTGGAGGTCACTCCCCACAAAACAATGAATTCCTCTAGAGGAGTGATTAAAGATCAAGCATTGGCCGAACTGTCTGAAGATGAACTTGTACGGAACCTTAAGTCACAGGGGGTGACCTACGTCAGGCGCTTCATTTCCAAACGAGGTGGTAGGGAGATCCGTCTCCCTACCATCATCCTGACGTTTGACACCCCCACAGCTCCTACTACCATCTGGGGAGGTTACTACTCCCTAAAAGTGAAAAAGTACGTCCCTCTCCCCCTCCGGTGCTTTAAGTGCCAAAAGTATGGCCATGGGCAGAAGACATGCCGCCAGGCAGAGGCTCTATGCGCCCGTTGCACTAAGCCCGGACACTCTGCTGAGTCCTGCACAGCCATCCCCCTGTGTGTGAATTGCCAGGGGGCGCATATGGCTTCGGACAAGAAGTGCCCTCGTTGGATCTCCGAGTGCAGGATTCAGCAGGTGCGTGTGGAGAAGGGGCTGTCCTTTGCGGACGCAAAAAAACTGGTCGACGGTCCTGGTGCAGCTGAGGCTGCGCCAAACTCAAATAACAACTTTGTGTATACTTTCAGTGCGGCGGTGGCAGGCAAGCGCCCCACCAAAGACTTCTCTTGTCAAACCCCAACTTCTTGGTTGGGGGCGGAGCCTTGGATCCTCTCGCCCCTGGAGAGTAACCCTCCTCCGGTGGTGACGAGGAGCCAGGAAATGCAGAGGGCGGACGCTACCGGTCCTTGTGGCACCGCCTTCTGCTGCCCCTAAGCCTCAGCCCCCACCCGAACCTGCTAGTTTGTCAACGCCAAAGGTTTCTGGCTCTGGTCAGCCTTCTAAGGCCGCTAACTCTAGCGGCAAGACCGCTGCCCAGGACCAGAAGTCTAAGAAATCTATGGGATCGCCGTGCGCACGGGCCCAGAAGGGGAACACTGATGTCCCCCTTCAAAACAAATATGCTGCATTGGAGGAGCAGATGGAGGGAGTGGAAGTTGCCGATGCTGCGGCAGCTCCACCCCCTTCATCTCCTAAGAACCAGAGGAGGCCCGGGAGCCGGCCCCCCTCTGTTTCTCCAACTCCTTCCAAGGCAAAGGAAAAAGGGGGGAAAAACTCCGCACCCCCAGATAAGACATAATCATGGACTCTCTGCTTCAGTGGAATTGTCGTGGTTTTCAAGCTAACTTTGAGGAATTACGTCTTTTAGTCAAGTGCTATAACCCCTCAGTAATATCTCTTCAGGAGACTTACCTGAAGACTTCTGACCCTGTGTCCTTTAATGGTTTTAACGTTATACATAAAGGCTCTGATTGGAGAGGCGCTCGGGTGGAGTGGCTCTTCTCATTAGTGCCTACCCGGCACCGGCCTCCACGTGGCGTAGGTGGGTAGTCCGCTCAGTCCCTGACTGAGTGGGCTAGCGGACGGGTGCCATCTTTGTCCAGGATTAGGACTTGATGTCAGCAGATATGTTGTTCAGCCTTTTCACTGGTCCGGTTTTTAAGGAGCTGTGCTAACCTAGGTCGTACCATGTTGGATTGGTCCTTAAAAATACTCGTGACTTTTTGGTCCTTTGGATCCCAAGTGTTTGCCGTGCTTGGAGACCCGTGTCGGGGGAGAAGAGGATCCTGGTGGCTGAGGTTCCCTTTGGGCTGCGGCTCACTGGTGCCAACACTCCACTTCGGCCTTGACTTCTACCTAAACGGGAGGCTAGTCGTACCGGCCTAGTCAATCGGCTCTTGTCACGTTGAGCCCTATCCCACTGTTGACATGCGGGTTGCTATACGGAGCACCATGCTATAGCTTCTGCTGCTGATTAGGTGCTTTACGCCAGTATTCCCCTGCATTCAACGGTGTGATAGAAGGCGGTGGCTCAAACGGTTCAATCGGGCTTACCCCCTTGAGTATATCTTTCGGGCAGTCTCCATTGTGCGTCGGCTGGAGACCCGCCGACAGTTGCACTTTCCCTTGTTGGGCTCGGTGGCGGGCGGGGACCCCCGGGGGATGAATATCTCTACTAATATAATATGGATAAAACCAAAAAACCAAAACTAGCACAGAAACGGCGCATAGACACCGACATTGCACATGACAGTGATTCAGACTGTGAGGAAGCGACGCCTCAGGCGTCGGCCGTATGGCCTCGCTTCCTCATTGTCCATAGCAAGGTGAAGGAGAAACCAGTTACCAAGCTGCATCCTTTTCTGGTGGGGGAGACCCTCAGGAGCCGTGTTGGCAGGCCTGACGCCCAGCGCCTCAGGTCTGGTGACTTGCTGGTGGAGTGCCGTACTCGGGCACACTCCAGCGGGCTACTGGGGCTCTCTTCCATCGGAGACACTCCTGTGGAAGTAACACCCCACAAAACTATGAATTCGTCAAGAGGCGTAATCAAAGATCAAGCTTTGGCAGAACTGTCAGAAGATGAACTTGTAAGGAACCTTAAGTCTCAGGGGGTGACTTGCGTCAGGCGCTTCGCTTCCAAGCGAGGTGGTGGGGAGATCCGTCTCCCTACCATCATCCTGACGTTTGGCACCCCCACCCCTCCTACTACCATCTGGGGAGGTTACTACTCCCTGAGAGTGAAAAAGTACGTCCCTCTTCCCCTCCGGTGCTTTAAGTGCCAAAAGTATGGCCATGGGCAGAAGACATGCCGTCAGGCAGAGGCTTCATGCGCCCGTTGCACTAGGCCCGGACACTCTGCTGAGTCCTGCACAGCCACCCCCCTGTGTGTGAATTGCCAGGGGGCGCATATGGCTTCGGATAAGAAATGCCCTCGTTGGATATCCGAGTGCAAGATTCAGCAGGTGCGTGTGGAGAAGGGGCTGTCCTTTCTGGATGCCAAAAAACTGGTTGAAGGCCCTGGTGCAGCTGCGGCTGCCCCAACCTCTAACACCTCAGTGTATACTTTTAGTGCAGCAGTGGCAGGCAAGCGCCCCACCAAAGACTTTTCATGTCAGACCCCAACTTCTTGGTTGGGGGCGGAGCCTCGGCTCCTCTCGCCCCTGGAGAGTAACCCTCCTCCGGTGGTGACAAGGAGCCAGGGAACGCAGAAGGCGGACACTGCCGGTCCGGTTGTGCCGCCTTCTGTTGCCCCTAAGCCTCAGCCCCCACCCAAACCTGTTAGTCAGTCAACTCCAAAGGCTTCTGGCTCTGGTCAGCCTTCTAAGGCCGCTAACTCTAGCGGCAGGAACGCTGCCCAGGACCAGAAGTCTAAGAAATCTATGGGACCGCTGTGCGCACGGGCCCAGAAGGGGAACACAGATGTCCCCCTTCAAAACAAATATGCTGCACTGGAGGAGCGGATGGAGGGAGTGGAAGTTGTTGTTGCTGATGCTGCGGCAGCTCCACCCCCTTCCTCTCCGAGGAACCAGAGGAGGCCCGGGAGCCGGCCCCCCTCTGTTTCTTCAACTCCTTCCAAGGTAAATGAAAAAGGGGGGAAAAACTCCTTACCCCCAGATAAGACTTAATCATGGACTCTTTGCTTCAGTGGAATTGTCGTGGTTTTCGAGCTAACTTTGAGGAATTACGTCTTTTAGTCAAGTTCTATAACCCCTCAGTCATATCTCTTCAGGAGACTTACCTGAAGACTTCTGACCCTGTGTCTTTTAATGGTTTTAATGTTATACATAAAGGCTCTGATTCGGAGAGGCGCTCGGGTGGAGCGGCTCTTCTCATTAGTAGCCAAATTTTATGTAGCCCCGTTAGCATCGACACCTGTCTTCAGGCTGTCGCTGCTCGGGTTACCTTAAAAAAGACCATAACCATATGCAGTATTTACCTGCCACCATCACTGCGGGTCTGTAGCAATGATATTTTTCACTTAGTAGATCAACTGCCCCCTCCCTTTATTCTCATGGGGGATTTTAACGGTCATGCTCACCTTTGGGGTAGTGACCACTATGATGGCAGAGGTCAGATGTTAGAAGATGTTTTTTCTCAACTTAACCTATGTGTCTTTAACGATGGCTCACCTACATACTCTAACTCAGGTTCCGGATCTAGTTCTGTTCTAGACCTCACTGTGTGTGATCCTTCTCTCATGCTGGACTTTGACTGGAAGGTTCACGATGACCTGTGTGGTAGTGACCACTTCCCAGTAGTCCTGTCATCGGTCAGCTGTGAGGAGGATTCGCCGGTGGGGCGCTGGAATCTCAAGAAAGCTAACTGGTCTCTGTTTGCCTCTCTCTGTCAGTCTCGTCTTACAGAGGAGGTGGTCATGTCAGCTGAAGAACCTGTTTCTTGTTTTACTTCTATTTTGTTGGAGGTTGCAGGTGAAACCATCCCTAGAACTTCCACATCACTCCCTCGGAAGCCGAGAGTACCATGGTTCAATGAAGAGTGCCGCAAGGCCCAAACAATGCGCAAATCTGCTCAGCGACGTGCATTTCGTAATCCGTCGCAAGCAAATATTTTAACCTTTAAAAGACAGCGGGCGAAAGCCCGTTATATTTTTAAACGTGAACGCCGTGCTTCCTGGAGACGCTTCGTCTCATCTTTATCTTCTAGGACTCCGTCCCAAAAAGTCTGGAAGGCTGTTCGAAGAATTAGGGGCAGGGGTGGCTCGGCTTCTGTCGGCCATCTTAGAGATGGTGCCAGTTTGGTCACAGATAAAAAGGCTGTGGCCAATTTGCTTGCCTCCACCATTGCCCATAATTCTTCAACAGAGCATTATTCACCTTTCTTCCAGAGAGAGAAGGAGAAGCGAGAATCTTGTGCTTGTGATTTTATATCGGATAACTTGGAAGACTATAATGCCCCTTTCACGTTTTCAGAATTGCAGCAAGCCATGCAGAAATGTACTGACTCTGCTGCTGGATTAGATACCATCCATTATCAGCTCATAACACATCTGCCTGAGGATTCACTCCTTGTACTTCTCAAGGCCTTTAACCATATCTGGATAACCGGTCATTTTCCGCCATCTTGGCGCCAGGCTGTGGTTGTGCCAATTCCCAAGCCGGGTAAGGATCCTTCCGACCCGGGCAACTACCGGCCAATAGCTTTGACATCATGTTTATGTAAAACTATGGAACGCTTGGTCAACGCCCGACTGGTGTGGCATCTTGAGTCACAGGGTCTCATCACAGACCTCCAGTGCGGTTTCCGGCGCTTCCGTAGTACAACTGACCATCTAGTCCGCTTTGAGTCTTTTATCCGAGATGCTTTTGTCAACAAGCAGCATGTCTATGCAATTTTCTTTGATCTTGAAAAGGCATATGACACTACCTGGAAGCATGGTATAATGTCTGATTTGTCGGACATGGGTTTTAAAGGGCATCTGCCCGTTTTTATTCACAATTTTTTGTCCAACAGGTCGTTCCATGTCCGTGTGGGCTGCACCCTCTCCGACTCCTTTGAACAGGAGATGGGTGTCCCGCAGGGCAGTATTCTATCTCCTGTTTTATTTAGCATTAAAATAAATAACATTGTAAAGGCCGTCAAGGATGATTCTGAATGCTCTTTGTTTGTGGACGACTTTGCTTTGTGTGCACGAGGTCGAGGACTTGCGTCCCTTGAGAGGCGCTTGCAGCTGTGCGTTGATCGCATCCAGGGGTGGGTGTCTCTCAATGGATTCAGATTCTCGCCCTCCAAGACAGTCTGTGTGCATTTTACTAACCAGACGAAATTTTTTCCAGAACCTAGCCTGAGCATTGCTGGAGTGCCAATTAAGGTGGCTGAAGAGGCTAAGTTTCTGGGGGTCATCTTTGACAAAAGATTGACCTTCTGCAACCATGTTAACTACCTTAGAACCTCTTGTCGGAAGGCCCTCGACATTCTTCGTGTCGTTGGTCGTACTGACTGGGGTGCAGACCGCATCGTCTTACTTCGACTGTACCGGGCCCTTGTTCGGTCCAAACTGGATTACGGCTCTGTGGTATATGGCTCGGCTTCCAAGTCTGTTCTGCAGCGTCTGAACACAATTCACCATCAAGGTCTGCGCATATGTCTGGGAGCCTTCAGGACATCTCCAGTTCCTAGTCTGTATGCAGAGGCAGGGGAGCCTTCTCTCAGGCTCCGCCGCATCCGCCTCATGCTCAGCTACGTTCTGAAGCTGAAGGCCCATCCAGAAAATCCTGCCTATGATTGTGTTTTTAACCCGTCGTTTGCAGAGATTTACGATGCCCATCCGGGAGCTGTCCGTCCACTTTCCTTCCGTGTCCGACCTCATCTGCAGGCGGCCGGAGTGGACCTGGACAAAGTTTCGGAATCTCTGCAACACGTCACTCCACCCTGGCTACTACCAGTTCCTGACATCTTGCTGGACTTGACTGCCCACAAGAAGGATTGTACTCCACCAGCCATATACCAACAGAGCCTCAATGAACTCCTTTCAATTTTTCCTGGCTATTGTCGTCTTTATACGGATGGGTCCAAGTCTGAGGATGGAAGAGTGGCTGCGGCTGCAGTGTCCTCTCGCCATCCTAGACGCCCATTTAAGCTCCGTCTCCCTGACCATTCCTCTGTATTTAGTGCAGAACTGCAGGCCATTCTGCTAGCACTCAAGCATGCCTATCAGTCTCGGGAAAGGAACTTCCTGATTCTGTCTGACTCTCTTTCTGCCCTGCAGGCCCTTCAGGGCGCGGGAACAGACCATCCACTGCTGGTGCAGATTAGAGAGCTCTACGCGGACTTGATGAAGGAATATTATGACATCATTTTTATTTGGGTCCCAGGCCATGTGGGCATCGAAGGCAACAGAATCGCAGATTCTGCTGCCAACAGTGCCCGCAGTGACCCTGTCCCTGACACACAGACTGTCTATAGTGATTTTAAACCTGTTATTAGTGCGTACATAGCCCGCGAGTGGCAGTCCGAGTGGGACAAAGAGGAAGGGAACAAGCTTCATGAAGCTCTTCCTAAGTTGTCTGACAGTCTACCTTTCCGCTGCGGCAGCCGCCGTGAGGAGACTGTCCTTGCTCGGCTCCACATCGGGCACACATATGTTACGCACTCTTACTTACTTAAACAGGATGAGCGTCCATGGTGTTTTGCCTGTGATGAGCAGTTTTCTGTTCGACACTTTTTGCTGTATTGTGCTGCCCTAATTGACACCAGATATAAACACTTCACAGCAGACTCCTTGAAGGTTTTGTTCCGGGATGTTCCCCCGGACAAAATCTTCAATTTTTTGAGAGAATGCAATATTTTTAACAAGATCTGAGCATTCATAGACTATGTGAATTTTTTATTTGCCCTTTTTGAGAGTCTGTAGACGTTTCTTTTCCAGACATGTGCGACATTTTAGCCTGAGATTTTTAATCTATATTTACATCTTGTCTTAAGACCTTGCTTTTAGTCTGGCTGACCAGATTTTTACCCATCCCGCCGTGAGATGGCCTTAGTCGCCTGCTCGGCGTTAAACCCAAATAACTAACTAACTAATTTGTTTGTTGATGACTTTGCTTTGTGCGCACGTGGTCGAGGACTTGCGTCCCTTGAGAGGCGCTTGCAGCTGTGCGTTGATCGCATCCAGGGGTGGGTGTCTCTCAATGGATTCAGGTTCTCGCCCTCCAAGACTGTCTGTGTGCATTTTACTAACCAGACGAAATTTTTTCCAGAACCTAGCCTGAGCATTGCTGGAGTGCCAATTAAGGTGGCCGAGGAGGCAAAGTTTCTGGGGGTCATTTTTGACAAAAGACTTACCTTCCGCAACCATATTAATTACCTTAGAACCTCTTGTCAGAAGGCCCTCGACATTCTTCGTGTCGTCGGTCGTACTGACTGGGGTGCGGACCGTACTGTCTTACTTCGTCTGTACCGGGCCCTTGTTCGGTCCAAACTGGATTACGGCTCTGTGGTGTATGGCTCAGCTTCCAAGTCTGTGCTACAGCGTCTGAACACAATTCACCATCAGGGTCTGCGGATATGTCTTGGGGCCTTCAGGACATCTCCAGTTTCTAGTCTGTATGCCGAGGCAGGGGAGCCTTCTCTCAAGCTCCGCCGCATCCGCCTCATGCTCAGCTACGTTCTGAAACTGAAGGCCCATCCAGACAATCCTGCCTATGATTGTGTTTTTAAACCATCGTTTGCAGAGATTTACGATGCCCATCCGGGAGCTGTCCGTCCACTCTCTTTCCGTGTCCGACCTCATCTGCAGGCGGCCGGATTGGACCTGGACAGAGTTTTGGAATCCCTGCAACACATCACTCCACCTTGGCTCTTACCAGTTCCTGACATCTTGCTGGATTTGACTGCCCACAAGAAAGACTCTACTCCACCAGCCATATACCAACAGAGCCTCAATGAACTGCTTTCAATTTTTCCTGGCTATTGTCGCATCTATACCGATGGGTCAAAGTCTGAGGATGGGAGAGTGGCTGCGGCCGCAGTGTCCTCTCGCCATCCTAAACGCCCATTTAAGCACCGCCTCCCAGATCATTCATCTGTATTTAGTGCGGAACTGCAGGCGGTTCTGCTGGCACTCAGGCATGCTTATCGATCTAGAGAAAGGAACTTCCTGATTCTGTCTGACTCTCTTTCTGCCCTGCAGGCCCTTCAGGGCACGGGATATAACCACCCACTGCTGGTGCAGATCAGAGAGCTCCACGCGGACTTGATGAAGGAATATTATGATATCATTTTTATTTGGGTGCCAGGGCATGTGGGCATTGAAGGCAACAGGATCGCAGATTCTGCTGCCAACGATGCCCGCAATGACCCTGTCCCTGACACACAGACTGTTTATAGTGATTTTAGACATGTAGCTAGTGCGTACATAGCCCGTGAGTGGCAGTCCGAGTGGGACAAAGAGGAAGCTAACAAGCTGCATGAAGCCCTTCCTAAGTTGTCCGACGGTCTACCTTATCGCTGCGGCAGCCGCCGTGAGGAGACTGTCCTGGCTCGGCTCCACATCGGCCACACGTATGTTACGCATTCTTATTTACTTAAACAGGAGGAGCGTCCATGGTGTTATGCCTGCGACGAGCAGTACTCTGTTCAACACTTTTTGTTGTCTTGTGCTGATCTAATCGACACAAGGTATAAACATTTCACGGCAGACTCCTTGAAGGTTTTGTTCCGGGATGTGCCCCCGGACAAGATCTTCAGTTTTTTGAGAGAGTGCCATATTTTTAATAAGATTTGAGCGTTTATAGATTATGATGTTTCTATTATTTTGACCTTTTTGAGAGTCCTTCGACGTTTTCTTTAAAGACCTGTGCGACATTTTAGCCTGACATATTTTTAAGTTATATTTACATTATGTCTTAAGACCTTTCTTTTAGTCTGGCTGACCAGATTTTTACCCTTCCCGCCGTGAGATGGCCTTAGTTGCCTGCTCGGCGTTAAACCCAAATAACTAACTAACTAACTGTAGCAATGATATTTTTCACTTAGTAGATCAACTGCCCCCTCCCTTTATTCTCATGGGGGATTTTAACGGTCATGCTCACCTTTGGGGTAGTGACCACTATGATGACAGAGGTCAGATGTTAGAAGATGTTTTTTCTCAACTTAACCTATGTGTCTTTAACGATGGCTCACCTACATACTCTAACTCAGGTTCCGGATCTAGTTCTGTTCTAGACCTCACTGTGTGTGATCCTTCTCTCATGCTGGACTTTGACTGGAAGGTTCACGATGACCTGTGTGGTAGTGACCACTTCCCAGTAGTCCTGTCATCGGTCAGCTGTGAGGAGGATTCGCCGGTGGGGCGCTGGAATCTCAAGAAAGCTAACTGGTCTCTGTTTGCCTCTCTCTGTCAGTCTCGTCTTACAGAGGAGGTGGTCATGTCAGCTGAAGAACCTGTTTCTTGTTTTACTTCTATTTTGTTGGAGGTTGCAGGTGAAACCATCCCTAGAACTTCCACATCACTCCCTCGGAAGCCAAGAGTACCATGGTTCAATGAAGAGTGCCGCAAGGCCCAAACAATGCGCAAATCTGCTCAGCGACGTGCATTTCGTAATCCGTCGCAAGCAAATATTTTAACCTTTAAAAGACAGCGGGCGAAAGCCCGTTATATTTTTAAACGTGAACGCCGTGCTTCCTGGAGACGCTTCGTCTCATCTTTATCTTCTAGGACTCCGTCCCAAAAAGTCTGGAAGGCTGTTCGAAGAATTAGGGGCAGGGGTGGCTCGGCTTCTGTCGGCCATCTTAGAGATGGTGCCAGTTTGGTCACAGATAAAAAGGCTGTGGCCAATTTGCTTGCCTCCACCATTGCCCATAATTCTTCAACAGAGCATTATTCACCTTTCTTCCAGAGAGAGAAGGAGAAGCGAGAATCTTGTGCTTGTGATTTTATATCGGATAACTTGGAAGACTATAATGCCCCTTTTACGTTTTCAGAATTGCAGCAAGCCATGCAGAAATGTACTGACTCTGCTGCTGGATTAGATACCATCCATTATCAGCTCATAACACATCTGCCTGAGGATTCACTCCTTGTACTTCTCAAGGCCTTTAACCATATCTGGATAACCGGTCATTTTCCGCCATCTTGGCGCCAGGCTGTGGTTGTGCCAATTCCCAAGCCGGGTAAGGATCCTTCCGACCCGGGCAACTAACGGCCAATAGCTTTGACATCATGTTTATGTAAAACTATGGAACGCTTGGTCAACGCCCGACTGGTGTGGCATCTTGAGTCACAGGGTCTCATCACAGACCTCCAGTGCGGTTTCCGGCGCTTCCGTAGTACAACTGACCATCTAGTCCGCTTTGAGTCTTTTATCCGAGATGCTTTTGTCAACAAGCAGCATGTCTATGCAATTTTCTTTGATCTTGAAAAGGCATATGACACGACCTGGAAGCATGGTATAATGTCTGATTTGTCGGACATGGGTTTTAAAGGGCATCTGCCCGTTTTTATTCACAATTTTTTGTCCAACAGGTCGTTCCATGTCCGTGTGGGCTCCACCCTCTCCGACTCCTTTGAACAGGAGATGGGTGTCCCGCAGGGCAGTATTCTATCTCCTGTTTTATTTAGCATTAAAATAAATAACATTGTAAAGGCCGTCAAGGATGATTCTGAATGCTCTTTGTTTGTGGACGACTTTGCTTTGTGTGCACGAGGTCGAGGACTTGCGTCCCTTGAGAGGCGCTTGCAGCTGTGCGTTGATCGCATCCAGGGGTGGGTGTCTCTCAATGGATTCAGATTCTCGCCCTCCAAGACAGTCTATGTGCATTTTACTAACCAGACGAAATTTTTTCCAGAACCTAGCCTGAGCATTGCTGGAGTGCCAATTAAGGTGGCTGAAGAGGCTAAGTTTTTGGGGGTCATCTTTGACAAAAGATTGACCTTCTGCAACCATGTTAACTACCTTAGAACCTCTTGTCGGAAGGCCCTCGACATTCTTCGTGTCGTTGGTCGTACTGACTGGGGTGCAGACCGCATCGTCTTACTTCGACTGTACCGGGCCCTTATTCGGTCCAAACTGGATTACGGCTCTGTGGTATATGGCTCGGCTTCCAAGTCTGTTCTGCAGCGTCTGAACACAATTCACCATCAAGGTCTGCGCATATGTCTGGGAGCCTTCAGGACATCTCCAGTTCCTAGTCTGTATGCAGAGGCAGGGGAGCCTTCTCTCAGGCTCCGCCGCATCCGCCTCATGCTCAGCTACGTTCTGAAGCTGAAGGCCCATCCAGAAAATCCTGCCTATGATTGTGTTTTTAACCCGTCGTTTGCAGAGATTTACGATGCCCATCCGGGAGCTGTCCGTCCACTTTCCTTCCGTGTCCGACCTCATCTGCAGGCGGCCGGAGTGGACCTGGACAAAGTTTTGGAATCTCTGCAACACGTCACTCCACCCTGGCTACTACCAGTTCCTGACATCTTGCTGGACTTGACTGCCCACAAGAAGGATTGTACTCCACCAGCCATATACCAACAGAGCCTCAATGAACTCCTTTCAATTTTTCCTGGCTATTGTCGTCTTTATACGGATGGGTCCAAGTCTAAGGATGGAAGAGTGGCTGCGGCTGCAGTGTCCTCTCGCCATCCTAGACGCCCATTTAAGCTCCGTCTCCCTGACCATTCCTCTGTATTTAGTGCAGAACTGCAGGCCATTCTGCTAGCACTCAAGCATGCCTATCAGTCTCGGGAAAGGAACTTCCTGATTCTGTCTGACTCTCTTTCTGCCCTGCAGGCCCTTCAGGGCGCGGGAACAGACCATCCACTGCTGGTGCAGATTAGAGAGCTCTACGCGGACTTGATGAAGGAATATTATGACATCATTTTTATTTGGGTCCCAGGCCATGTGGGCATCGAAGGCAACAGAATCGCAGATTCTGCTGCCAACAGTGCCCGCAGTGACCCTGTCCCTGACACACAGACTGTCTATAGTGATTTTAAACCTGTTATTAGTGCGTACATAGCCCGCGAGTGACAGTCCGAGTGGGACAAAGAGGAAGGGAACAAGCTTCATGAAGCTCTTCCTAAGTTGTCTGACAGTCTACCTTTCCGCTGCGGCAGCCGCCGTGAGGAGACTGTCCTTGCTCGGCTCCACATCGGGCACACATATGTTACGCACTCTTACTTACTTAAACAGGATGAGCGTCCATGGTGTTTTGCCTGTGATGAGCAGTTTTCTGTTCGACACTTTTTGCTGTATTGTGCTGACCTAATTGACACCAGATATAAACACTTCACAGCAGACTCCTTGAAGGTTTTGTTCCGGGATGTTCCCCCGGACAAAATCTTCAATTTTTTGAGAGAATGCAATATTTTTAACAAGATCTGAGCATTCATAGACTATGTGAATTTTTTATTTGCCCTTTTTGAGAGTCTGTAGACGTTTCTTTTCCAGACATGTGCGACATTTTAGCCTGAGATTTTTAATCTATATTTACATCTTGTCTTAAGACCTTGCTTTTAGTCTGGCTGACCAGATTTTTACCCATCCCGCCGTGAGATGGCCTTAGTCGCCTGCTCGGCGTTAAACCCAAATAACTAACTAACTATCTTCTCATTAGTAGCCAAATTTTATGTAGCCCCGTTAGCATCGACACCTGTCTTCGGGCTGTCGCAGCTCGGGTTACCTTGAAGAAGACCATAACCATATGCAGTATTTACCTGCCACCATCCCTGCGGGTCTGTAGTAATGATTTTTTTAATTTAGTTGATCAACTGCTACCTCCCTTTATTCTCATGGGGGATTTTAACGGTCACGCTCACCTTTGGGGTAGTGACCACTATGATGGCAGAGGTCAGATGTTAGAAGATGTTTTTTCTCAACTTAACCTGTGTGTCTTTAACGATGGTTCACCTACATACTCTAACCCAGGTTCAGGATCTAGTTCTGTTCTAGACCTCACTGTGTGTGATCCTTCTCTCATGCTGGACTTTGACTGGAAGGTTCACGATGACCTGTGTGGTAGTGACCACTTCCCAGTAGTCCTGTCATCGGTCAGCTGTGGGGAGGATCCGCCGGTGGGGTGCTGGAATCTTAAGAAAGCTAACTGGCCACTGTTCGCCTCCCTCTGTCAGTCTCGTATTACAGAGGAGGTGGTCATGTCATCTGAAGAACCTATTTCTTCTTTTACTACTATTTTGTTGGACGTAGCGGGTGAAACCATCCCTAAAACTTCCGCATCAGTCCCTCGAAAGCCGAGAGTACCATGGTTCAACGGAGAGTGCCGCAAGGCCCAAATAGCGCGCAAATCTGCTCAGCGACGTGCTTTCCGTAATCCATCGCAAGTGAATATTTTAACCTTTAAAAGACAGAGGGCGAAAGCTCGTTACATTTTTAAACGTGAACACCGTGCTTCCTGGAGACGCTTCATCTCATCTTTAACTTCTCGGACTCCGTCCCAGAAAGTATGGAAGGCTGTTCGGAGAATTAGGGGCAGGGGTGGCTCGGCTTCTGTTGGCCATCTTAGAGGTGGTGCCAGCTTGGTTACAGATAAAAAAGCTGTGGCCAATTTGCTTGCCTCCACTATTGCCCATAATTCTTCAACGGAGCATTATTCACCTTTCTTCTAGAGAGAGAAGGAGAAGCGAGAGTCTCGTATTTGTGATTTTAAGTCCGATAACTCAGAAGACTATAATGTCCCATTTACATTATCAGAATTGCAGCAAGCCTTGCAGAAATGTAATGACTCTGCTGCTGGCCTAGATACCATCCACTATCATTTCCTAAGAAGCTTGGCCCACGCTACCACAAACACCTATTGCCGGGCACAATTTTGTGGCGGCAATGTTGCCGCCTCAATTAGGGGCGCCTACAATATTGCCGCCACAAATTGCGACCCGATACAAACCGAGTCTATTCATTTGTGGTAGCCGGCAAGGCTCGAGCAATGTTGCCGCCTCTCAGCCAATCAGCAGTGTTCTTGCGCCACTTCCCGTTTCTTCATCTTCCGGCGAGCCGGAAAAAATGGCGGAGAAGCTGAGCGACGGCCAACGGCTTTGAGACTGTAATATTCATTGGAGACGCGCCGCATGTGAAAACGCTGCTAATAGCTGCGTATCCGTATGCGGCACGTCTCCAGTGAGTAAATTGATCAACCTTGTCCGAGAGTTCCCATGCATATGGGACTCCTGCAGCTCCGAATATTTCAACCGGGCGCGCCGTGAGAGCTGTTCCATATATAGTAATGGCAGGTCAGTCAGTACAACACATTGCGCGCACATTGATACGTGTGCCAGGAAGCCGATGTGGCAGGTGGCAAATTGTTGCTTACCACACATTGCTAGTGGCAAATTCTGGTAGCGTGGGCCCAGCCTCTAACGCATCTGCCTGAGAGGTCACTCCTTGTACTTCTCAAGGCCTTTAACCATATCTGGAGAACTGGTCATTTTCCGCCGTCTTGGCGCCAGGCTGTGGTTGTACCGATCCCCAAACCAGGTAAGGATCCTTCCGACCCGGGCAACTACCGGCCTATCGCTTTGACATCATGTTTATGTAAAACTATGGAGCGCCTGGTCAACGCCCGCCTGGTGTGGCATCTTGAGTCACAGGGTCTCCTCACAGACCTCCAGTGTGGTTTCCGGCGCTTCCGTAGTACAACTGACCATTTAGTCCACTTTGAATCATTTATTCGAGATGCTTTTGTCAACAAGCAGCATGTCTATGCAATTTTCTTTGATCTTGAGAAGGCGTATGACACTACCTGGAAGTATGGCATAATGTCCGACTTGGTGGACATGGGTTTTAAAGGGCATCTGCCCGTTTTTATTCACAATTTTTTGACTAACCGGTCGTTCCATGTCCGTGTGGGCTCCACCCTCTCCGACTCCTTTGAACAGGAGATGGGTGTCCCACAGGGCAGCATTCTTTCTCCTGTTTTATTTAGTATTAAAATTAATAACATTGTAAAGGCCGTCAAGGATGATTCTGAATGCTCTTTGTTTGTTGACGACTTTGCTTTGTGCGCACGTGGTCGAGGACTTGCGTCCCTTGAGAGGCGCTTGCAGCTGTGCGTTGATCGCATCCAGCGGTGGGTGTCTCTCAATGGATTCAAGTTCTCGCCCTCCAAGACTGTCTGTGTGCATTTTACTAACCAGACGAAATTTTTTCCAGAACCTAGCCTGAGCATTGCTGGAGTGCCAATTAAGGTGGCCGCGGAGGCAAAGTTTCTGGGGGTCATTTTTGACAAAAGACTTACCTTCCGCAACCATATTAATTACCTTAGAACCTCTTGTCAGAAGGCTCTCGACATTCTTCGTGTCGTCGGTCGTACTGACTGGGGTGCGGACCGTACTGTCTTACTTCGTCTGTTCCAGGCCCTTGTTCGGCCCAAACTGGATTACGGCTCTGTGGTGTATGGCTCAGCTTCCAAGTCTGTGCTTCAGCGTCTGAACACAATTCACCATCAGGGTCTGCGGATATGTCTTGGGGCCTTCAGGACATCTCCAGTTCCTAGTCTGTATGCCGAGGCAAAGGAGCCTTCTCTCAAGCTCCGCCGCATCCGCCTCATGCTCAGCTACGTTCTGAAACTGAAGGCCCATCCAGACAATCCTGCCTATGATTGTGTTTTTAAACCATCGTTTGCAGAGATTTACGATACCCATCCGGGAGCTGTCCGTCCACTTTCTTTCCGTGTCCGACCTCATCTGCAGGCGGCCGGATTGGACCTGGACAGAGTTTCGGAATCCCTGCAACACATCACTCCATCTTGGCTCTTACCAGTTCCTGACATCTTGCTGGACTTGACTGCCCACAAGAAAGACTCTACTCCACCAGCCATATACCAACAGAGCCTCAATGAACTGCTTTCAATTTTTCCTGGCTATTGTCGCATCTATACCGATGGGTCAAAGTCTGAGGATGGGAGAGTGGCTGCGGCCGCAGTGTCCTCTCGCCATCCTAGACGCCCATTTAAGCACCGCCTCCCAGACCACTCATCTGTATTTAGTGCGGAACTGCAGGCGGTTCTGCTGGCACTCAGGCATGCTTATCGATCTAGAGAAAGGAACTTCCTGATTCTGTCTGACTCTCTTTCTGCCCTTCAGGGCACGGGAAATGACCACCCACTGCTGGTGCAGATCAGAGAGCTCCACGCGGACTTGATGAAGGAATATTATGATATAATTTTTATTTGGGTGCCAGGGCATGTGGGCATCGAAGGCAACAGGATCGCAGATTCTGCTGCCAACGATGCCCGCAATGACCCTGTCCCTGACACACAGACTGTTTATAGTGATTTTAGACATGTGGCTAGTGCGTACATAGCCCGTGAGTGGCAGTCCGAGTGGGACAAAGAGGTAGCTAACAAGCTACATGAAGCCCTTCCTAAGTTGTCCGACGGTCTAGCTTATCGCTGCGGCAGCCGCCGTGAGGAGACTGTCCTGGCTCGGCTCCACATCGGCCACACGTATGTTACGCACTCTTATTTACTTAAACAGGTGGAGCGTCCATGGTGTTATGCCTGCAACGAGCAGTACTCTGTTCAACACTTTTTGTTGTCTTGTGCTGATCTAATCGACACAAGGTATAAACATTTCACGGCAGACTCCTTGAAGGTTTTGTTCCGGGATGTGCCCCCGGACAAGATCTTCAGTTTTCTGAGAGAGTGCCACATTTTTAATAAGATTTGAGCGTTTATAGATTATGATGTTTCTATTATTTTGACCTTTTTGAGAGTCTTTCGACGTTTTCTTTAAAGACCTGTGCGACATTTTAGCCTGACATATTTTTAAGGTATATTTACATCAAGTCTTAAGACCTTTCTTTTAGTCTGGCTGACCAGATTTTTACCCTTCCCGCCGTGAGATGGCCTTAGTCGCCTGCTCGGCATTAAACCCAAATAACTAACTAACTAACTAACCAACCCACCTGCCGCGCTTGCCGCTCATCAGCTTAGTAAAAACAAACTGGCGGGAATCCGGTGAGCGGTTGCCCGGATGGGGATGTAAGGGAGGCTACTCAGGATGCTGGACTAGGCTTATGGCACCCCTTGTTACCTCCCCTGCCATATAACCCCACCCGTGTCTGCCCTGGGGGACTTGGGTGGGATTAACTACTTTTTAGTTCCCAGGGTCACCCTGGTCAGCCCTACAGGGTGGGTTTTTCCTTCTATTCTGGGGCATGTGTTTCTGTCTACCCTTGGTCCATTCACCTGTATTTGCCTGTTGATATTGGATGTGCGTTGCTAAATGGTCTTAGCTTTATTTAGGCCCCATGTCGTAGGTTTATTTAACGTATTGGACCGGCTGGCGACATACATTCAATGTTCTGTTCAGTTTTTTTTTTTTTTTTTTTTTTTTTTCACAAGCAGTGCAGGCACATCCTGAGAAAGTCTTGTTGCTGTCGGGACGTTAAGCAATGTACAATCAATCCCCTGCCATATAGGTACACAACCAATTTTGGTTAAAATTAGGCTAGCTAAGACACTATTCCTAACAGTAATGTCATCGTTAAGTATTTTTCAAAAAAATAAATTTTAGGGAAAAATTCATTTTTCCATGTTTTGATTAAGATACTCATTGGCGAGAAAAAGGCCGTTTCACAAAAATCGGTTGATCCACACTGGAGTCCGTAATTTTTCATATTTTTGACTCGCGTGCGAAGCAAAAGTTAGTATGTTTAGGGCCAGTGGTTGTCTCTCCGGCGTCTGTCCACTCTCCACTGTCGTCCGTCGTAAACTTTAACGTTGGCATTTTCTCGGAGACTATTCAAGCCACAGTCTTCAAACTTGGAACAAAGATACTTTGTGGCAAGACTTTTCTAAACATACCAATTTGAGTGACCTCTCACAAAGGTCAAGGTCACAGGGGATCAGAAAATATGTCAAAATTAGCTATATTTTGACATCATTTATTTTTTTCACAAATACTATTCACAACTTCAAACCCAAACTTGGTACAAAGGTACCTGATGTTAAGACCTTTCTATACATACTAATTTGGTTGATCCCTCGGAAAGGTCAAGGGTCACAAGAGCTCAGGAAATAGCCATATTTTAACAAAAGATGTTTTTTTCCTCAAATGTTATTCACAACTTCAAACCCAAACTTGCTGCAGATATACCTAATGGTAAGACCTATCTATGCATACTAATTTGGATGACCCCTCGGAAAGGTCAAGGGTCACAACGGCTCAGGAAATGGGTCCAAAATAGCCATTTCAGTGTTGATTCTAGAGCGCGTTTTGCGCGATTTCTCGCAATATTATGCTCCAAATCGCAAAAAAAAAACCACCGATAGCGCGGCCGAAGAATCGCAGAAAAAATAAACTGGACGCTTTTTTGCACGACCAGCGCGGCCGCAACGCTGCTGCGTAAAAGCCTGCTTGAGCGTCTTGGCGCAGTGTGGCCTGAGTCGAGCCAGGGCAATTTCACTATTATTCACCTGTTTAACACGAACACAGATTCCATTCACAGAAAACCAATTCACATGTCTCTCTCGCGCTGTGGAAGTACACATGACAGATCAGAGCGAACTCTAGTCGGTGATTGGCTGAATAACCTTCGGCTGTTGTAATCTGTCTTCTCATTGGCTAGCATTTCTGTACTGTATTCATGTTGTATCATTCGTGTACCAACACAACCCTTTTACAGATGCGGGATTGTACTTCAGCCTGTGTTGCTTTTACCTGAGGATTGTAACTTAGTATGGATTTTACCTGATGGATTTACATTAAATACTCGAGCTGTACACGTTTCCTTGTGTTTTCCTAGCGAGCTGAAGGTATGCATAGAAAGTACTATAATGTCGTGCACTTTTAACCTGGTACTCATTCACGCACACGTCTTACACACTTTCTCCTTGAGGGCCGTGATCAATTTTGAGGCCATATTGGTTAACACGAAATACGGTTAACACGAAGTGATTTTCCGTGTCCCCAGAAATTTGTGTTAAGCGGACTCCACTGTATGTATGAATGTGTGTGTATATGTCGTTTTAAAGTAAGCAGTGCAACGCGATTTGAGGGCCTCCCTTTTACACCTTGAGGGGCTCCCTTTTTTGATTAGAGGGAGCCTTTGGGCTCACTTTTCTGAAATCCTAGAATCAACACTGCCATTTTGACAAAAGATGTTTTTCTCAAAGATTGTTCACAACTTTAAACCCAAACTTGCTACAGAGATACCTGATGGTAAGACCTTTCTATGCACACTAATTTGGTTGATCCTTCAGAAAGGTCAAGGGTCATGAGAGCTCAGGAAATAGGTAAAAAAAAAAAAAAAAAAAAAAAAGCCATATTTTGACAAAAGATGTTTTTTTCTCAAATACTATTCTCAACTTCAAACCCAAATTTGGTACAGAGATACCTGATGGTAAGACCTATCTATGCATACTAATTTGGATGACCCCTTGGCAAGGTCAAGGTCACGAGGCTGGCAAATGTGTGTAAAATGAACATTTTTGATAAAATTGTAGGTATTGTCCACATTTTTCAAAATTTTCAACCAAATTTGGCACAAAGATAGCTGATAAGACCTTCCTATGCATACTAATTTAGTTGACTCATCACAATGGTCAAGGGTTTGGGGGGTTGACAGGTGTGTGAAAAATGCTTACATTTTCAATAAACATGGATTTTGCTGCTGCAGAAGCCAGCCCTTGTCGCAAAGGTCACACATATGTAAATCGGTCATACACATGAGCCATAATGGCTTTGCCTTTCTTCTTACTAGATATTTTCCATATAGCTAGATAAGAGGGAGATACTGAATGAGTTCATTATCCAGCATTGTACCTCTAGAACCTTTTGAGTGATAATTACATTTTTTAAAATAAATATTTTCATGTTTTGGGGATTAACTTTATGAATTATATAGGTTAATCTTAAAACAATTAAATCTTTTTTAGGAAAAAAACAATCTTCTCATTAATAATTTTTCATATATATAAGCCTTCAGTTTGTCTCGGCTGTCGGTACGATTAGGTCAATTGTGACCTGTATGCCCTAGGTGAGAAAATCAGACAATTTTCAGCACGCCTTTTTCGGCGTCATTTGTAAAACAGCTAAAATAACTTAAATTTAAAAACAAACAAACAAACAATCTTCTCATTAATACTCACATTATTGTTCATAAACAGTGTTTGCATAAGCCTGCTGCTTGTCTCTCTGCCCTGGGGTAGGATTAGGTCAAATTGTGACCTGTAAGCTCTAGGTGTGAAAATCAGCAAGAAAATTGCAAAATTGATCTTCTGATACGTCAAATGTTAGTACTGCGATGAGTGACGTATAACATCGAGTCTTCATTATGAACACTGCATTGTGGGACCAATGATGCCATGACGTGAAGCTTGAAGTGACGTCATTTCGCTGCTCATGCTATTCTTCTTCAGAATATCTATGCTATGCCAAACCACAGAGCTTACGAATGGCAGAAATCGCTGTGTGTCCGTCTTTATTTCTGTGTGCCAGTGTGTGTTGATCAGAGGGTGGGTTAGAGTAGAAGGAGATGGATTCCTGTTGCTACATGAGCCCACAGAGCGTACTAATGGCGGGAAGCGCCGTGTGTCCGTCTTTTTTTGTGTGCGCTGACGTGTGTGTTGATCAGATGTTGGCTTAGAGAGGAGGGAAGTGGATCAGCATTATAAGCCTAAAATTATGAACAACTCTGAATGTTCTTGAAAGATAAACGCATCTGAGCTCCAAACAATACAGTAGACTTTGGGATTAAATCCTCATCTTGTTTAAAGATTTTTTGGGCTCACATATGATAGGAAAATTGCATCTATGTACTGGGCCATCTGTCTGTTGTCCGTGGTAAAGTTTAACATTGGCATTTTCCGGGAGAGTTTTCAAGCTACAGACTTCTAACTTGGCCCAAGGAAACCTTTTTGCCAGATCTTTTTAAACATAAGTTGATGGACCTCAAAGGTCAAAGTCAAAGGGGGTAAATAAATAGGGGGAATATTGCTGTCTTTGAACCAAAATTGTGTTTTCTCAAATACTATTTATTGGTACAGAGATACCTCTCAAAGGTCAAGGGTCATAAGAAATCAGCAAATTGCCTAATTGCCTATTTTGCTGATAAAATGTGGTGGTGGGGGGGGGGGGGGGGGGGGGAGGCTTTTGCAAACTTGGAACAGTGATAGTTGATGAAAAAAACTTCTATATGCATGCTTATTTGGTTGACCAGTCATTAGTTCAAGCGTCACAGGAGGTACAAAAGCATAAAAATACACTTGAATTTGTTGACAAAACATGGGATTTCTCATGTACTCTGGCCAGCTCTGTAGGAAAAACTTGCTGAGTCGAGCGACCTTTTGGAAAGGTCTAAGTCACAGAAGGTTGGAGAAATATGCGGATTGGTCATGCACGTTAGCCATGAGGTTATTGTTAATGTCCTCACAACAGGTATTATCAGTTTGTTTTTGCATTTAAAAATAAATTGAGCGGGCATCTCATTTTACTGTAAGTGTAAACATAATTTGCATTATTTTCAGTTTTCATAGCAATGTAAGATAAAACATTCATTCTTGTTTCAGATGTAAAATACATGCATACTGGCTTGAAAAATGTAAGTTCTTTCTGTTTAGATTGTGTTTAGATATGTATGTTTGTGTGTCTGCTTGTATACTGGATTTGAGGTTGTACCAACAATTTATCCCAGTATTAAAACTCATTACTACATATGTGTATTATAATCAGAAAATTAGTTTGTAGTGGGTTTCCTGTGCACTCCCAGTTGTTTGAATATCACTATTGAAAATGTTCACTTGTTCACTGATTTTTGGGCTCATGAGCGATAGCAAAAATGAGTCTATACTGGACCACTGATCATCTGTCCAGCATCTGTGCGCTGGCATCCGGCTTTAACATTGGCATTTTCTCAATGCCAGACTTAACTTGGCCCAAGGTTACTTTGTGGCAACACCTATTTAAATATGCACATTTTACTGACCTCTCTCAAAGGTCAAGGTCACAAGGAGTTTAACAGTAGCTCAGAAATAGGCCAAGAAAATTGCTCTCAAATACAATTTTCAACTTCAGACCCAAACTTATTACAAGGATACCTGATGGTAAGACCTTACTATGCATACTAATTTGAATAACCCCTTGAAAAGGTCAACGGTCACAAGAGGTCAGCAAATGTGTGAAAAATATTTATTGTGAGTATAATTTCAGTCTTTATCACCTTTTTTGGCAATCTTTTCAGTCAAATTTTGCATAAAGGTAACTGATGATGAGACCCTCCTGTGCATACTAGTCTGGCTGGCTGCTCGCAAAGCTAAAAGCCATGAGGGGGATGGGAGGGGGTTACTTCTGTTACACACTTGAACATTTCAGTGACCTGTTAGAAAGGTCACAATCGCAGGTTAGATTATGTAGTAAAACTGTTGCCGCTAGGGTTTCATGTGAAAGGAAAACAGAAGATAGAGATTGAAAACCCTTTAAATTAGATACAAAGAACAACATTTGATCAAAGATCCTTCTTCAGGTGACATGGAAACAAACATAGAACAGAAAAGAACACACGATAGAAAGAAAAGATGTCATCCTGTATAGAGAAAATTTAGAATGACGTAAAAAAATAAAATAATAATAATGACGCAAATACACATGCACAAAACACGTAGCACAAAACTTGCTACAGACATACATGTCACTGCATACATTCACATTCACTCGTGCCTGCTGCCGCTCACGTATATGCATACACATAGACACACACACACACACTATGTGTGTGTGTGTGTGTGTCTATGTATGTGCATGTACGTGAGCGGCAGCAGGCGTGTGTGTCTGTGTGTATGCATGTACATGAGCGGCAGCAGGCACGAGTGAATGTGAATGTATGCAGTGACGTGTATGTCTGTAGACGTAAGTTTTGTGCTACGTGTTTTGTGCATGTGTATTTGCGTCATTATTATTATTTTTTTAATTTTTTATTATTTTTTTTACGTCATTCTAAATTTTCTGTATACAGGATGACGTCTTTTCTTTCTATCGCATGTTCTTTTCTGTTCTACGTTTGTTTCCAAGACACCTGAAGATACAAGGAACAATTATAGACATACACAAATTTAGAATGACGTATAAAAAAATAAAATAAATAATAATAATAATAATGACACAAATACACATGCACAAAACACGTAGCACAAAACTTACGTCTACAGACATATACGTCACTGCATACATTCGCATTCACTCGTGCCTGCTGCCGCTCACGTACATGCATACACATAGACACACACACCCACACACACTAATGTGTGTGTCTGTGTATGCATGTACGTGAGCGACAGCAGGCACATGTGTGTGGGTGTGTCTATGTGTATGCATGTACGTGAGCGGCATCAGGCACGAGTGAATGCGAATGTATGCAGTGACATATATATCTGTAGACATGTGTTTTGTGCATGTGTATTTGCGGTTTTTTTTTTTTTTTTTTTTTTTTTTTTTTTTAACATCATTCTAAATTTTCTCTATACAGGATGACGACTTTTCTTTCTATCATGTGTTCTTTTCTGTTCTACGTTTTTTTCCATGTCACCTGAAGAAGATCTTTGATCCGAAACGTATCTAATTTAAAGGGTTTTCAACCTCTATCTTCTGTTTTCCTTTCACAGGTTAGATTTTTTTTTTTTAATGTAGATCAGTTATACATATGAGCCATAAGGTCTTTGCCATTTGTTAAAAGTGCTGTTTTACTGGGTTTTTTTCCCCATCAGAGATTGGAAGAAACCATCACCAAGAACTCGCCAACACTGGGCAGAGATGCTACATATGTCAAATCAGTAAGTTGTGTTCTCCTTTGTTTATCATTTTTGTAGAGTTTCACTAATAAAATCTTTTGTCCCAAATAAAGGCAAAGGGTTTTAGACTTAGTTATTTAATCTGATAGGTTTGAATTTCATACAATAATTTGTGTATGTCTATAATGGCTTCTTTTTATGACATCTGTCTTTTTGGTAATTCCCCCGAATACACTGTATTTAATGTGCTCTAAACCGACTTGTCATTGGAGGCAGCATCTTCCCACACAGAAGAATACACAAAGCAACTTGGGTCTCACCTGACCATACAACAGAGAACCAAATAGACCATATCTGCATTAGCAAGAAATTTAGAAGATCCCTTCAGGATGTTCGTGTGAGGAGGGGAGCAGATGTCGCCTCAGACCACCATCTGCTTACCTTAAGAATGAAGCTCAAGCTAAAGAAAAGCCGCACAGAGGCAACAAGAAGACAGCGCTATAATGTAGGCCTCCTGAGAAAAACTGGAGTTAGAGAAGAGTTCAAACTGGTGCTGTCCAACCGGTTTCAAGCGCTAGAGGAGCTAGTAAATGAAGAGGCGGTCACCACAGAGCAGCAGTCAACCTGCAAAGACACTGTAGGGTTCAGGAAACACCATCACAAAGACTGGCTGTCGGCACAGACCTTGAAGAAGATAGAAGTGAGGAAGCAGAAGAAAGCAGTTGTCAACAACAGTCGCACAAGAGCAGCCAAAGTAAGGGCACAGGAGGAATACTCGGAAGCCAACCGCGAGGTGAAGAGGAGTATCAGGGCAGACAAGAGGGCCTACACAGACAGCCTGGCAGCAGAGGCAGAAAAGGCAGCAGGCAGCGGCAACATGAAACAGCTCTACGACATTACCAGAAGATTGTCGGGCAAGTATGGCCATACAGAAAGACCAGTAAAAGACAAAGAAGGCAAGCCTATTGCAGACAGAGCAGACCAACTTGACAGATGGGCCGAGTATTTTCAAGAGTTACTGAACAGACCTAGCCCACCCGACCCCCCAGACATCCAGCCGGCAGAGACCGACCTACACATCAGCTGTGACAGACCCAGCCGGGAAGAGATCAGAAGAGCAGTGGCATTTTTGAAGAACGGCAAAGCAGCAGGGCCAGATGGCATCCCAGCGGAGTCTCTGAAAGCAGACCTAGAGACAACAGTGGAGATGCTGTACCCACTGTTTGGAAAGATCTGGGAAGAGGAGGTGATGCCGGCTGACTGGAAGGATGGGTACCTAATCAAGCTTCCCAAGAAAGGCGACCTCAGCAAGTGTTCCAACTACAGAGGAATCACCTTGCTGTCAGTACCAGGAAAGGTCTTCAACAGGATCATCCTAGAGAGAATGAAGAGCTCTGTTGACCCCCAGCTGAGAGACCAGCAAGCAGGATTCAGGAAGAACCGATCATGTACAGACCAGATCGCCACTCTCCGCATCATCGTGGAACAGTCTCTGGAGTGGAGCTCCCCGCTGTAGGTCAACTTTGTGGATTACGAGAAAGCATTTGACAGCGTGGACCGAGAGACTCTGTGGAAACTCCTACGACACTACGGTGTACCCACAAAGCTCGTCCGCCTGATCAAGAGCAGCTACGATGGCATGACATGTCGCGTGATCCACGAAGGGCAGTTCACCAGGGAGCTCCATGTCAGAACTGGTGTCAGGCAGGGGTGTCTGCTGTCTCCGTTCCTCTTCCTACTGGCCATAGACTGGGTCATGAAGATGACCACAGAGCACAGACGAAGTGGAATACAGTGGACACTGTGGACACAGCTTGACGACCTCGATTTTGCAGACGACTTTGGCATTACTGTCCCACACTCATCAACAAATGCAGGACAAGACCACGAGGCTTGCTGACATCTCGTCCCAAGTGGGCCTCACCATTCACAAACAGAAAACAAAGACAATGAGGCTGAACGCAACCAGGGAAGAACCAGTCTTGCTTGCTGGCACCCCGTTGGAGGAGGTGGAGGCCTTTACCTATCTCGGGAGCATCATAGACAAGAAAGGCGGCACTGATGCAGATGTCAGAGCACGAATCGGTAAAGCCAGAGCAGCCTTTCTCCAGTTGAAAAAAGTGTGGAGTTCCAGAGAGCTGTCACAACACACCAAAGTCCGGATTTTCAACTCCAATGTAAAAGCAGTTCTCCTATATGGAGCAGAGACTTGGAGATTGACAAAAACCACAGTCAACAGAGTACAGACCTTCATGAACAGTTGCCTTAGAAGAATTTTGAAAATCCACTGGCCAGAGAAGATCAGCAACATCAGACTCCGGGAGAGAACAGAGCAGATAACAGCAGAGAATGAAATTGGGCGAAGAAGATGGGGATGGATCGGTCACAGTCTGAGAAAGCCAGCTTCCAGTATCACTAGGCAGGCATTGTCATGGAACCCCCAGGAAAAGAGGTAGGCCGAGAAACTCCTGGCGTCGAGACCTCCAAGCAGACATCAAGAGACTGGGAACCACCTGGAGTAGAATCGAAGGAGAAGCACAGGACAGGAGCTGCTGGAGGTCTCTCGTTGACGGCCTATACCCGGGTAGGGGTGACAGGCGTAAGTAAGTAAGTAAGTACACTGTATTTAACTGTGTTTTGTGATGTTTTCAGAGCAAGCTGCGGAGAATCCCTGCATATCTCACCATCCAATTTGTCCGATTCCATTACAAAGAGTCAAAGGCAGTGAATGCAAAACTTCTTAGGGTAAGTTGTCATTTTTAATACACGTATAAATAATGAATTCCTTGACCACTCGGTGTTTAAAAAAAAGGGTATTTGCATCTCTGAGGACTTTGTGTGAAGCAAAAGTGAGTCTATGTTATGGGCCAGTGGTTGTTGTTCGTCCACCTTCATCCGTGGTAAACTTTAACGTTGGCATTTTTTCTGAAACTATTTAAGCTACAGGTTTGAAACTTGGCCCAAGGATACTTTATGGCAAGGCCATTTTGAACACACCAATTACCTCTCTCAAAGGTCAAGGTAAAAGATCAAGAAATAGGTCCAAAATAGCCATATTTTTACATTTTCCCCCCTCAAATGCTATTCACAACTTCAGTTCCAAACTTGGTACAAAGACACCTGATGGCAAGACCTTTCTGTGCATACAAATTTGGTTGACCCCTCAGAAAGGTCATGTGTTACTAGAGATCAGGAAATAATTCTAAAATAGCCATATTTTGACAAAAGATGTTTTTTTCCCAAATACTGTTTACAACTTGAAAACCAAACTTGGTTCAGAAATACCTATTCATACTAAATTGGATGTCCCTCGGAAAGGTCAAGGGTCACAAGAGGTTGGCAAATGTGAGTAAAATGCCAATTCTTTTTGTACAATTCTAATTTTCTCAACATTTTTGCAAACTTTTCAATCTAATTTGGCAGAAAGGTGGCTGACGATAAGACCTTCCTGTGTATACTAATTAAGTTGACCCACTCGAAGGTCAAGGGATGATCCAAAATAGGTAATAAATAGACCAAAATGGTTTTTTTTGTGACTACTATTTTCAACTTAAAGCTCAAACTTAGTACGGAGATACCTGATGGTAAGACCTATCTATGCATACTGATTTGGAGGACTCCTCGGAAAGGTCAAGGGTCACATGAGCACTTTGTGGAGTGCTTTCAAAAGCATGCACATGACATCATAAGTGGGCAGGCATCAAACTGACAGTGAAGTAACAAGATAAAAATTATGTCATGCCTAATTACGCTAACCTCACTGCAGAACTTACTTTTGGCACGAAACATCTATGTATGTATGTATGTGTTTTTTGTCTATGTACAAGCTTGAAAATTTAGGAAATGCTTCATTCATGGTGCAAGGTTAATTCTAAAAGTTTAAGATACATGTGAAAAGAAGGGCTCATTGCCTACAGAAACCTATGGGTCATTGACCCCTCTGCTGAAAGTGTTATGGGTCATTTTGGGAAACTAAGCGCCAGTGACACAGGGCGCGTTCCCAAAAATGAACCATGAAAGGGTGTCTAGGAGAGCCTTCGAGCATAGGAAATGGAGGTCTCATTGAAGAGTTCAATAACTGTTTATAGAAAGCCGGTTGACCCACATTCGAGTTCATAATTTTGTCATATTCACTTGAAATTTGGGAAGTAGCCAGCTTGGAGAAAGACATTGGATGAGTTCGTTCACCAGCTTTTTACCTCTTTACTTTTTTTGTAAAAATAAATAATTAATTGCAGAAGAAAATGTCAAAAGTAAGAATCCTCAATTTGTGGAGAAGAATCAGTTGGCATAAAAGCACCAGACATGTCAGTGTTATGCAATGTTCCAGATTCGATGCAAATGCCAGACATGTCAGTGTTATACATGAATTTACACATTGCTCACTCCCTCTCTCTCTCTCTCTCGCCTTCCCTCTCTCTCTCTCTCTCTCTCTCTCTCTCTCTCTCTCTCTCACACACACACACACACACACACACACACACACACACACACACACACACACACACACACACACACACACACACATTCACAGTTTGATAGCCTACATAGCATATTGTACAAAAAGTGAGATGTACAAAAGTGGGAAAATGTATGCAAGCTCATATAGAAGAACCTTTGTGGGCATGGGACATCCCATCTTGTTTTCAATCTACATTTTGTACATTGATTAGATCACACTAATATAATAATAATACTGAGTTTTATAACCAATATAATAATATATAGTTCTGTAATCTATATCCATATCACCATTGTCTTGCTACTTCTATCCCATTCGTGATTTGGCAGTACACGTAGTTTGACATACAGCTATTTTTAACTTATGACATTTAAATTTCTTACACTGTTACAGGATGTAAAGTTTCCACTGATGCTTGACGTGTTTGACCTGTGTTCCACGGAACTGCAGCAGAAACTCATCCCCGTGCGTGACAAGATGAAGGAGGAAGAGGACAAGCAGATCGAGAAGGCCAGGGTGAGACAGTCTTGATGTGTTTTGTCATAAAATTACCTGCCTTTGCTCTTGCTTCCACTGCAGGAAGATAGATTGAGAAGGTTTAGCATTATTAGTTGTTTAGATCCATGACAGAATTAGGCTTTTGGTCACATCGAGACATCGCTAGAACACACGAGCAGCTTCAGCCGCGAGTGTGTTCTAGCGTCGTCGAGATGTGACCAAAAGCCATAATTTTGTCGTGGATCTAAACAGCGAATTTGTCTCAATTCACTACCACATAAGAGTCATATCGAAAACAAAAGCGACACTTGTGACTGTCAGACATGTCTTGGCGCCAAGACAGCTTCACACACACATGTATGTCATGCACATCCATGTTAGAATTTGGAACATAGAACAACACCTCCAAACAATTCAAGAACTTCAGAAAACACCCCATCCTCTAAGCTCTTCATTCACGTTTGTGCGTTTTTCTCCCTCTTTTGACAAACATCTTTCGTACAATGAATTGTAGGACATACTGATGACAGCTTTACTTGTACAGTTTGGTGTGGAACTATGGCGCAGCACAGAACACACTGCGTTTCAACTATGACGTCATCCTTCCTTTCTCCATATGAACAGAAGGCTACACTCTAACGCTGTATGAACACAATCGCGAGTGAAAAACTAGCCAGGTGGAGAAAAAACACAGACGCCTCTTTTAAAGTTGAAAGCTTATTAAATAACATTTCTTTCATGAAGGCTCTCAGTGATAATCCAGAACCATAATTAATAGCAGTTCAGTAAATGTTCTCCAAACCATTGTACTCAACAAAATATGGTGGTGGTATTTTTTTTTTTTTAATGGAGTATACAGTACCATAAGTCTATTACTATTTGTAATAGACATATGACCGTACTTATAGAAATGTACCCTTCCGTTTATAAAGACATAGTCAACCATCAGGTTAATGTCCATATCCATGGATCTGTACACTCAGGTATATTATTAGGACCCTTCCCCATACTTTTCGAGTTGAATGGTTTTGGTGAACATCTACTTTACTGCTTATCTGGACTGTCACTGAGGGTCTTCATTAAAAGGAAGGAAGATATGTCATGAAAGAGATTAACATTTTAATCAGTTTTTGTATTTTGGTTGGTTTGGGTTTTTTCTTTTTTTTTTTGGGGGGGGGGGGGGGGGGGGGGGGGCTTTTTTTTGTATGTGTTGGTCTCAGAATCGTCTGCTCGCTTTTGCATTGATACAGCATGACTGTGTTCCATGTGTTGGAATGTTCCATTCACAGTGACATTGGGGTTGGGCTGTACGATGAAGATTATGTGTCTGGATTGAATGACTTATGAGTTACACATGTGCATATTCCTCAAAGTAAGATCAAAATAACCTTGTGACTGCCTGCATCACTATATTTGTTACCTCTGGAGTGAGTATACACTTTAACTCATTCTACCCCAACACCGAAATCCCCAAATTTTGCCATTGTTCTCTGCAGACTGCATTGCAGTGCAGGACACAGATCGACCATGATAGTTCAAGGGTGATGCCAGAATAGCTTGGCGCCCCTGGGCGCCAAGCTATTCTGGCATCACCCTGGAACTATCATGGTCGATCCTTATCTTGCTGTGGTGTGTCTGGGGTAGAATGAGTTAAAAAAATGTATTCTGAATGACGAAAGAGAAGCGAATCGCTTCATGGTGTCGGCGAAACAAGAAGCAGATGACAACATTAGCACATGCCGGAGAGCTATTAATAGAAAAATAGGCCCTATATCTTGGTGCGCTTTTGAAAGGTGAAGGCCCTCATATCAATACGGAGATCTTTAGAAAGATGTAGGTCCGTCATATTAGTACGGAAATCATGAGACATGTGTTTTGTTACTATGCAGTCTTCCTTCTTTGCGCTCATGTGATGTCACGTGCGAATTTTGAAACAGTAGGCCAGAGCTTGTTTTGTGTGACCTTTGCTAGAGATGTCTTAACCGCTTCAGCTGAAGGAGGGTGCTTGATGGACTTGACTTTCAGAGAGCAGCCAGACTGATCAGTTACTACCTTTCCTGTCATATTTTTGGCCAGTAAAATACTAGCTTTGAGCTGTCATGATTGATCCGTTCTTGTATATTGCAGCTAGCAGGACCCAAAGCAGACCAGACGGATGACAAAAAGAAACTCAAGGCTCTTCCTTATTCTTTCCCTGATGGTATGTCTTCTCACCATGTGCTTCCTTGTTTCATGCGTTTGAGTATGGTCCTTTTATTTTTGCTATAGCAAGGTGAATGTGTATTATTAACTCATTCAGCATGACGGCCGTATTTCCCAAATTTTGGAGGCGTCATCTAATGACTATGCACCAGTTGCAAGAGATGGATCAACCATGATAATTCAAGGGCAGTGCCAGATTAGCTTGGCGTCAACAGGCGCCATGCTAATCTGGCACTACCCTTGAATTATCATGGTCAACCCATCTCCTGCTGTAGGGCGTCGGAGCTGAATGGGGTTAATTAATTCAGCCCTGACAGAGAGGTATTGATCAACCATGATAGTTAAGAGTTGTTGAGGAACAGATTGGCATGTGTAGGCACCAAGCTTTTCTGGCACTACCCATAAACAATCAAGATTGATCTGTCACCTGATTGATTAACTCTGTGTGGATGAAAACAACTCCCAATTTAAACCATGGGGTCACTGTTTTAGACAAATCCACCCATTGTCTGTCTGGTGACTGTTTGTTTTCATTATGATTGGTATGTTAGGTGACACAGGTTTATGTCTGCTTAGCTATAGACTGTTTACGGTTTTTGGCTCATGTGTGAAGCAAATGTGAGTGTGGTTGTCGTTCATGGTAAACTTAATGGTGGCATTTTGTCGGAGACTTTAAAGTCACAGTCTTCAAACTTGGCCCAAGGGTACCTTTCTAAACATACCAATTTTAGTCAGTTCTCAAAGATCAAGGTCACAGGGGTCAAGAAAAAAAAAAGGTAAAATAAATTGGCATTTTTTCATAATTTATTTTCTCAAATACTATTTTTAACTTCAAGCCCAAACTTGGTACAGAGATATCTGATGGTAAGACCTTTCTATGCATACTAATTTGGATAAGCTCTCAGAGAGGTCAAGGGTCTTAAGAGGTCCCAAAATAGGTCCAAAATAGCCATATTTTCACCCCCAGCTATGGGTAAATAGCCCCACTGCCTTGTGGGTGCCTTGGGAGAGGCAAAGGCTAGGGGAGTAAACCCTATACAAATCCGGGCAGGGATGCTCGATAGCCTTGGTTAGCAGATCTCCTTCGAGAAGAAAAACTCCGAGGAAAAACCTGAGTAGATGGGACCCATAAGCCTTGGTCGGCAATCCATCTAGGAGAAGGATACTCCAAAACTAAACCATCCTGTGCTCCCAGGAAAGGCCTTTTGACCAGGAGCTAAGGGTGAGGTAACCCCGACAGAAACCCCGAGTGCTGAAGACGGAGGTACTGGGCTGCACAGCGCACTCTAATAAACCACAGTACCATGCATATACAGCCATATGACACTTGGAGATGGATTCAAGAGGAATGGTGCTCGCCCTGTGGAGTCTCACCAGGCAGGTGCAGTACCGGGCTCTGCGCCTCTTCAGAGCCCACCCCCAGCGACTGGAGGACCTTCCCGACTGTCTCCAGGAGCCAGGGGACTGGGAAGTAGAGCGACTGGCCAGCGAAAAAACAAGACCAGAGACAAAGAAAAAGCCAATGTGAACATCATGCACTGGAATGCCGAAGGGGTTACCAACAAGAAAACAGAACTAGAGCACTTGCATTTGCTTACCTTAAGAATAAAGCCCAAGTTAAAGAAAAGCCGCACAGAGACAACAAGAAGACAGCGCTATAATGTAGGCCTCCTGAGAGAGACTGGAGTGAGAGAAGAGTTCAAACTGGTGCTGTCCACCCGGTTTCAAGCGTTGCAGGAGCTAGTAAATGAAGAGGAGGTGGTCACCACAGAGCAGCAGTGGAAGGCAGTTAGAGAGGCGCTGAACTCAACCTGCAAAGACACTGTAGGGTTCGGGAAACACCATCACAAGGACTGGCTGTCGACACAGGCCTTGAAGAAGATAGAAGTGAGGAAGCAGAAGAAAGCAGTTGTCAACAACAGTCGTACGACAGCAGCCAACGCAAGGGCACAGGAGGAATACTCGGAAGCCAACCGCGAGGTGAAGAGGAGTATCAGGGCAGACAAGAGGGCCTACACTGTCAGCAGAGGCAGAAAAGGCAGCAGGCAACAGCAACATGAAACAGCTCTCGACATTACCAGAAGATTGTCAGGCAAGTATGGCCAGACAGAAAGATCAGTAAAAGAAAAAGAAGGCAAGCCTATTGCAGACAGAGCAGACCAACTCGACAGATGGGCCGAGTATTTTGAAGAGTTACTGAACAGACCCAGCCCACCCGACCCACCCAGACATCCAGCCAGTAGAGACTGACCTACTCATCAGCTATGACAGACCCAGGCGGGAAGAGATCGGAAGAGCAGTGGCATTTTTGAAGAACGGCAAAGCAGCAGGGCCAGATGGCATCCCAGCAGAGGCTCTGAAAGCAGGCCTAGAGACAACCGTGGAGCTGCTGTATCCACTGTTTGGAAAGATCTGGGAAGAGGAGGTGATGCCGGCTGACTGGAAGGATGGGTACCTAATCAAGCTTCCCAAGAAAGGCGACCTCAGCAAGTGTTCCAACTACAGAGGAATCACCTTGCTTGTCAGTACCAGGAAAGGTCTTCAACAGGATCATCCTGGAGAGAATGAAGAGCTCCGTCGACCCCCAGCAGAGAGACCAGCAAGCAAGATTCAGAAAAGAAACGTTCATGTACATACCAGATCGCCACTCTCCGCATCATCGTGGAACAGTCTCTGGAGTGGAGCTCCCCACTGTACGTCAACTTTGTGGACTACGAGAAAGCATTTGACAGCGTGGACCGAGAGACTTTGTGGAAACTCCTACGACACTACGGTGTACCCACAAAGCTCGTCTGCCTGATCAAGAGCAGCTAAGATGGCATGACATGTCGCGTGATCCACGAAGGGCAGTTCACCAGGAAGCTGCAGGTCAGAACTGGCGTCAAGCAGGGGTGTCTGCTGTCTCCGTTCCTCTTCCTACTGGCCATAGACTGGGTTATGAAGAGGACCACTGAGCAGAGAAGAAGCGGAATACAGTGGACACAGCTTGATGACCTCGATTTTGCAGACGACTCGGCTTTACTGTCCCACACTCATCAACAAATGCAAGACAAGACCACAAGGCTTGCTGACATCTCGTCCCAAGTGGGCCTCACCATCCACAAACAGAAAACAAACAAAGACAATGAGGCTGAACCCAACCAGAGAAGAACCAGTCTTGCTTGCTGGAGGAGGTAGAGTCCTTCACCTATCTCGGGAGCATCATCGACAAAAAAGGCAGCACTGATGCCGATGTCAGCACGAATCGGTAAAGCAAGAGCAGCCTTTCTTCAGTTGAAAAAAGTGTGGAGTTCCAGAGAGCTGCCACAACACACCAAAGTCCGGATTTTCAACTCAAACGTAAAAGCAGTTCTCCTATATGGAGCAGAGACTTGGAGATTGACAAAAAGCACAGTCAACAGAGTACAGATCTTCATAAACAGTTGCCTTAGAAGAATCTTCAAAATCCACTGGCCAGAGAAGATCAGCAATGTCAGACTCTGGGAGAGAACAGAGCAGATAACAGCAGAGAATGAAATTGGGCGAAGAAGATGGGGATGGATTGGTCTCAGTCTGAGAAAGCCAGTTTCCAGTATCACTAGGCAAGCATTGTCATGAAACCCCCAGGAAAAGAGGAAAGAGGCAGGCCGAGAAACACCTGGCGTCGAGACCTCCAAGCAGACTTCAAGAGACTGGGAACCACCTGGAGTAAAATCAAAGGAGAAGCACAGGACAACAGTTGCTGGAGGTCTCTCGTCAACGGCCTATACCCTGGGAGGGGTGACAGGCGTAAGTAAGTAAAGTTTTGGATCAGTCATACATGTGAGCTATAAGGGCTTTGCCATTCTAGTTATGGCCTATATTGGTTACCAGGAACAGTTTACAGACTGCCAATGATTTTGATGGCAGATGTGGGGTCCAACAATAGCGGTTTCTATGAGCTGTCAGCAGTGTTGACCCACAAGGGCCGATCCAGCTCCAGTGGACACTATGTGGCCTGGGTGCGCAAGAAGAAAGGTCAGTTAACCCATATCATACTGAGGCTAAAAGCTTCAAATTTGTACACTGCCATATGCAAGCTACATTATAGTACTTACAGATAAGGATATAGACCAATGGATTTAGTTCAAGGGTGGTGCCAGAATAGCTTGAAACCTAGAGGCGCCAAGCTATTCTGGCACTACCCTTGAACTATTTTAGTCAAACTTATTTCACACACTGGTGTATTCCAAATGATAAGGGTTCATCATCATCATCAGTCCCTTGCCCGAACTGGGCGTTGGGGGGACTGAAAGACAGCAGCAACAGACAGTGCTCTCCACCGAGTTCTATTTTGGGCGGTGGCAAGCAAGTCTGGCATCTCGAGTTCGGTCCATTCTTTTATGTTTGCGACCCAACTCTTTCTCTGACGACCTCGCCGACGACTTCCTTCGAGAGTGCCCTGGAGGATAGTCTTGGACAAGGTGTTGTGTCGGGTCACGTGGCCAAACCAAGCAAGCTTGCGCCGTTTCACGGTTCTTATGCTTTTAATAGACTGGACAACTAGGTGATCAGACATTACTCTTGGCCTATACAGAGATTAAATTATGTCTGACCTCTTGTAACCAAAATTAAGTCACCTGTGCTCTGTTCGACTGATAAAATGTGAACTAAATCTTGCATTTTATCGGTCAGACCAAAGACGATACATTATGAGACAGATCACTCCTTCATAAGGCTTACTGAAAAAAGCGAGATCAGTGTAAGGGTTCAGTCCCTTTGCTTACATGTGCTGGGTTGCTAGGCTTTCTGAAAGGGAACTCAGCATATACATGTGCAGAGGACTGATTGTTTTCAATTAAAAATATATATATTATTACTTTTTTTTTACAAGATTTTTGCTTCTAAGATATTTTTCTCTGAATTTTGCTACTAAGATTTTCTTTGTGAAAATTCACAAAAGTAGTAAATTAACATGTGCAAGAGAAAAACAAGATATATCAATAAATCTGGCACTTCCTTGTTGCTGTAAGAATAGGTTGATGTATAGCATGTGTGCACGTGCGCACACAAACACACACACACACACACACACACACACACACACACACACACACACAAATAAACTATTAATTGGATTTTAAACAAATTACAGAAACCCTTTTTTTTTTTGTTTGTTTGTTTGTTGCAATATCACATGATCAGTTACTCTGGTCAGTATTCATATATTTTCAACTTGCAATAGGTATTACCACCAATCTATCAACAAAGCCAAACTTAATCCCCTTGTGCATACAACCCCAGGAACTGTAAACAGTACCTGGCAGTGCATGCACAAGAAGGTTAATGAGAAATTATCACCAATGACTTGTTCTTTTTCCTCCTTCTCCTCATTCCTCCCTCCACCCAACGTATATAAACGCATGTAAATTTAAGACAGAATTATGCATCATCCATGAAATAGTAGGTCAACTTGATTATTGATAATGACTTACAGCAGACGATACCATCAGTTACAGATGAACGTTATTACCAGTAAACTAATAAAACAGACATCACCAATCATAGGTTCTCCAAACCCACCCCTTCCCACTCTCTCCAAATCCTCCTCCCTCCTTCCCCAAAACACACACACACACAGAGGAACTGTAGGTTTGAATTCAATTTACTTCTCAATAATACGACTAGGAACAGATTTGGGCTTTTTAAATGAAACAAATTCTTTACTGTTCATCCTTCTTTCGATGTTAATGTCTTTTTTGTTTTGTTTTTGGTAATCGTCTTTCTCCTGCAGCTTATGTTCCTTTTGGTGGTACAGTCTGTTGCGCCTAGTTTTCATATTCCTCTTGAAAGCCTGCTTTCTTGTAAATCGCTGGCTTGACCACCTGTTGTGAGGGGTGGATCAGTTACCTGGAGGGGTGGGGGGGTGGATGTTCCAACTTTTTGTTTGGGTCATTCGACCTGATGCAAAAAGACCTACCAACTAGACCTTACTGCCAGTCGCCAAAAAAATCGGACAACAGAGAGAGGAGTATGACTCTCACCTCTCGCCGAAATAACTAACAACAGGAACCAGGGTGACCTTGGGGAAACAAAAAGTAACTTTGTTATAGCATTGTGGGTAAAGAATTTCTCCCACCCTCACCCCCCCCCCCCCACCCCCCCACCTCCCCCCACCACCTCCACCCGCCCCCACCCACCCGGGTCTGCCTTGGGGACTTGGGTGGGGTTAATTACTTTTTAGTTCTCAGGGTCACCCTGGTCAGCCCCACAGGGTGGGTTTTCCCCTCTATTCTGGGGCATGTGTTTCTGTCTTCCCTTGGTCCATTCACCTGTATTTTCCTTTTTTAAACTCTCCCTACTGTCTGCGCTGTCTGTAGCTCTTGATATTGGATGTGTGCTGCTAAATGGTCTTAGGTTTATTTAGCGTATTAGACCGGCTGGCAACATACATTCAATGTTCTGTTTAGTTGGGTTTTTTTTTTTCACAAGCAGTGCAGGCACGTCCTGAGAAAGTCTTGTTGCTGTCAAGACATTGAGCAACGTACAACCAACCCCCCTCCGCCCCTGTTTGCTGCTGTTCCCCCCACATCAGTGTTGGTTTCTCCACTGGCCTTCTCTGCACACATAAAAGCGACCATGCATTAAATCATTTTATGACATACTGATAAACCACCACACCTTTACTCAAATCAGCAACTCAAAACAATCAGTTCCTATTTTATATAACTGACATACACACAAGCGTGCACACACACACACATGCACACACCACATGCACAAAAACAAACAAAGGTCATTGAAAAATCATAAGAATGTAAATTCTGCATGTCCAACTGAATTTAATGATAAACAGTTTTAACCCTTTGCATGTCAGCAGTTTTAGTCGCGATGATTCCTACAGGAATCATCGCAGCTAAAACTGCTACCAACACGCAAAGGGTTAAGATTACAGTTCTGAAAACAACTCTCATCTCTTGTGCTGTTGTTCTCTGTTTTTGTTTTGTTTTGTAGGGAGGTAAACTTACATATTTGAGAGTTTTACATTCACGTATTATATTAACAATTTATTTATTTATGTAAATTACCTGGCTGAAGTGACGTGTGTAGCAGGATCCATCTTCCAGGGCGGCTGTTTCTTTGCCGTCACTTTTGGGGGTGGGATGGGCATAGAAAACGAAGTTGGCACAGCATCCCACAACAGACCTTGTCTTTCTATGACACACGTAAACTGGCTGTTTTCAAAATGGACACTACATAACCTGTAGGCCCGTGAATGCAGCTCTGCAGGTGGCAGTCTCAACAAATCTTCCCTTCAAGTGTTCTGGACTTATTTCATACATCTGTTGGGGAAAATAACAAACACTGAATGAAACTAAAGTAGTAAAACATCACCTAAAGGCTTTAATCTGTAGTCCTAGTTTGTGAGAACAGTTCAGGTTGCAACGTTTTCCACCCTCTCTAAAGTAATATTAGCTGTGCACAAGTGGCACAGATGATTAGATCTATCTTGCTGTAGTGGAGAGGAGAACTATTCTATGTACAGATGGATCACTTCTACATTTGAAAGAAAATACTAAGAACATATAATTTCTTTGGATCTAAATTTTAGTTAGACCACTTTCCAACTGATAACATTTCTTGGAATTCATGGAGAGCCAGGGTCTAACTGCAGTCAGACCAGTTTTCCACTTCAGACCAAAAAGGTGACTGCCAAGTGTGTCAAATGCAGAGAATAACCAACGGAGAAATTCCCAGATTCAAACCCAAAGATAATTGAATTTATTTTTAACGGCTATCGGTTCACATATCACTCATGTACTTTCGTCACATGTGAGACCTATGCTTGCGTATCGCCCAGTACCCCTATCTTAAAATAAAATCGATTTTTTTTTTTTTTTTTTTTCTCTCTCAGATAAACCACTCATTCTGTACGCCATTCAATTATTCTCTAGTTGTAAGTGTATGCAAAAATAAGAGCTAAAAGTGATTAGCTTACCTTTTTTCTTCCTTGGGGAAAATGGAAGAATGATATGCCGATACAACTTCACTTGTTGCGTTTGAGAAAGAAATTGCTTTGCGAGTCTCTCCCATGCTTGGCTTTGCTTAGTCAGCCCGTCGCAGCAGGTTTATAAGGGAAATAACTCTCAAAACGCGTCCTCGCACTCTCAGGCCAAGTGTTTTGTCTTATAATGTACCGTCTTTGGTCAGACTGAGCACTGGTGATTTCTTTTGTGTAACGGCAGGTTAGACATAATTTATTTATACAATCTTTTGAAATTGTTTTTAACGTGAAACATGTTTTCCCCATCCAAAACAGTGCATTGCCACATGCCTTGCACGTGACTGAGTCACTTCTTACAGTTCTGCCACAATAGCTGATCATGTCACAGTGCAATGAAATGGGAAATTGTGGTGTTGGAGATGCGACAGGCTTTATCACCATACATGAATTAACATAGGCAGGAAGGGCATGAGTTACCGAGATTATATTTGCAGACGTTTCATCTGATAAGGCATGTATTTAGGGTTTATTTTTCAGTGTCATGAGATTAATTACCATCTGCAGAAAGTGATCACACCCGCTGTATAGCTGATTAATCAGTTGATTTCAAGATGAAAGTAATGGAATTTACACATTCTCATCGTTGTTTTTAACATGCATTTATTACATTTGTTTCCGTTGCAGATGATTGGCTCATGTTTGATGATGACAAAGTGGCCCCAGTGAAAGCTGAAGACGTCCTCAAATTATCTGGTGGAGGTAAGAAACATTTCAACTTGCATCATTAGTGGAAATATATTTTATGTGAACTGAACCAAAGTACCGTAATTACCCTAAATATTTGATCGCTCCAAATAATAATAATAATAATGGGTATTTATATAGCGCCTAACCTCCTGACTGAGCTCTAGGTACTTTACTTTACAGTGTTGTTGTTTTTTTTTTTTAAAAACATAATGCAAACATAAATATACAAATAAATAAATATCTAGAAGGCACTGGTGCTATGGCATAGGTGACTAAGGCATCTAGGTAAGCTTGCTTTCTTATTTACAGCATAATCGATGACTAATTCTTTTAGGCCTGGTCATGCTGGCTCCAGTGCCCTAAAGTTTCAATCAGGTGACCTTAAAGTTTCGACCAGCCTACCAATTCGAGCAAGAGGTATATTTTCAAAACTCATAAATATTCAACCAGAGCTGAAAAATCAGAAAATATGCATGTAAAAAGTGGTTGAATATTGAGGGTAATTACAGTAGTCCCCTCCCCTCCACCATCTGCCACTCCATAGAATAATAGAACCTTTCAAGACCACTTTTATGTAGATAGCATCCCCACACTATATTTTCTAGCTAAGCTTTCTGGGATATTCTAGTATACCACTCCAATTTGGGGAGATTTGGTCTTTGTCCAAGTCATGAAAACAGATTCCAAACCAGATGCTTTTCACTCACTGTACAAACATTTTACTTCAAACATATTCCAATTTTCAAACACTCTGTGTTATGGACAATTCTGTGGTTGTCAAGAAGGTTCACCTTTACATCGTTGATTGTGAAATGTTGGAAACAAGAGCCGAAGCACGCAAACTGGATGTCCGAATGTCACCATGTGTGGACTGCGCTCTGTGGACATTTTTGTTCTGGTGACGCAGCTTATTTGGCAAAACCTACATTCATAAAATAGACGTCATATAACTAGACTTTGCATCTCATACCATTCAGATGACGCTTTGTTTTGCATCCCAAACTTTGACATCACACATGTATCCTTTTGTTGTGCAAATTCCCACAGTCCAGGGGCTGGTTGCACAACAAGATTTTTTGTAGGTTCCATGGATAATGATGGTGTAAGTCAGAAACAACTCCGCATTTTGCTGACTATGACCGAGTCAACCAAGAGATGTTAAACTATTTGGTGAGAGTGTTTGTTTTCATATAATCTGTATCAATGTTGCAGTGAATGAAAGGAGTGAGATGTAGCATGGTGCGTGTATAGTTGGAAATAAAATCAAAGACTAGATATTGTAAGCTACAATCAGACAAATGCAGTGGTCATTTCTTTACACCCTAACTTGGTTCTAACTGTTATTAGTGCTGCTCGGAGCAACTGTAACGTTTCCATGCTAATATATAGCTGTTAAGCTACAGTTCCATAAGCACAAATTCGATACGAATACAATCCGAACCAGATGCAGTGATGCAATTTTCCTTCAAAACTTGCATCATTTTCATTTGAAGCTGGATGCGAATTTGTTTCCGCATCAGGCATATGGAAACACACAAACATGAAAAGGACTTGCACCAACTTTTCTGTTTGGGAACGGATTCGGATCAAGTTCGTATCGGATCAATGTCTATGGGTCGCTCACCTCAGTCTAAAATGTGTCCGTGCAACCACAGTTATACTATTTTGTTGCTAAGTTCAGATTTCAGTTGAGAGAGTCTGACAGCATGTTGTGCAACCGGCGCCAGGTCCGTCTGCTTGCAGACATTGAATGAAAAGTTTAGGTCATAATGGTTGACCAGTATTGCTGATGTTGTGAAAGGTTCTATAAAGCATAGAAGTGGAGTGTTCGTATACTATCATTTCTAGACGGACCTCGTGACGCCCATTCTCAAACTGTTAGAGTCATAGTCGCCTCGACCTTCGCTCTCGGTGACTATGAATCAAACAGTTTGAGAATGGGAGTCGCAAGGTCTGTCTAGAAATGATAGTATACGAACACTCCACTTCTATGCTATAATATTATAGTATGTAATAATAATTGGTTCATGATATTTACAGCTATTTCTGTGCTTGTGTAAGCCCATCATGCTACGATATTAACACATTTGTAGGTTCATTCATTATGGAGGAAATAAGTACACATATTCTAAAGAGCAACAGTCAGTCTATATCATGGAAAATGTGGACTTTCCCCAACAATGCAGACTGATATCTGTACCACATCATCATGTGACACAGTTTTGACATGGCTTGTCCTGTGGCTGCCATCACAGAGTGTGACCCATGTGCATGTTCTTTTACATGTCAAAAACTGCCAGAATGATTCTTCCACCCAATAATAATAATAATAATAATAATAATAATAATAATACTGTTTATTGCCATTTGCCTTAAGAACATAAAGCATAGGAATGTGTGTTGGTGTCGTTACAATTACAAACATCACATTCAACTCTATCACACAATTCAATGCTCTACACACACTGTCAAACTTTAAAACTGAACAACTAATCTCACAAACCCATACGTACCCATTCACACACCCACGCTTATTTCACACACACACACACACTCACACAACACACACGCCTATTAATCTAAGAAGTCTAAGTTAATTAAGGTATATCGTTTAAAATGAAAACAGACGTTCATAATTATGAGACTGTCACATAGCACTGTTGGTTCAGCATTAATTGTTATGCGTGTGCAGTTACTCTGGGAGAATGAGAAAATTATAGTAATGTTTGCGACACATATACATACACAAGCACACACACACAGAGCAGCAGAGTGCAACATAGTGCTTAGACATTAGCACTAGAGTGGGTAATTTTTTCCCACTAAGGCAAGGTTAAGCATTTGACCAACCAAATGACCAAGGTGAAAAATTATCTGATTAGATACAAGCATTGTATACCACATGCCTCCTTCTACTTAATATTTTTTAGGTTGATCTCTTTAAAGTTGACATGGTGATTGCATCATAGTGGACACCTCATAATTTCCACGCGCGTTTTGCATGCGGGTGTTGACGTGATAGTGTGACTAAATAAACACTAATATGTATTCTGTTAGTGAAATCAGATAACAGAGCTTTTTAAAAATCGCAACAAGATTTCTTAACTTTTTTTAGCATCAATTTAGTTGTGTGCTCACCATTGGTTCATATTGAAATTAGAATTAGTATTGTGAAATTAGAGGCACAGTGACTATGAACATTACAAGTTGCACCATGAACTATGAAAGGTGGGGTATTATTATTATTATTATTATTTCAGGTGACTGGCATGTAGCCTATGTTCTTCTGTACTCTCCTCGCATTCTGGAGTTGGAAGAAGAGAGCTAGAGATCAACATGAACAGAGACACCAAACACTGTCAACACCTTGTTTATGACAGCACTGCCGCATGTTCTGCCAGAGCCATGAATCTTATTCGCCAGATCATATTACATCTCCAAATCAGGCATGAAAAAATTCTGACCAATATTTCGTCAGTTTCTTAGTGTGGAGCATCAGATAATTTTGTTTCAGCCAGTTTGGTCTTGGTAATGTCGGTGACATTTTTGACTGTTTGCTACCATAATACCTTCATGCAGTGTCACTACCATTTCTGAACATGTATTTTTAACAAGTTAAACGTACACTTTCAGAGAAGAGATATGAATATTTTGCATCTGGGATGCTTATTTATGCATTTAGAGCCTTTCTGTCTCCAAGATATAGTCATCGGCATGATTAATCTTTTCTTTGAGGTTTTGGCTTCTTGACACTGGTATATCCTTTGAATGTGTTGTACTCAAATGCAGAGTTTTGGAAGCATTCCTTGAGTTATTGTTGATCTGATTTTAGTCCCGTCTTGAACAGAGTACTTTGTTACATGCACATGTGCATGCTGGCAGTTTTTCCTCACGTTCACACACACATGCACACACACACACACACATACACAATGTAAGAGGTGAAAGTAGCAGTTATATCTCTTTTTACAACCTGATGTGATGATGTTTATTTGCTCAGAAATACTTTTATGCAGCTCAGCATATTTACACATTAAAATGCTGCTGTACATGTCAAGAAGTTTACTGATCCTTGTATTTGTCCTTGACCCCGGAGCATAATTATGATATGTTGCACTAACAGTGCAGACATTGTCTTGTCACACAGAGTACATCATCTTCTCATTGCATTTGTGCATCAATGTTCCAAACAAAACCAATAATTTTATGGATCCACTGTATTCGTAGGTTAAATATTCCAGAAGAGAAGTTTTTGTAAGTTTCATAAGAAAATAAATTACAGTGTATAAGTTTATGGCCCATACAAGCTGCATGAATAGGTGTTAATATTTGTACATTATGATTCACAGATGTTGCTGCTGTTGTGCTGACATGCTACACATACTATGATTTTGCCATCATAATGTGAAAAATAAATTGTGATTTATACATGATTTTGTTTTTATTATCAACATGTGCATGAACATTTGCATTTGTGCTTCTGTATGTATGTCAGTTTATTAACCCATATCATTCGGAATACACCAGTGTGTGAAATAAGTTTGACTAAAATAGTTCAAGTAGTGCCAGAATAGCTTGGCGCCTAGAGGCGTCAAGCTATTCTGGCACTACCCTTGAACTATTTTAGTCAAATTTATTTCACACACTGGTGTATTCCGAATGATATGGGTTAAATCCACAATGTTCAGTTCACAAGGACCGTGTGATGTAGCACATGCAGGCATGACATCGTCAACAACAAACCGAGTTACCAAAGATGCTTTCAAATGACAAGTGCAATTTTCATGCTAGACCCTTTCTCTAAGTGGCAGATGAAAATAAAATTCTCATCCATTTCCATATCCTGAAGGTTTCCTGCATATTTTCTTTAAAATTTTCTTGAAAGTACATTAACATAATTATAGCACGTGATTACAAAAATAGCTTTTTAAGAATGAACTTAAATTGTGATGATGTTTTAACTTGATGTGTTATTTCTCACACTGAAAAAATCTTTCACTCTGACTTTAAAGCATCTGCTTCAGGGTGGGCTTTGATTGGTAAAATTTTCCAATAATTATAACGGGTTCTCAATGCTGTCTTGCCTCAAGACTTTGTACCCTTTCTTTTTCAGGCCATGGGAGTAGAACAAGAAGCTTTCCTGAAGAAAGAAGTTTTTCAGCTGAACTCTCCAACATACAAAGGAAAAGAAGAGCAGACAGTCTTTCATTTTATGGCATTCAAATGTCTTCATAGCCTTGTAAGCCTCGCAATTTCAGACCCATGCAGGAGCTCTAGGAATGGCTTCCATAAGTCCCCGCGGGTCCCTGCCCTTCACTAAACACATTACTTACCCCACCTAGGCTGCCTTAACACCCGTTATTGCTGTTTAAAAAACATTCATTTGGACTCATTTTTGTGTTTTGACAAAAACAATCTCTCTTGTCTTCATCCTTAAAACCATGTGCTTGTTTTGAGGGTGACAAACAGCCACAGATTTGGAAAGGCCAGACATTTTGGCGCCAAACAAACTTAGATTGACCTGTGTTTGGGGATTTTGATATGTCATCACAAAGTCAGCCTAATGCTCTTAGTGCCTGTTCTTCAGAATCTTTTACACTGAGAACAAAAAAACATGCGGAGTCTCTAAAAATATTTTTTACAGATTGTCATCAGGCTGTCATAATTGGAAATGCTATGCACACCGATAATTGTACAGCCAAGCTCTGTGTTTTCAGACAGCCTGTACTAAATGACTGTAGCAGGCCTTCCTAGTATTGTGGGTGGGCTCATACTATTTCTATTGGCAACATATCAAAGGAAAACTGGCATCTTAGATGTGGCTTTCATTTGTTTCAGTGAGCTTAACTGGCTGAAATTTGGAACTTATGGCTAGGGCTGATAGACAGCAGCAAACTAGTGCTTGTTTTCACTAACAGATAAGCACACAGGGTTCTAAAGGTGTCTATTAAAAAACATGCATGCACAGTCAAAGAGTGCCCACTGTGTTTGATACAGACAATGTAACAAGCGCAACAGCAGCAAGGATCCCACATTTTTCAGTATGAGAGGTGAGAGAAAATATGCAAGGCGGACAGTAGCAACTTTTTGGGGGGTGCTAGAGAGTCATCCGTCAGACGGGTACCTTAAGTTAACTCTTGTCCAGCATTATAATCAGACATGCTAGGAACATTTATGTAAGAGATATTGTGAACTTTTAACCCCTTCTTGCGTGGAGCAGGTCCTTTTCAGTAATATTTGAAAAATAACGTCAAATACATGTAGATATAATAAATAAGATAACATCACATTACTAATGCAATTTTCTCTTGAGTTGTCTCACACTGAAGTCTCGATCCCTTTGACTTGATATTGACGGGATTGTCTAATGGGATCCCAGAGTGTAAATGCTGGCTTTTCACACTCACCATCTGTGCTGGAAGCACCATCTGCTATTTGGTCTGCATGCCGGTCCACCTGCTCCTCACAGCATTTACATTCTTCTTCCATGGGCACCTGAGAGTAGTCCTGCTGACCTAGAGTCTCTTGACTTAAGTCCTGCGCTTGTCTTTTGCATGGGCACCCTTGCATTACTCGCACAGGTGTGTGTTTTCTAAGATATCGAAAGACCTTGAGTTGCACCATGCGTAAGAGCACAGGCCTTATGAAGAAGTGCCCAAGCCCTGCCCCAAAAACAACGGCGATCATGACCCATGCATTGTAGGACATAACAAGCAGCATCAGCACATAGCCGGTCAGCACATGGAGCATGTGCAGCACACTGCCAACGATGCGGTGGGCAATTGACGGTGTCTTTGTTCTGAAAAAAAATTATGGGTCAAGTGAATTTGAAGGTGTTTTCAATTTTAACAAGTCATACATGGCCGATCCACATGATTAATCTGACATTTGTGACCTTGACCTTTCCGACAGGTCACATTTTTTTCATTCATTTCATTTTAACGTCCCACTGGCACAACTGATCGGGGAGCGACAGGTCGCTGAAATAAAAAAAATTATGGGTCAAGTGAATTTGAAGGTGTTTTCAATTTTAACAAGTTATACATGGCCGATCCACATGATTAATCTGACATTTGTGACCTTGACCTTTCCGACAGGTCACATTTTTTTCATTCATTTCATTTTAACGTCCCACTGGCACAACTGTGATCGGGGAGCGACAGGTCACTGAAATAAGGAAGTCTTATAACATAAGGAAAGGGTTGGCTTTTGTACCTGTGAAATCCATGTTTTCTCTAAATTTATACATATTTCACTGTTGTCAACTTCCAGTGACCCTTGACCTTTGTGAGTAGTAAACCAAATTAGTACGCATAGAAAGCTCTTATTATCAGCTACCTTTCCGCTAAATTTGTTTCAAACGTTTTGCAAACATCCTAATAAAAACTACAATTTTACCCCAAAAAAATATACATTTTTCACATCATTTGCTGATCTCTTGTAACCCTTAACCTTTCTGATGAGTCATCCAAATTAACATGCATAGGAAGGTCTTACCATCAGGTATCTCCAAGAGATGCACATCTTTGTGACAATAAATAAAGGGCTGACTCCTGCACCAGCAAAATCCAATTTTCTCAAAATGTAAGCATTTTTCACACATCTGTCCAACCTCTGTGACCCTTGATCTTTGCGATGAGCTGACTAAATTTGTACCCATAGAAATGTCTTGCCATCAGTAAACTTCACGCCAAAATTGATTGAAAAGTTTGGAAAAACTTTGATAAAAAGTACAATTCTAACCCCCCAAAAATGGCATTTTTCACATTTACTGACCTCCTGTGACCCTTGACCTTTCTGGGGGGTCATCCAAATTAGTATGCATTGATAAGTCTTACCATCAGATATCTCTGTACCAAGTTTGGGTTTGAAGTTGAAAATAGTACACATATTTGAGAATAAAACATTTTTGGTCAAAATATGGCTATTTTAAACCTATTTTAGGATCATCCCATGACCCTTGACCTTTGTGATGGGTCAACTAAATTAGTATCAGCTATGTTGAGCCAAATTTTATTGAAAACTTTACCAAAAAGAATGTTGATAGAAGCTACAATTTTATCCAAAATTGGTATTTTACACGCATTTGCCGACCTCTTATGACCCTGACCTTTCCGAGGGGTCATCCAAACTAGTGTGGATAGATAGGTAATACCATTAGATGTCTTTGTACCAAGTTTGGGTTGAAGCTGTGAATAGTATTTGTAAAAAAACATCTTTGTCAAAATATGGCTATTTTTCCCCCTTTTTTTTTTGTTTTGATCTCTTGTGCCCTTGACCTTTCCGAGGGATCGACCAAATTAGTATGCATAGGAATGTCTTACCGTTAGGTAATCTTTAGACCAAGTTTCTGTTTGAAGCTGTGAATAGTATTTGAGAAAAAATACATTTTTTCAAAATATGGCCATTTTTTAATAATAATAATAATAATAATAATGAGTATTTATATAGCGCTTAATCTTACTCAAAAGCTCTAAGCGCTTTACAATCTGTACACAAAAATAAAAATACAATGACATATGCACATAACAAACAAAGCACAATGCCCGAACACACCACTTTTACAATAAACTAAACAACAATACATACATAATAATTTATATTCTAATTAACATTCAGTCTAAACAAGGAGGATTGCAGAACTACAACTATGGCATCAAACACTGGCAGTTATTCAAAGTAAAGCTTGAAGAGGTGAGTTTTCAACGACCTCTTGAAGTCAGAGACAGACTCACTGTTTCTGACCTCAAGAGGAAGTGTATTCCATAACACTGGGGCTTGATAAACAAAAGTGCGCTGACCAAATGTTTTAGTTTGGACAGAAGGTACACACAACTTCCGTTTATCAGAAGAGGAGCGGAGCTCACGAGAGGGTGTATACACGTGCAGCAAAGAGGACAAGTATTCTGGGCTGGTGCCTGAAAGACAGTTAAAACAGATTGACATAACTTTGTATTGAATACGTGAGGACACAGGTAGCCAGTGAAGAGACTTCAAGATGGGTGTGACATGCTCAGTCTTACGGACTCTCACAACAAGCCGGGCTGCATTGTTCTGAATTTTTTGGAGGCGATCAATGAGATACTGAGGGCAGCCACAAAGCAAAGAGTTACAATAATCTAGCTTGGACAGCACAAATGCACAAACTAGTGTTTTAGTGGCTTCCACGGTCAGCAGGTGACGAACTGAACTAATACGACGAAGTTCCAGATAAGCGGATCTACACACTGCACTATTTCCTCATCCCCTGTGACCTTGACCTTTGAGAGAGGTCACTCAAATTGGTATGTTTAGAAAGGTGTTGCCGCAAAGTATCCTTCGGCCAAGTTTGAAGACTGTGACTCGAATAGTCTCCGAAGAAATGCCAACGTTAAAGTTTACCATGGACGATGGCGGACAGACAATGGATGACAGATGGACGACCACTGGCCCAGTACATAGACTCACTTTTGCTTCGCACGTGAGCCAAAATAATTGTCCAAAAATGGCTATTTGTGACCTATTTCCTGATCTCTTGTGACCCTTGATCTTTGCATGGGGTCATCCAAATTACTATGTATAGGAAGGTTTAGCCATCAGGTATATTTGTACCAAGTTTGGTTTGAAGTTCTGAACAGATTTTAGAAACAAGAAAGGCCCCTTATGGCTCGCGTGTATGTCCGATCTACATGTGTGACAATAAGTAAAGGGATGGCTTCTGTACCAGCAAAACCCATGTTTTCTCAAAATTTAATCAGTTTTCACCTCTGCCAAACCCCGTGACCCTTGACCTTTGCGATGAGTCGACTAACTTAGTCTACATAGAATGGTCATAACCTCATCAGCTACCTTTGTGCCAAATTTGATTGAAAGGTTTGCAAGACTGTTGACAATAACTACAATTTTATCAAAAATTGGCATTTTACACACATTTGCCAACCTTGTGATCTTTGACCTATCTGAGGGCTCATCCAAATTAGTCTGCATAGATAGAACTTCCCATCTGGTATCTTTGTACCAAGTTTGGGTTTGAAGTTGTGAACAGTATTTGAGAAAAAAATAAATTATGTCAAAATGTAGCTATTTTTTACCTGTTCCCTGATCCCCTGTGCCCAGTCACTCAAATTAGTATGTTTGGAAAGGTCTTGCCACAATGTATACTTGGGCCAAGTTTCAAGACTGTGGCTTCAGTAGTCTTGGAGAAAATGCCAAAGTTAAAGTTTACGACGGACGGACGACCACTGGCCCAGAACATACTTTTTGCTTCGCAGGTGAACCAAAAAGCGTCTTTTGTCAATATGGCTGTTTTGACCTATTTCCTGATCTCTTGACCTTTCCGAAGGGTCAACCAAATTAATATGCATAGAAAGGTCTTACCGCTGGTATCTTTGTACCAAGTTCGGAAGACTGTGGCTCAAATACATGTAGTCTCCGAGAAAATGCCAACGTTCAAGTTTACCATGGACGGATGACCACTGGCCCAGAACATTGACTCAGTTCTGCTTCGCACGTGAGCCAATAAATATGAATGTTGTAAAACATATTCTAAATATTAATTGGTCTGTGATTGTGGACCTTATGGTGCTACGCCCGAGTTGGCTGCGGGTGTTGCGGATGGTCTGGGTGTTTGATTGACCTAATTTCTTTGTGTTCTACAGTTAGGTCTTCATCATAATTATGTTTAACCTATGAATAGTTCCTGTACAGCAGAACATGTTTCGAGCGGGTACCCTTGTGAGAGATCACCTGTCACGAAAGACCATTAGTCATGCGGCTGTAGCCACCCAACTGATGGTCTTTAAAGAAAGGTGACACTTTTCACAGAGCACCTGCCTTTTAAGACTACATTTTTCTTGCCCCCAATAAAGGTAGTTGCTTGAAGCAGGTTCTGCTGTATATGACATTTTTAACCCTTTTACCCCTGGGACCCTGCAGCAGGAGATGGATTGATCATAATAATTCAAGTGCAATGCCAGATGAGCTTGGCGCCTTCAGGCACCAAGCTCATCTGGCACTGCCCTTGAATTATCATGATCAATCCATCTCCTACAAGTGGTACATAGTCGTTAGGCAACCCCTCCAAAATCTGAGAAATGGAACCTTGGGGCTAAAAGGGTTAAGACTATTAGTCCTTGCATAGTCTTGCGGTCTTACCTGGTACACGGTATTTGGTTGTAAACGAAGGTCAGCTTGTGAACAAACATATAGCACTTCATAGACTCTAGGGCAATGGACAGAATGATGCCCACTATTGCCCCCAGCGCCACACCTGTAATTGTGGGGGGGAAAAAAGATATCGGCGATCAGGTACATCGGCACATAGTTCACAGAGTACTTCCAAACACATGACAGATTGTTCAAGTGGCATATTACAACAGTATACATGTACACAATTACGGGAGATGGATTGGCCACGACTGGCAAGTCGTGGTGATAATCTGAATCGCTACCCTTAGACTATTGTTGCTGATCCGCAGTCCCCTGCTGTGGCTTATTTGGAATGAGTTGGATCAAAAGTCTAGTGTTAGAAATAGTCTTATGAGTATATACATGTGTATGTGAATGATGTCTCACGTGAGTTAACTCATTCTACTCCAGACAACTCACAGCAAGGTATGGATCGACCGTGATAGTTCAAGGGTGATGCCAGAATAGCTTGGCGCCTATGGGCGCCAAGCTATTCTGGCATCACCCTTGAACTATCATGGTCGATCTGTGTCCTACACTCCAATGCAGTCTCAGAGGACAACGGCAAACATTTGGGGATTTCGGTCTTGGGATAGAATGAGTTAATGCACATACCTGTAACTGTTGATGCTGTCCATTGTTGGAAGAGCAGCGTTGTGTCAGTGGTGAAAGAAAAATATACCTGAGAGCAAAAAGGAAATATTTTACAGGAAATAAGATGTACACATTTCGTATCTATGCCGTTTTTCTAAACAATAACTCGATATTTGTGTGGAGAACATTTTTTCTATCTTTTTTTCAAGAGACCATAAAACGTGAAACTTCAAACAAGGTGATGATAATGTCCAAAAAGTTTACTATTGTATATGAGCAGACGCTCATTTTCAAACAACTTTGCACAATACACCTGCATAAAAATAGAGGTCATCCCTGAATCCGACAAATATGAGGTATAGTCTAGCCTCCTGTTTGTTTCTTTTTTCGGGTTTTTTTTTTTTGTGTGTGTGGGGGGAGGGGGGTTCGTGTTTTTTTCCAATTAACTTTTTAATGAGACATATTTCTGGACAACACTAACAAGATATCGATTCCCAGCCCAAAGGTTTTCCTATTTTTAAGCTTATCCAAATCCATTTCTCTCTTTCCAAACCTACCATCTGATCCACATACACTGGCACACACCGATAGCCATTCTGAAGAAAAATAATGGCAAGAGCAGCGAAATGACGTCACTATTTTATTTAAGCTTCAGGCCATGGCGTCAATAGGCACACGACGCCGTGTACACAGTGACAAAATTTACGTCGGTCATCCTAGTACTAAAACTGTACGTATACTATAAGAGGATCAAACTTGGTTAATTTGCCAGCTGATTTTCATGCCAATAGTTTTATTTACAGTTTGACCTATACCCGAGATCCAGGACAAACAACAGGCTTATGTAAATATCTTTATTATTAAAAAATCATTCGGGTATAAATGAGAAGATTGCTTTTTCTTTTTTCTTTTTTTTTCTTTTTTTTTTTTTTTTGGGGGGGGGGGGGGGAACAAGATTTTAATTTTTTTTTTTTTTTTTTTTTTTTTGTTAAAGATGGGATGAACCATAACCCACAAGTCCCTTCTATATGAGAGCTGTCCACGCTGTGAAGGGTCTCTACCTTTTGTCTTTGACCTGATTCTGATATTGAAATATCTCCTTTTGAAAAAGCCTAGCAGGTGTGTCAATGCACAAAAGGATTGATTGATTGTACATTGCTTAACGTCCCGACAGCAACAAGGCTTTCTCAGGACGTGCCTGCACTGCTTGTGAAAAAAAAAATAAATAAACAGAACATTGAATGTATGTCGCCAGCCGGTCAAATACGTTAAATAAACCTAACAAATGGGGCTAAATAAAGCTAAGACCATTTAGCAACACACATCCAATATCAAGAGCTACAGGCAGTGCAGACAGTAGGGAGAGTTTTAAAAAGGCAAATACAGGTGAATGGACCTCGGGTAGAGAGAAACACATGCCCCAGAATAGAGAGAAAAACTCACCCTGTGGGGCTGACCAGGGTGACCCTGGGAACTAAAAAGTACCTAACCCCACCCAAGTCCCCCAGGGCAGACCCGGGTGGGGGCGGCAATGCACAAAAGGAGCGCAGTGCATACGCGTCATTGGTTTGTCAAACGTCATTTGTCATGACATATTTTTGTTTTTACGTAATTTTCTATTTTACGTGATATGAGTGACTTTCGCTTCAAGACTTGAGAAAATGGTGACAAAACTAGAATTTCATGGTACGATTTAACAAATATTTATTTTAATCCCAAATAATCCACACACAAAAACACGTGATTTGTTAAGTCCTTTCTCATGTAAATGACCTTTTAGGATGGATCGCGCTGGAGCGAATTCAATTGCATGCCCAAACGTCATAGACGGACAGGCCTCAACCTCTGACAACTGAAGCCCGGTATGTCTAGTTATGCTAACTTTGCTGCAGAACGTACTTTTGGCGCGAAGCGCTGTGTATGTGTGTGTGTGTGTGTGTGTGTGTGTGTGTGTGTGTGTGTGTGTTTATGCAAACACGAGAATCCGATGGAGTTCATTAGCCAGCTCCTTTTTTTAGTACAGTTGATTTTCCCGCAACCTTTTCATTCAAAATTAATTCTAAGCAGAAAAATATGAAAAGGAATTTGTTTAAATTTTTTTTTAAAAAAACACTTCACTTCTGAGTTCTGGAGAAAATTAGACAGTGACGGTGACATAAAAGCAGCAACTTCGCCAGCACGCAGACGTTCACGAAAATACTCTAGATATAACCAAAGACAATGTATTGTCTTCGATATAATGTAATCTCTCTCTCTCTCTCTCTCTCTCTCTCTCTCTCTCTCTCTCTCTCTCTCTCTCTCTCTCTCTCTCTCTCTCTCACACACACACACACACACACACACACAGTGACATGCGCGCATCTCTAAGAGGCATAGATGTTATATTCATTTGAAATTTTGAAGATATCGCTACTGAGCTTCCAGAAAGATATTGAATGAGTTCGTTAACCAGCTGTGTACCCGTTATTCAATGTTTTCCTAAAAAATAATTAAAAATGTCGAAACGAAGAATTCTCGACTCCAGAGTGACGGTGAAGTGCTAGATACACAGTGTTATTATACATTGTTGCTGAACTCACGAAAAGCGCCAGACACGTACGTCATTGTTATCATTTAGACACAAAGCTCTCTCTCTCTCTCTCTCTCTCTCTCTCTCTCTCTCTCTCTCTCTCTCTCTCTCTCTCTCTCACACACACACACACACACACACACACATATATACATACACAATACACACACACACGCGGGCACATAAATATACACATCAACGCCGCACTGACACTGAGAAGAGCTTGCGAGTGTACTAAATTATATCAAAGATTATATTGAGCAACATTTTGCTTGATATAGTGCCGATAACAGGCAGATGTGATTCTATCTATCTATCTATCAATCTATATCCCGTAGTCTTGCCGAAAGTTGGGGCACCACTGATCATCAGTGACTTGGCAACCAGCTCCCCGCCTCCATTCCTCTGTTCTCTGCCATTCTTAGCGTATCACCCAGCTTCAGTCCTGTCCACTCCGAGATATTGTCCTCCCATCTTTTCCTCTGTCTTCCTCTCCCTCGTCCTCCTTGCACAGTGCCTTGCAGGATTGTTTTGGCAAGCCCTGTTAAACGCGTGACATGCCCATACCACTTCAGTTTGCGTTTTTTTCACAATGGCTAATAGGTCTTCATAGGGCCCAATGGCTTGCCTGATTAGTTCCCACTTCCTCGTTCGTGGTGTGATCTCTGTATGAAATGCCAAACAGTCTTCGAAATCTAATTTCAGTGGCTTGTATCCTTTCAAGGTCTGCTGTGAGGGTCCATGACTCGCAGGCATACAAGAACACTGAGATGACTAAGGAGCGTATCAGTCTGATCTTGGAGCAGAGTGTGATGTTTCTGTCCTTCCATATGGTCTTCTATCTTGTCGGTGCTGTTGTTGTCTGCGCAATCCTGGACAGTATTTCTGGTTTTGATCCCTCATCTGTCACAATGGCTCCTAGCCAGTTTTTGGCTTCCAATCATGACTGATTTCAGTGACAATGCCACTGGTGTTATTGGTCATCAGTTTGGTCTTCGGAGTCTGCACTGATTTCCATCCCATACGCAATGGGCTGTACTGTCCAACTTTTCCACCAGCTGAGCTATCAGTTCCTTCTCTGTTCCTGCAAGGCCATCAATGTCGTTTTCAAAGCGCAAGTTCGTGATTGTACTGCCTCCAATACTGACAGTTCCTTCATGGTCTTTTAGAGCGTCTGTCATGATTCTTTCCAGCAAGATGTTGAAAAGAGTAGGTGAGAGCAAGCAGCCTTGTCTGACTCCGACTGTAGTCCTAAACCAGTTTACTATTTTGCCGTTTTGCCAGTTTCCTATTTTGCAGTGTAAACACGTAGAAGAAAATCTAAACAAAAATAATAGCAAAAAAGCAAACCAGCTGGTGAAAGACCTGACCAGTGTAAAACAAAGACGCTCCTCGATCATTCAAGATAGTGAAGGGAACTGTCTTACGGAAGACCAAGACATACTGAAGAGATGGACAGAGTACTGCTCAGATTTGTACAAACACCGAGCTACAGGGGACCCATGCATACTTGTCAACCCACCCGTGACCAACAATGGCAACTATCCCATCCTCCGAGAAGAAGTAGAGGCTGCAGTGAAGTCGCTGAAAAAAGGGAAGGCAGCAGGAGCAGACAACATCCCTGCAGAGCTAGTCCAAGAAGGGGGAGCGGAAAACATGATGATAAGCGCCTTACTAACAATCTGCAATAAGATCTGGCAGTCAGGAGATTGGCCCACACCATTGACCCAATCACTTATAATAACTCTCCCCCCAAAAAGGCAACTTACATCAATGCCAGAATTATCGCACGATCAGTCTTGTATGCCACCCAAACAAAGTCATGTTAAAGATCCTACTGAACACGCTGAAGCCACAGGCAGAGGAAATCATAGCTGAAGAACAGGCAGGCTTCAGACCAGGGCGCAGCACACCTGAGCAGATCTTCAACCTGAGTGTGAGAGGTACCTCCAGCACCAGCAAGACCTCTATCATGTCTTTGTGGATTTTAAGAAAGCGTTTGACAGGGTGTAGCATGCAGCCCTTTGGTCCACCATGAAGCTATATAACATCAATGCCAACCTGATCAAAGTCATAGCGAACCTTTACAACAAGGTCACTAGCGCAGTCTGCTTCAACGGCAAAATAGATGTGATTACTTGACCCGAATCAAAATGTCCGAGTCGTAAGACGAGGACATTTTAAGTTGATTCGGGTCAAGTAATCACATCTGTGTTTATCGGCACTATATCAAACAAAATGTTGCGCAATATAATGTTTGTACCCAGTCCAAAACAAAACTTTACCAGAGTCCTTCTGATTCCGCCATTCGGACAATTTCGCTATATTTGGACATTAATCTTCCAGCTTGACACTACTAACCGAAATGTACTCAGCCAAATCCACCTAGACATACATCTACCCAGTGCAAATGTGTTCCTCCTCATTTTTCTATTTATTGTTAGAACTAAATAAACTCAGCGTGAATCTTCTGATTCTTCACAGCATGATTTACCCAGCATAAATCGACAAAGGCTTGAATTTACTCAAATTAAAAAAAATCTCAATGGAATATCGACAGCACACATTTACACTTGCTAGATTTACGCCCAGCTTCATTCAAGCTGTGTAGATTTTTGCTGGATATTTTCACGTTTTTTTTTGTTTTGTTTTTTATCGACAGCACACATTTACACTTGGTAGATTTACGCCCAGCTTCATCAGTTCAAGCTGTGTAGATTTTTTCTGGATATTTTCACGGTTTTTTAGATTTGCGCTGAAACATAGTGAAACTTACTTGGCTTTACTGTCCCACACTCATCAACAAATGCAGGACAAGACCATGAGGCTTGCTGACATCTCGTCCCAAGTGGGCCTCACCACCCACAAACAAAAAACAAAGACAATGAGGCTGAACGCAACCAGGGAAGAACCAGTCTTGCTTGCTGGCACCCCGTTGGAGGAGGTGGAGTCCTTCACCTATCTCGGGAGCATCATCGACACAAACAAAAAGGCGGCACTGATGCAGATGTCATAGCACGAATCGGTAAAGCAAGAGCAGCCTTTTGTCTCCAGTTGAAAAAAAGTGTGGAGTTCCAGAGAGCTGTCACAACACACCAAAGTCCGGATTTTCAACTCAAACGTAAAAGCAGTTCTCCTATATGGAGCCGAGAGACTTGGAGGTTGACAAAAACCACAAAGTCAACAGAGTACAGATCTTCATAAACAGTTAAGAAAATAAGTACCCAACGGAGAAAAGAAACACAATTTATTAATTTATTAATACTTCGGGTACAACACAATTTATTAATTTATTAATACTTCGGGTAAATACCCTTTGTCAAAATAGACAAACAAACAGAGAGATCAGCCGCTACTTATCTTCATTCGCATAAGGGATGTGGCAACTCATTCCTGTTGCGAATGAAGGTAAATAGCGGCTGATCTCTCTGTTTGTTTGTCTATTTTGACAAAGGGTATTTACCCGAAATATTGATAAATTGTGTTGTACCCGTCTTTTCAGTCCCCGCCGTGAGATGGCCTTAGTCGCCTGCTCGGCGTTAAACCCAAATAACTAACTAACTAACGTTTTTCAGTCTAAGCGTATTTCTTTCTCCATTGGGTACTTCTTTGCATTTTACACGCTTGGGTGTAGGGGGGTGTAGGGGGGCTCTGGATAGAGGTAGCACCTTTGCTGTTCGGCAGCTGCGTCCTACATAGGACGGACGGGCATCACTGGTCCTCATCCATCTCCTTAATCTCTCTCGTGTTGGCTCCAAGCGCCACACCCTGGCAAACCACCTCAGCTGGTGGGCTAAACCACGTGAGGGGATGGTGTTCACATTGCACCACTAGGCGGATGAGCTGTTTCTGACAGCCAACGGCTAGAGGACGGAGGAGATCAGGTTGGATCCAACGGCCAAATGTGGGGGAGTAAACCCTTCAAATCAGGAGTGGAGCCCCGAAGGCAGACAGTTGCCTGTATTCACGCACTGTTCTGGCAGCTCCTGCAGCCAAACTGGTGCCAAACGTACTGCTTTGCATTCCTTTGGATACATCAGCAAGGCCGAGAGGGGGATCTTGACGACTGGGCACCCCATGATCTCCATACACTTTGCCCAGGCTTGCGCCCTGGAGAGGTCACTCCAGTGACTGACCCAGCAAGCGCATATACTCCATTGTCTTCCGAGACAGGATGCCAAACACGCTTGGCAGTCACCTTTTTGGTCTGGATTTCATAAACAGTTGCCTTGGAAGAAAATCCACTGGCCAGAGAAGATCAACAACGTCAGACTCGGGGAGAGAACGGAGCAGATAACAGCAGAGAATGAAATTGGGCGAAGAAGATGGGGATGGATTGGTCACAGTCTGAGAAAGCCAGTTTCCAGTATTACTAGGCAGGCATTGTCATGGAACCCCCAGGGACAGAGGAAAAGAGGCAGTCCGAGAAACACATGGCGTCGAGACCTCCATTTGAGCAGACATCGAGAGACTGGGAACCACCAGGAGTAAAATCGACTGAAGGAGAAGCACAGGACAGGAGTCGCTGGAGGTCTCTCGTCAACGGCCTATACCCTGGGAGGGGTGACAAGCGTAAGTAATAGTGAAACTTACCCTTCAGCGCCACTGATAGTGGAACTGTGTGCACTACTGACACGTGCTAGAAAAATCACGTCACCACAAAACTCTCTTACTAACGTCACAACTTACTGATCTAGTCTAGAGTTCACGTCAGACTTTTCTGAAATGTTGATAAAAAGGCGGTGACTTGACGTAAAGTTTACATACACATGGGCTGAAGGGAACTTTACCGTCCAACACCAAATGTATGCTTCAAACGGCATGCAGAACCCAGCAAATCTGACGCCGCTGAACATGTTTCATCGTGCAATTGAATTCAGTCCCTCTCGCACGCCTCCTATGTTGGAGAATGAAAACAGGCGGCCAAGAGACCTTAGGTGCGACCACAGATATTAATAACTATGTCTAAGTACTGAACCTGCGTGTAATACTTCCGATGTGTTTTTGTCCAAATGGTGACTTGTTGTATTTGACTCGGCGCGGAGATTTCGTTTGACTGAGGACATCAGTGTTTTCTATAATCGTGAGTGTTGTTGAGTAAAGTCTACTTTAAATTAGAACAAGGATAATGACGGAAAATGCCAGCAGGTTTGTTTATTTAGTCCTTTTCTAAGGTTGTCACCATCGCTAGCGGACATCAGTGTCGTCAATCTCAATAGTATGTCGAATCGATTCGTGTGTTTGCTGCTGTCTGGGGCTCCGTTTATTATAGTGTGTGTGTGTATCGGAAAGAATTTTTTTGCGTACGTACACACTAAGAAGTATTTCATTACTAGTGAGTACAAGGAGCTTGCTAATGTGATAGTATGAGCATATTTAGCGGGTGTTTTTTTTTTTTTCATTGCGGACAAAGGCAGCATCAAGATTGAATCTCAGTCTCTGGTCTGCAAGAGATTATGGCAAGGAAAGTATTTCGAGCAAGTTCGTGAATATTAATTTGCTTGTTATACGACATACCAGTAGGCCTACATGTATCAAAGAAGGGGATATTTTATGGAGTGGGCACAATATAAGTTATTGGTAACAGGGGTTCGCTACACGGACCCTTGTAGGCCTTCGGGAGGTCAAAGGAACCATTGTGTCCCGAAGGCATGAGGGTTACAATGGTTCCTAGTTTGACCTCCTGAAGGCCTACAAGGGTTCGTGCGGCAGCAAATCCCTGCTACCAATTGAACGTATTTGCTTTTATTCCTCCGCTATTTTCGTAAAAGAAATCAAGCTAAAATCGTCCGACCTCGATCACGCCAGATATGACTGACATCAAAAGAATATACAATGTAAGTTATTGGTAGCAGGGGTTCGCTACACGGACTATTGTAGGCTTGAGGGAGGCCAAAGGATTGATTGTACATTGCTTAACGTCCCGACAGCAACAAGGCTTTCTCAGGACGTGTGGAGAGGCCAAAGGAACCATTGTACCATGGTTCCTTTGACCTCCTTCAGACCTACAAGGGTCCTTGCAGCAAAGCCCTGCTAACAATAACGTATTTGTTTTCATTCTTCCGCTATTTTCGCAAAAGAAATCAAGCTGAAATCGTCCGACCTGGATCACGCCAGACTTGACTGACCTCAAAAGAATATACATGTATACATAATAGGCGTATGACGTAATTTAAAATCTTCCATGACGTTGCCGTCTGCATGACCAGCAGCATTGTCTATAAATTGTCAATGGAAGAGGTGCGTTACTGTTTGCCTTAAAATAAAATTTTGAAAAAAAGAAAAAAAAAAAAGAGGCCCGGGAAAATTCTTCAATAAATAGTACATAGGATGCTCATATGCTTTCGATTTCGCAAAGATTCTTTGTTTAGTGATCTGTTACGCACTACTGCTGCAGATGTGTGCTACAAACAACTTCAGTAGAGTGCCTGCTGTTTCGAATAACACTAAGTGACTTTGTACGCTTTTGAACGTTTTGGTGATCTTATAGTATTAGTAGTAGTAGTATTGTGAGGACAAAATAGGCCGTGAGGCCTTTATAAATGTCCTTTCTTTCTTTAGTTCATTTATGGGTCTGTTATGCATGCAATTTTCCTATAAAATCATTCATCATAGGAATAAAAAATCTCTTTAAATTTTGGTAATTCGTCCAGCTGTTTTTTAAAAGAATTTATATTAGATGCTTTTTTTTAATGAAACTGGTAAGTCATTCCAAACAATGGCAACTCTGTTAGTAAAACAAAACTTCCGCAGGTTAGTGTTACAGTGCTGTACAAAGATTTTCCCTTCAGAATTTCGGGTTCTGTCACAGAATGGTGTTGCAAAAAAGTCGTTCCACTTTAGGTCGTCGATGCCATATACAGAACAAAACTGGCATACAAGACGCGTCTGAAAGAGGGCTACAAAAAGTCCGCCATTAGTCGCTACAAGGGTTTTTGTAGCTCGGTCATGTGGTACAGTTTGCGGCGCTAAAGGGATTGGTCGTGTGACGTAGGGCTGAAAACAATGTAAGTTATTGGTCGGAGGGGTATGCTACACGGACCTTTGTAGGCCTGAGGGAGGTCAAAGGAAACATTGTACCCCGAAGGGCGAAGGCCTACAAGGGTCCGTGCAGCGAACCCCTCCGACCAATAACGTATTTGTTTTCATTTCTCCACTATTTTCGTAAAAGAAATAAAGAGAACCCCTCCGACCAATAACGTATTTGTTTTGATTTCTCCACTATTTTCGTAAAAGAAATAAAGAAGACATCTTGCGACCTAGATCACGCCAGACATGACTGACGTCAAAGGAATATACCTTTATATATAATAGACTTATGACGTAATTTTAAAATATGCCATGACGTTGCCGTCTCCAGTACTGAGTGTGCTTGTTGTTTCGAACAACACTAAGTAACTTCAGTTGTACTTTAGAACGTTTGGCGATCTTTTCAGTATAGAACAAAACTGGCATCCAAGATGCGTCATCGAGAGGGCTACAAAACGTCCGCCATTTTTCGCTACAGGGTTTTTATATCACGGTCACATGGTACGGTTTGCGCTAAAGTGACTGGTCGTGTGACGTAGGGAGGAGAACAATATAAGTTATTGGTCGCAGTGGTTTGCTACACGGACTCTTGTAGGCCTGAGAGAGGTCAAAGGTACCATTGTACCCCGAAGGCCTGAGGGGTACAGTGGTTCCTTTGACCTCCCTCAGGCTTATAAGGGTCCGTGCAGTAAGCCCCTGCTACCAATAACGTATTTGTTTTCATTCCTCCACTATTTTCATAAAAGAAATAAAGAAGAAATCTTCCGATCTGGATCACGCCAAACATGACTAACCAAAGGAATAGTACATGCCATAATAGACTTATGACGTCATTTAAAATAGTTCATGACGTTGCCGTCTCCAGTCAGTACTGAGCCTGTGCTTGTGGTTTCGAACAACACCTAAGTAGCGTTTTACTTTAGAACGTTTTGGAGATCTTTTATAGAATTAAACTCACATTCAAGTTCAAGATGCGTCACAAAGAGGGCTACAACTGAGAAGGCCGCCATTTTTCGCTACAAGGGCCGGCGTTTTTGTATCACGGTCACATGGTACGGTTTGCGCTAGAGAGACTGGTCGTGTGACGTAGGGAGGAAAACAAAGTGGTATAGTAGATAAAGTAGTCAACCTGACTTAACACAAATTGTAGAAAGACTGAAACTGTACCGTGAAAGTCTAGTTTTACCATAATTTGCCAAGTCTAGAAGCCAAAGTCAACTCATATTACGCAAAATATGAAATTACTACGACTAACGGCGGCCAATGACGCGTACGCACTGTGCCCCTCAAGCTCACCGAGGCATTGGCAAATCTGCACGGCTTTTTCAAAAAGAGTTTACTGATTTTACATCAGAGTCACGTCAAAGACAACAGGTAGAGAGGTGTTTAAGGGAGGTGTTTCATTCAGGGGGTGCCTAGGAGAGCCTCCAGGCGAGCATTTTGAAAGTGGATGTCTCATTGAAGAGTTAAATGACCGTTTATAGGAAGTCAGTCAGTTGACCCATATTAGAGTCCGTATTTTCATTATATTCACGTGCAGTTTTGGATATAGCCGGATTGGAGAAAGACATTGGATGAATTCGTTAGCCAGCTTGGTATCTTTTGAACTTTTTCAGTACTGAAATTAATTCTATGAAGAATTTTTTTTTTAAAAAGCAAAAATCCGGCCTCGAGAAAATCAGACAGTGACGGTAACGTAAAAGCACAAATTTCGTTATCACACAAACATCGACGCAACTCTAAATGTGACTTCTCTCTCTCTCAAAACAATGACGCGTATGCGCCCTACGGTGACCCTTATAGAGCTCACTGATGAATTGGCAAAATTGCGAGGCTTTTTCAAATACTATATTTCAAAATCAGAATCATGTCAAAGACAACAGGTAAAGACCCTTGACAGCGAGTACAGCTCGCATATAAAAGGGACTTTGCCCCATGGCTCTTATATAGAAGAGACTTTACGGTCACAGTTCATCCCTTGTCTGCGAATGTATTGCGACAAGCCTGGCTCTTATATAGAAGAGACTTTAGGGTTCATCCCTTGTCTGCGAATGTATTGCGACAAAGTATGGCTCTTATATAGAAGAGACTACGGTTCATCCCTTCTTTATGTCTGCGAATGTATTGCGGAAAACTACGCCCGTGGGAAAATCAGTGCATGTAAGCTCATACAGAAGAGGCTTTGTGGGCATGGGTCTTCCAATCAGTCTTGTTTTACTTCAGAATGGCTGTGGGTACGCTAGCCCACAGAACGTAGTATAACTGGCGCGATGCGCCATGTGCCCGTCAGTGCACGTGTATTGCCGTGCGGATCGGCGAGGGGGTGGGGTGGGGGGGGGGGGGGGGGGTAGGCGAGTTAAGGTGGAGAGAAATGAATCAGCCGAGAGAATAAGCTTAAAAAACACCAACAACTCTGAATGTTTCTAGGAGATAAAAAAAAAAAAAAACATGTCTGAATGTTTATAGGGGAGAGAGAGAGAGAGAGGCATGCGAGCTCTCAACAAAAAAAAAAAAAAAAAAAAAAAAAACCCACGGTAGACTTTGGGATGAAATCCTCATCTTGTTCATAAAATGGCCATTTTCTCGTGAGTACTCCATTTTCAAAAGTCGTGGAAGCATGCATGCCTGCGGACATTTCGTAGGGCCGGTAAAATAAAGAACCGTATAAAGACAACTCAGATCCAAATTTATTTACTTCACTCTCTGCACAAATTGTTAATTTTTCTGAATACATATCTTTTTTTCTTTTTTTAAAAAAGATGAAAATTGTCACGCCAAAAATTGAAGAGGTTACAGTGCTGACTAAAAATGTCACTAAATGTCGTCTGAATCTAGCTATTTTTGAAATATCTAGTTTAAACAAAAATCAAAAACAATTACGGACTAAATAGATGCGGGTCAACCAGTTTTCGTGAAATGGCCATTTTCTCGCCAGTCAATAAATACTTGAATCCAGTTGCATAATCATCGGGCGCTCCGGGAGACAGCTTGCATGGAAAATATCCTCAAATTTTAAGCGTGTCCGTCCACAAATACCGGCGCTTGACAGTGTCCACATACATGTATACACGCACTCACATACCGCGGTGTGTCAGTGCACATTTATAATGGAAAGAAGAATTTCTTGGTCGAGTGTAAATGAATGCTGTACAATTCCTAATGTCACAGTAAAATGAGTCAGCACAATTTGATTATTCATCTAACAGTGCCGTAGCGAATTCCGAATCTAATGTGATCTAAGAGAAAGTGTTTTATTTAAATGAAATAATTTTCGATCAATTGAACAGCTCACCTAACAAACTCCTCCAAAATCTGTCTTGAATGTAGCTAAATCTAAGTCTTTTGTTACAGTACCTTAAAGTAGAGCTCAACCCAAGGTCTCACGAGGCATTTGACGACTGTCATTCTCATTATTGAATGCGCTCCACCATGATTCATTTAATAGACTGAAATGAAGTGTTGAGCTGCAAACCTGATACCTGATAATTACTTGCCTGGTGCTGTGACTCAACGGATCCTTCACAACATGAGTGATTTCCTTGGTGGTGATGCTCATCGCTTGTAGGACGCAGCTGATTGCCATGGTAAATTTGGCTCCCATGATGATCCGAGTCCATTTTTATGGACCGACGTTGTGACGATGCTATGCAACAAACTGTATGCAGCTCCGCGTCAGCTTACTTTTGAGAAAAATAAGAGTGGTCGGATTATTTTCGAAGAACTACTCCTGCTTTGATTTCACCGACACTGCCTTTTATTATTCATCAGCTGGAAAACAAACCAGTGAAAAAATAAATTGAAGCAACATGAAATGTTCACAGTATTGTGACAATTACATACAAGACAAACCCTGAAGTAATACTTATTCCATTTTCAAAACATTTTCGCATGAGCACTTACTGCTGTTTATAGGCTTTGCATCTTTGCAGTGCCAAGTCCCAAACAAGTGTAGTAACAATGTCGCGTGTTTGCTCTCAAGACTGAACCTCTCTGCCATCACAAGAGGAAGATACCTCTTGTACCCAGAGAACATGGACGCAAATTTAGACCACACCTTAAAAATCTTTTGCAAGAGCTAACGACCCATACAAACCCCTGCAGTTGCATGGGCTCACGTGGATCTGTACCTCACGTAAATAGATAGTTAACTAAAAGGCCGCTTCCTCATATCTGTCCGCTGGATGAGGTTGCAATTAACGACATAGACACTTGCAATGCAACCGATACTGCCTGGTCCGTAATGCGGGTAGTGGTACATTGTTATCTCTGTACTGGGTCTGCTTTCGCCAGCTGGCTTATCGTCCCACTGCGGTGTCGAGTATCATTGTTATCAGAGGTATCACCGTTGCCTGGGATGCTCGAGTTCGTAGCTGACGTCTATTAAGAGTTTGTGGTGTATAAGCATGTGTGTGGCCCAGCTTGTGTGCATATGCATACGTGTGTGTCTGCATGTACGTGTTTCTGGTCCAGGTAAATAGTAAAATGCCTATGCTGTTGCCTTAAGAAAGAGAAAGATCACAAAAGGTGTAGGTGTGTGCCGGGTGTTTCTTGCTATGTCAGTGTATCTGTCCGGCCATGTACCTAGTGTGCAGGAAACTACAAATATAAATACACATACAATGTAAGTAGTATGAAAAACAACATCCAACAGTGCCATATGGGGGAATGCATACATCAGCTTTATTAGCTTTCATAAGCCAGTACATGTAAAAATGCTCCGTAGCTCTTTGCCTATGGCTGGTGGCTCAAGCCACCATAGCACACTATGGGCGGCGAGATAAGTCCAACCCGCGAGGTTCACTTGCAGCGCAAGTGCTTGGCTATTTTTTGTGCTGATGTGTCGTTACACGCCGTTATTTAGCAAGTGCACCAGATCCAGAAATGAAATCTTAACAGAATCACTTAGTGGCAGAGTACATAATACAGAAAAGTTACTTAGCAGACAAAGAGTTAAATCAGAAGTAGGTCGAACAATTCACAGAATTCAAACATACATAGTGGATTCATTAACTCTTAGACTCCCAGAACTAATTAATTACTTCCACAGAATGGAAGTCATTTAGTTCTGGGAGTTTAAGAGTTAATCCTGATTCATCTGCAAGAGGTGTATATTTTCATGAGTCCCTGCAACTGCAGGGGCTCATGTGAATATATATATATATATAAATGTATGCCTCTTGCTTGCAATGTCTTTATTATCTCCAATGCCTCACCGTCATCTGCAGTTTGAGGAATGTATCCAATCCAGTATCAACAATACAACTGCTACGAGGAGGCATGCAGTGATCAGGCCAATCCAGCAAAACAGTCCCTCTAATCCTCACTATACTACTACCTTTCCTTAACCCATTACATCCTGAGGCCGATTTTGTAAAATTTGCTTATAGTCCTATACAGGCTACATTACAGATTAGGAGATAGATCTACTGTTTTAGTTTAAGGGTTGTGTCAGAATAGCTTGGTGCCTCAGGTGCCAAGCTGTTCTGGCACCACCCTTGAACTATTAGTCAAATTTATTTCAAGCAATGGGTGTATCAGGATGAAGAGGGTTAATATAAATGGGCTCAACCTACTGCCTTTGACCTGATTATGATTTAGAAACAACTCCAATTGGCATATGAAGGGTAATGAAGCTGAAGTATCATCAGTATAATGTTTAATTTTTATTTTGTACAATACCATGTACAGTGTACGCTGTCTTTCAGATCTTTTTCAACGTGGTACCAGCTTACAAGCAAAAGGAGGACTTGAATAACATACAGACAAAAATGCTTACAACTTTTATTACAGTAAAATTTACCTGTAAACTAGAGAATGACAAGTAAACTCAGATCTGACTTTTTAAAATATATATAGAGAGAGTAGTTTCTGAATATACATGTATTTACACCAACTGGTTATATATATATATTAGTTATAAATGTTTTAAAAAATAAGTATCCAATGATACCAGTTAAATAATACAGGCAGTTGTTTGTGGACTCAGTATCTAACAACTGTTGAATACTTCCAAAGATGTAAGATGAAATAAAATGTGTAATATCACAACAGTTGTGATGCAAATTGTGTGATGTACAGATACAACCCTTATTGCTCAGAGTATTACAAATCAGCTGTGTTTGTCACTCTTGAAAACATGGTGCCAAAACAAAAAGAAACACAGATGAATAATATGAATGAAAACCCAAACGCCAGGCCAAGTTTTTAAACAAGAAAGGCAAAGCCATTATGGCTCATGTGTATGACTGATTTACGTATGTGTGACGTTTGTGACAAGGACTGGATTCTGCAGCAGCAAAATCCATGTTTTCTGAAAATGTAAGCATTTTCCACACATCTGTCAATGACCCTTGACCTTTGTGATGAGTCAACTAAATTAGTATGCATAGGAAGGTCTTATCATCAGCTATCTTTTTACCAAATTTGTTTCAAACATTTACACAAATTTTGGAATACCTACAATTTTATATATAAAAAAAATCAGCATTTTACACACATTTGCCAGCCTCTTGTGACCCTTGACCTTTCCTAGGGGTCATCCAAATTAGCATGTCTTACCATCAGGTATCTCTGTACCAAATTTGGGTTTTAAGTTGTGAATAGTATTTGAGAAAAAACATCTCGTCAAAATATAGCTATTTTAGACCTATTTCCTGAGCTCTCGTGACCCTCGACCTTTCTGAGGGATCAACCAAATTAGTGTGCATAGAAAGGTCTTCCCATCAGGTATCTCTGTAGCAAGTTTGGGTTTAAAGTTGTGAATAGTATTTCAGAAAAAAAAACATCTTTTGTCAAAATATGGCTATTTCGGACCTATTTCCTGAGCCCTTGTGACCCTTGACCTTTCTGAGGGGTCATCCAAATTAGTATGTATAGATAGGTCTTACCATCAGGTATCTCTGTACCAAGTTTGGGTTTGAAGTTGTGAAATAGTATTTGAGAAAAAACATCTTTTGTCAAAATATGGCTATTTTTCACTAATTTCCTGAGCTCTTGTGACCCTTGACCCTTCCGAGGGATCAACCAAATTAGTACGTATAGAAAGGTCTTCCATCAGGTATCTTTGTACCAAGTTTGGGTTTAAGTTGTGAATAGTATTTGAGAAAAAATAATTATGTCAAAATATAGCTATTTTGGACCTATTTCCTGATCCCTGTGACCTTAACCTTTGTGAGAGGTCACTCAGATTGGTATGTTTAGAAAGGTCTTACCACAAAGTATCCTTGGGCCAAGCTTGAAGAATGTGGCTAAATAGTCTCCAAGAAAATGCCAATGTTAAAGTTGACCACGGATGAGCACTGGCCCAAAACATAGACTCACTTTTGCTTCACACGTGAGCCAAAAAAAGATCATGTACTACATGTACTGAAGGTGTTCATGCTAGCTGACCACAGCTGTTAAATACTTATTAAAGTTTAAGTTTACAATATATTAATCAAACATAAATACAATTACTCACTCAAGAATGTTTGCATGAGCACCTCACAAAAAGCAAATTCTATCTTGAATATAAATGTGGAAAAAATGTTTGTCATAATGAAATGAGACAAATGCAACAAGTACATGTTTTCCAGACCGACTAGAACAACGAAATACTGGCATGGCACATGATTTGTTTTGATAGTATGAATACAAACAATAACCCTGTGAACTAAACAGCATGGTAACTTCCATTATGGAGCAAGTAAGTATTATTTTGATCTTGTTAAACATTTAGCTTGTTTGCATTACAAAAATAAATGTATACACACAATAATGTAAGAGTGTACAGTACACCATAATGACCAAAATAACAAAACCAAAACACTAGATACCAGTACCAAAGCAAAAGCATTACCGTTTGTTTCTGACATTAAAAAAAAAAAAAGAGATTATCTCTAAATCTTTAAGGTTAGGCATGCAGACACCAGACATTGTGGTTCAGTCAGCGTGTACTGTTTTAAGAAGCAAACAGTCTCCTGAGCCCTTGCAGCCATGAGGGTTCATGAGAATTATTACCTTTTGCTAGCTCATTTACATCCCCTGTTTGAGTTACTCATTTATTGTTAACTGCGCCAAAGACTCCTGTCTGCAGTCCCAGGTTTCTGGGGACACTATCGCCTTGATCAAGCAAATCATTCCATGTGTTTCGACTTTGATTATCTGATATGATTTAGAAACAACTTCTTGTAGAGCAATAATCACACCAAGATTTAACAACTGAAATTATGTGCAATATCACAAGTGGTGTTTTAGCCCATCACCAGACAGACATACAAGCACTTGACATAAATAATAATAACACTAAAACATAGCACTTAAAAAGCACTGCTCTCCAGAAAACACTGGACTAACTGTGCTAAAAAAGCACACACAATGCACAAGAGTACATTCACACAAACATAACTACTTTAAATAACTCCATCCCTTCCCAGCACACTCCATCGTATACGCTATAACATAAAAAACCGGAATCTGAAGGTCAGGTAACAATATGGTAACATGACTAATACAAGATGATTGTGATACTGATCAACACTGTACAGCTGTCACCAGACACAATTCACAAGACTTCTGGTTGGCACTGATGACAGGAAAAGACCATCATAATACAAGGACTGAATACAGTAGTAGCTGATGATCTGTTTCACCTGTGAAACAGGTCAGCTTGGAATGCAAAAAGCACAGATCCTCACACAATAAACAAAAGGTTCGCAGACCGGAATCGGGTGCAGTTGGCTCACCCACAACTGTGCACAGGCCAACTACAGCTGATGTCAGCATGAGGAACTCGCTGGAGATGAGTCCCTGCATCAGTGGAGGGTCATGAAGATCTGTACCTCTAGCCAACTGTGCTCCTGTAAGGTTTGTGCATGCAACCACTGGAACTATTAGCAGTACTGATAGATGTATGCATAAAGGGTTAAAAGTAACAAATGGCACACATTGACAATAATAAAGTGAACTATGTTTCACTCTCATTACATCGACAAGCAATTGATCCATCCCCAGCTGCATCTCCACCATCTGCCGCACTCAAGGGCTGTAACTCTTGTTCCTTACCCTGGAAGCCGCAGTCCATCGTGACAGCTCGTCCACACTCACTAGCAGGTCTCACCCTGGTTGCAGGATGCAGCGCATCCTCTTCCATCCAGCCAAAAAAGAAATATCCAAGACCAAGCCCAACAACACCCCCAACCAGAAGCCAGACATTATAGGACATGATAGCCAGCATGAGGATGTAACCACCCACAAACTGCACTATGTAAAGAGCTGTCTGGATCAGGTGGCCCTTGTGGAGAATGTAGCGCCTGTAGACAACACACACATCCAGTATGCAAAAAGTCATCAGACCAATGTTAGCTACAGTTGGCCCATGTACATCTGTGCCAACTGCAGCCAATGTCAGCCCCACGACCTATTGTAAAATGAGTGCAAATATGCTGCATTCAATCCAAGATGTCAGGAAATTTATGAATTTCCTGAACTTTTTAGGAAATACTGTACACGAATTGCCAGTGACACCACCCTCCCCCCCAAGTTATTACACAAAATGACTAAAACAGCCAGGCATTTCACATATTTCATTTAAAAAATGGTAGCCATTTTATTCACAGATTCCCTAAACAGCTTTTGTAATTTGTGAACTGCTATTTTCAAGTAACATTCTGTAAGCAGTTTACCATATATGTCTATCTGTTACATTGTGTAAAACTATAAATGTTGACCTTTAAGAGGAGCCAGCTAAATTAGTATGGATAGGATTTATCAGCAGTTATCTCTACTACGTTTGGCTTTAAACTAACAAAGCGTCTGCGGTGACCATACAAACATGTTACACTGATTTCTGGGCATAAATGCATGTTTCACTCATGGACAGATTAGTTAAGACACTTGACTGTGATATAGCCCCACAACGGCCATTATATCAGCTACTTTCTGTTTTGCTCGAGGACCTCGAGTTTGGAGCTATAAATAGCTTTTACCTCAGCTCTGACGCTTAATAGAGTTCAGCGGTGCATACGCTTCAGCAGTAAAACAGACACAAAGTGATAAAATCACAGTTATGAATGAAATAATGACCAAAGTGACTCATTCAGAAGCATTATAGCACATTTTATATATATCAGGTGTTGATATTCATCAAACAGTTTTATGCAAATTTGAGCATCTTGAAATAGATTGATATGTGCGCCTTAGAGACACCTTACAATACAAGCATTGTGCCGAATAAACTGAAAAACAAGGCTGCTAACTTTGTTGGTTTTTTTGTTTACAAAGCAGTCGGATGTGGTTTTACAAGTCATATCCGACTAAACTGCTTATATCCACATAGAAAAGCATATGGACAATTAGCCTGCAAAATACATAGTCAACAGTGCAAGAAATAGGACAAAGTGTTGGTTTCAGTGACACAGGTCTCAGTCTTTTTGTTTTCCCCTTTACAGAAAACAATACAAATAGCCTGGCAGCAAAGGGGTTAATCACTGGAGGTCACAGGCAATTCATGTATTTTTTTAACAGTTTAGGAAATCTGTGAATTTCCTTTTTCATTGATTAACTGAGTGGTTGGACCTCTGAAATTTGTTAAGCGGCCTGCTCCAGGTAAAAATGGTTAATAGTTGACAATATCTCTTTTATAAATATTCTTACTATGTCAGCTAACACTAATGCCACTGAAAAGTGCTGAATGTCATAAAATTAAAGATGTTTTCTGCTCTTCTTTTCCTTTGTAGGCAGAAGAGTTACCTCACTGCACAAAAGGTGCAGGTAGGTATTCCTTCTCACATGGATTGTGAAAAGAAGGGTTAAAAAAGGCATGGTAACATTGAGAACATGTTTCATTGGCAAGTTCATCCTGGAGCAGTTTGCTTTAAGGTGATTTGCCCCATGGCAAGCTTTGATTGCTAAAATTCGCTGATACAATGGGTTATCAATGTTGTCTTGCCTCAACTGAGACTTTTCTACCATTCTGTTCACAGTCCATGTGAGTAGGCACACATACCATAAATTTTCCACTGCCTTCCGAGTGTAATACACGGGACTTTCCTATGTATTAAGGTGAAGAGCAGAAAAGTCTCTCATCTTACAACATTCAAACATCATAATCTGAAGTTAGCCCTTTCATCCAGCAGCACTACTGTGTAGGACATACTAAGAACACTGATAAAGGAGATACTGTGAAATATCAGTTCATGCATTACAAAAACGGTTTAGGAAATCTGTGTAGAAGATGGTCACCATTTTTAGGAAATTCATCAAATGCCTGGCTGTTTTAGTCTTTTCATGTAATGACTGGGGGTCACAGGTAATTCATGTATTTCCTGAACAGTTTAGGAAATTCATTGAATTCCTGATTTCATGGATTGGCTGTAACAAATATACACACACATTCACCGACTTTCAAAATACTGTTATATACTTCACAGTACATGTACCATGAAGATGGTGGTTCAAAATATAATACATGCCAAAGCAAGGCTTTTCTGGTGAATAAAAAACAATGAAAAACTCAAACTTTCTATAATTCTAAATAGATTTTATTTCGATTTTGTAGAACTGAACAATAATATAAAAGGAATATATTTTTCAATTATCTTTTGAGCTCGACTTACTTGCACTGCAGATTGGGGCACTTGCGTCCATGACGTACCCGCACATATTTTAGTGCCTGGTAAGCGATTCCCAGTACTACAAGCACAAGGGCCGACAGGAAAGCCTCTGCGGAATGAACACCACACTGAACATATTTAACTGAATGTACCGCTACATGTATTTCCTTTCATCTTAGATTTACATGAGCCCCTGCTGTCACAGATGTTCACAAGTCATAAGAATACTCAAAATTATCATGAAGTTGTGATGTACATTTTGACAAACACACACACCAACCCTTGTTTCTTTTTGTGTGTTTAGGCCTCTCTTGGAAATGACTATGTTTCATCAAGATCAATTTGATATTGGGCAGGACACACACATAAAAAAATGCAAAAACAAGACAACACAGTCTCTTTTATATGAGCATGCATGTATTTTCCCACTTTTTGCACAATATGCTATGCCGGCGGGTCTACATCATAAAAACAAGATGAGGAATGCCTCCCAAAATCTACCGTATTGTTTGGAGCTCACATGTGTTTTCTTTTAGGAACATTCAAAGTTGTTCAAATTTTTAAAGCCTATCCTTCTGATCCATTTCCCTCCTCTCTAACCCAACCTCTGATCAACACACTGGCGCACACAAATAAAGGCAGACACACAGCGCTTCCCGCCATTAGTACACTCTGTAGGCTGGTGTAAAGACAGGAATTCTGAAGAAAAAGAATAGTATGAGCAACAAAATGACGTCAAATTAAGCTTCAAGTCATGGATTCGTTAGTCCCATGACGCCATGTACACAGTGACAAATTTGATGTTTTACATCACTCATCCAAAAGGCACGCAAGGGTGTCTTCCACAGAGCCTCTTCCAGGGCTGACTGTTTTCTTCCAACTAGCCTCTTTCAGGGCTGACTTGTTAACAGGAGTATGACATAGCTCCAAAACTTGCAAAAATGAATTAATTATATTCAAAACGTTGAAGAGGTACAATGCTGGATTACGAACTCATCCAATATCTATCTCCAAGATAGCTATATCCAAAATTCCGAGTGAATAGAACAAAATTTACAGACTCAAATGCAGGTCAACCAACTTTATACCAAGTTTTCTCTTTAACAAGTCACCCAATTTAAATATGCTCAGAGGCTTTTCTAAATACATCTCGATCAAAGTTTCAGGCCTGTACGTATGCAAACTCCGGAGATACTCGTATCTACATACATACACACAAAGCACTTCCTGCCAAATATATGTTCAGCAGCACGGTTAGCATAGCTAGACATGATGTAATTTCTATTGTGTTACTTCACTGTCAGTGTCAGAGTCCGAGGTCTGCATGCCTTTGCCATCACAGGCATTCTACTGAAATCGCCCCAAAGCAACCCATCCTAAAAGGTCTCTTCTATAAACAGAAGAGACTTAAAAACAACACTCTCCACCCAAAACAAACAAACAAACAAACAAAAACAAAAACACCAAAAAACAAAAAAAACAACAACACCTAGTTCAAACACCAGCTGTGGCTCAAATCATAGGTGATCTATGGGACCAAGCATGTATATGCAAACTGCGTTTCAAGTGGTGTCTGATGTTTATTGGTTACACTATACTTACACCAACATGTTTCACATACCTTTCTTTGAATAAATAACCCAGGATGGAAGGAGAATAGTGTCTCCATAACTGATATGAAATGCAGCCTGAAAGAAACACAAAAAAAATTAAATTAATAAGATCATAAGAACACTTTCAGTGTATGTATAACAGTAACATTTCAAAAGTCATTGTCTAAATAAACTAAATTATGCCCGACACAAAATGCATTTAATGGCTGATTGAAGACTTGACACTTCATGGCTCAACTTTTATCAGACCATCTTGACATTTTTATAAATTGTGATATCCGACTCAATAAATCTCAATTACTTATACTGTCATTTTAGAAATGGACTCTGTCAACTATTATCATTAAAGTACCACTAAAATATCCTTTTGTCAGTTTTCTGAACCCCACTTTCATCAGCTCTCACTGTGAAGCCTACACGATGGCGGTTAGCGCTTCAAGCCAGCTGTGTCGATTCACTTTGACGGTCACTGTTTATGCATCCAATATCTCACAGATTTATTTGGCATGGTTGATAATTCACTCTTATTGTTTATGCTAAGGCTCACATATAACTTATTTGTTTAATTTTTGGTGTCAGTGGACAGAACTCGATAAAAATAGGGAGACTTAGAAAAAATAAAGTGTGTTTCATAAGCCCGCTTCTTTAGTGATGTCACCAGACTGTGTGAACTGCCTTATGAGCTTGTACGACTGCGGTCTCAAATCTTCATCAGATAACCAGTTTTGTATGACTGCAGTCTCAAATCTTCATCAGATAACCAGTTTTCAAGAAACAAGACATTTCACAGGTCGATTATGGCTAAAAGTCCTTGATTTGATACAATATCGTGTAAGATTTAAGCAGGAGGGTCATTTTAGAAACGGACTGTCAACAATTATCACTAAAGTACCACTAAAATATGCTTTTATGTCAGTTTTCTAAACCCCACTTTCATTGACTCTCGCTGCGAAGCTTACAAGATGGCGGTCATCGCTTCGAGCCAGATGCGTCGATTCACTTTGACTGTCACTGTTTATGCATCCAACACATCATAAATTTATTTGACATAGTTGATAATTCACTTCTACTGTGTATGCGAAGGCACACATGTCTTATTTGTTTACTTTTGATGCGCCAGTGGGCAGAAATCGATAGTGATATCCGATGTTGCGATACCACAAGTAGAGTGCGTGCCCGTTATAAATATAAGCCATTGAATTAATCTGCCACAGCGGTTCGCATAGCCGGTTTTGTATTGTAGGACTGAAACACAGCGAAGTTGATTGGTCTTTCTAAATCTCCCTAATATAGTCGATGAAGCGACATCGTTACAAGTCGAGTGCATGCCTGTGAAGAGTTAACCTTCCTTGCACCAAAATACTGACTATCTTTCGTTAGTCATCTAAGCCACATCAGCGCTTAGCGTAGCCGGTTTCGTATCGTAGGACCAAAACGAAACGCTGCTGATCGGTGGTTCTAAGTCTCTCTATTTACTAACCTTGTGAGACATCCTGGACAGGCCTGCTGCCGCTCATCAATTCCAAGCAGTACACAGGTTTGGGCAGGCGAATTTCAACTGTAACTCATCAACCGTCTCACACTTATACAACCAGAGTTCTGTAACAGAAAGATAATATTGTTATATGTACTAATCGCGCTGGTGAATTTTACATTTCCGCTGATGGTCTGCTAGAAGTAGAAGGATAATGGTGACTAATCATCATTGGACCAGCCGCAAATCATACTTTAGAAAATAAACCAGTCAGTCACAGTCTGCAAAACAACAAGAACGTTTCATACATAATGAACAGGAAACATATGATGATACCATCGAAGAACAATTACTGAATGATGAAACCTTTCATACAGAGCAAACAGCTGTCCAAAAAAAAAAGAAGAGCCGTTTGGCCGAAGTTGATCTGTCGTCTGCGGAAGTAGACAGACATCACGTGACTTCTCAAACACGTGCGCACAATGCTTGTTCGGGGATGCAAATAGGATCCACGATCGTTCACCGGCGCAAGCGGGCTTCAGTACTGCCGCGGCGGCGAGGCCGCCGCGCCGGCATCGGCTGGCAGTCGGTCGAGCCGGTTGGCCGGCGGCCGACAGAATCAGTTGATAGGACATGAGAGATCTATAGTAAATCACACCCATATTGCAACAATATCGATCGAAAGGAACCCTGGACCCGGGCGACTTCAGTCCGGCTCATGGGAGTGGGTCCGTCACCAAGTCACGTTACCGTGCCGCTAAACTGATGGCGGAGCGCCGCGCCGCTTCGCCGCGCCGCGGCGGCCCGGCCTTTTCCCGAACTGAACGCATGACGGCGGACCCGGCCATTCGGCTTGACCGAATCAGACTGAACTGGTAACTCAGTAATGCATTCAAAATCAACTATGAATATGAAAGTTTAGATTTGGCAGTTCCGCCGTGTTGAGGCAAATACACTTGTATCAGTGTTGACTCTGACCTGAGCCAGATTAGGCTGTCCGTAGGGCTTGGCCGGCGCTGTACTCGTCGTCAACGGCGGACGGCATTGCCGCGGGCGGTGCCGCGCGGCCTCAGTCAGTAAGTTCAGTCACTGAGACTGCAATGACTCTTTAGTCAGTTCTGGTGAGTCAGTCTTTGGAGAAGAACTCTACTGACTCAGTTCGGCTGTCCGGCACTGAAGTGCCGTACTCAGTCACCAGCAAACCAGCCGGCGACCCAATCGATCTCAGTATTCTTCCGGGCCATTCTCAGTAGCGGCATCACTGAGTCCATGCTGGCATCAGGGCCGGCCGCATCCACTGATCCATCGGCATCGACATGATCATCATCTATCATGAAACTCAGTGATATCATCCCGCCGCTGATCACCAGACTCCAGCGGTCCGGCGTCCATCCATTCATTCATCCCGCGGGCGGTCATTTTTATCACTAATCGGCAATCGGCAACAGCCAGTCACGGCCGGACTGAGCCAGCGGCCCGTCCGTCCATTCATTCAATCCCCGCCCCGCATCCACGAATCAACCAACCATTCACTGAGACACCGGCATGATCCTTGTAGCCAGTACCCGGCCATGTTCGGCAATAGGCCATCGGGCCGACGTCGGCACGATGGCCTTAAGCGCATTGGGTAGGCCATTCTGACATAAGTTACCACCATTAGCTCAGTGGCTCCCGAACTGAAAACTCACGTCGGCGAAGTACTAGGCTTATTTCAAGCCCCTTTTCTGATTGGCCTCTAAGTCAACTGTAGCTAATCCTGAAGTTGTTTTCTCATCACACAGGTCTTGTCACACTCAGTATTCAGTACTGAGTTCAAAGAATGTGAAACCAGTTCTTACAGGATCTGCCGGGGCTGACCAATTTACGACAATAATATTTCCGTCATACACGAGTGGCTAATTTAATTACTAAAAGGTCGCCAGGCGGCCGCATAGAAGTAAACTCAACAACCGCAAGACGCACTCAAATCGTCATGAGCCTCATCACACTATGCGTTATGTTTTTCAAGCGCATAGGACTGGCCGAGAATACGTGATAGACGAACAATTCTCTTTTGTCGGCCTTTTCTTCTTCTTCTTCTTTTTCGTTGGGGGTGGGGGTGGGGGGTGGGGTGGAGGGGGGGTGGGGAGAGGGGATTGGGGGGGGGGGGGGGGCTAGATTGCTTTACTGCATTCATGCCTTGTCAGTACGCACTACTCAAGTACATCGAGCGACTAATAATCACCAATAACAACTCAGGAGGGGCGGATCTGGGGGGGGGATCCTAGGGGTTCCTGAACCCCCCACCCATCCACCCCGACCCAAAATTGTTTAAAATGCTAAAACTTGGGGTGTTTGGAACACCCCTCTCCCGTCAGTTTTGGCCAGTTTCCACACACACACTCGCTACCCGACCCCCCCCCCCCCCCTTTCAACCCCCCCCCCCCCCCGCCCGCCCCCCCCCCCCCCCCGCCCACAATTGTTGGATATTTTTTGGCGAGTGGCCGCGAGAATGTTGACACTGACACACGCATTCTTCCTCTAAGCCCCCCCCCCCACCCCCCGGCCCCCACCCCACCCCCTGCCCCCCACTGCTGTTGTTTGATTTATTTTTTGGCCACTGGAAGGTCTAGCGTCGGGGAGACCTTTTGCGTCACAGGTTGAAGGTCCGGCCGAACAAAAAGTTGGAACACACGGGCCTCCCCCCTCAGTCCTGGAGGTAACTGATCCGCCTCTCTGTTGCAGTGTTATTCTATTTTGGCCTACGGGCGTATCCGGCAGTTGAAAATACGGTAGACTTTGAGATAGGGCTGGTCAGAGCACGTTCCGTAGCATCAATGCCGGACAAACATAGGCGGGCACACATCTGACAGTGAAGTAACACGATAAAAATTACGTAGTCAGGTCATGTGGGACCATATGGCGTTGAGGCGCGTCCTCTGGGTGGTGGATAGGGGGTCCCTCGTGAGAGGGGTGCACCGAATGAAATAAGGTGCCGTGAACCAACATGGTCTAAGGGAAGGTGACCCCGACAGAAAACCCCTGGTCCTCCTAGTAAGGGGGTTGGGCGTGGGGGTAGCTTCCCCACCCTGCAAAAAAGGAAATAGCTACAAAAACGCCGAGAAAAACGCCGAGGTCATGCGTAGCTACTACGCTAACCGCACTGTTGAACGTACATTTGGTGTGTGTGTGTGTGTGTGTGTGTGTGTGTGTGTGTGTGTGTGTGTGTGTGTGTGTGTGTGTGTGTGTGTGTGTGTGTGTGTGTGTGTGTGTGTGTGTGTGTGTGTGTGTGTGTGTGTGTGTGTGTGTGTGTGTGTGTGTGTGTGTGTGTGTGTGTGTGTGTGTGTGTGTGTGTGTGTGTGTGTGTGTGTGTGTGTGTGTGTGTGTGTGTGGTGTGTGTGTGTGTGTGTGTGTGTGTGTGTGTGTGTGTGTGTGTGTGTGTGTGTGTGTGTGTGTGTGTGTGTGTGTGTGGTGTGTGTGTGTGTGTGTGTGTGTGTGTGTGTGTGTGTGTGTGTGTGTGTGTGTGTGTGTGTGTGTGTGTGTGTGTGTGTGTGTGTGTGTGTGTGTGTGTGTGTGTGTGTGTGTGTGTGTGTGTGTGTGTGTGTGTGTGTGTGTGTGTGTGTGTGTGTGTGTGTGTGTGTGTGTGTGTGTGTGTGTGTGTGTGTGTGTGTGTGTGTGTGTGTGTGTGTGTGTGTGTGTGTGTGTGTGTGTGTGTGTGTGTGTGTGTGTGTGTGTGTGTGTGTGTGTGTGTGTGTGTGTGTGTGTGTGTGTGTGTGTGTGTGTGTGTGTGTGTGTGTGTGTGTGTGTGTGTGTGTGTGTGTGTGTGTGTGTGTGTGGTGTGTGTGTGTGTGTGTGTGTGTGTGTGTGTGTGTGTGTGTGTGTGTGTGTGTGTGTGTGTGTGTGTGTGTGTGTGTGTGTGTGTGTGTGTGTGTGTGTGTGTGTGTGTGTGTGTGTGTGTGTGTGTGTGTGTGTGTGTGTGTGTGTGTGTGTGTGTGTGTGTGTGTGTGTGTGTGTGTGTGTGTGTGTGTGTGTGTGTGTGTGTGTGTGTGTGGTGTGTGTGTGTGTGTGTGTGTGTGTGTGTGTGTGTGTGTGTGTGTGTGTGTGTGTGTGTGTGTGTGTGTGTGTGTGTGTGTGTGTGTGTGTGTGTGTGTGTGTGTGTGTGTGTGTGTGTGTGTGTGTGTGTGTGTGTGTGTGTGTGTGTGTGTGTGTGTGTGTGTGTGTGTGTGTGTGTGTGTGTGTGTGTGTGTGTGTGTGTGTGTGTGTGTGTGTGTGTGTGTGTGTGTGTGTGTGTGTGTGTGTGTGTGTGTGTGTGTGTGTGTGTGTGTGTGTGTGTGTGTGTGTGTGTGTGTGTGTGTGTGTGTGTGTGTGTGTGTGTGTGGTGTGTGTGTGTGTGTGTGTGTGTGTGTGTGTGTGTGTGTGTGTGTGTGTGTGTGTGTGTGTGTGTGTGTGTGTGTGTGTGTGTGTGTGTGTGTGTGTGTGTGTGTGTGTGTGTGTGTGTGTGTGTGTGTGTGTGTGTGTGTGTGTGTGTGTGTGTGTGTGTGTGTGTGTGTGTGTGTGTGTGTGTGTGTGTGTGTGTGTGTGTGTGTGTGTGTGTGTGTGTGTGTGTGTGTGTGTGTGTGTGTGTGTGTGTGTGTGTGTGTGTGTGTGTGTGTGTGTGTGTGTGTGTGTGTGTGTGTGTGTGTGTGTGTGTGTGTGTGTGTGTGTGTGTGTGTGTGTGTGTGTGTGTGTGTGTGTGTGTGTGTGTGTGTGTGTGTGTGTGTGTGTGTGTGTGTGTGTGTGTGTGTGTGTGTGTGTACAGGTTTGAAACTTAGGCGGGAAATACTTCCCACTTCAAGATGCGTTTCGGAGTTCTTTTCCGTCAGCATAGTTATTTGAATTGGATTACTGGACCATTAACAAGAACAAGATGGGATGAACGGCCATAACCCACAAAGTCCCTTCTATATGAGAGGTCTTCGCTGTCAATGGTCTCTACCTTTTGTCTTTGACCTGATTCTGATGTTGAATTATCATAGTGAAAAAGTCAGTCTCGAGATCTGCCAATGCGTCAGTGAGTTCTATAAGGGGCGCAGGACATACGCGTCATTGATTTGTCAAACGTTATTTGTCATGACGTAAGTTTTAGTTTTTACGTAATTTTATATTTTACGTGATATGAGTTTCACTTTCGCTTAATAGGCTTGAGAAAATGGTGACAAAATTAGAACTTGACCGTACAATTTCAGTCGTGCTACAATTTGTGTGAAAGCAGGTTGACTTTACCTACTTACTTACTTACGCCTGTCACCCCTACCCGGGTATAGGCCGTCGACGAGAGACCTCCAGCAACTCCTGTCCTGTGCTTCTCCTTCGATTCTACTCCAGGTGGTTCCCAGTCTCTTGATGTCTGCTTGGAGGTCTCGACGCCAGGAGTTTCTCGGCCTACCTCTTTTCCTCTTTCCCTGGGGGTTCCATGACAATGCCTGCCTAGTGATAATGGAAGCTGGCTTTCTCAGACTGTGACCGATCCATCCCCATCTTCTTCTTGACTTTACCTAGCTACATGATAAATACTTAGTACATGGGTCACCTGCTTCTGAAAGCGCGTCGATGTGTGTATGCGTATCAGTTAGTGCCTGCGTGCGAGCGCGCTCCCGGAAACATCTCCAAGAGGCATAGACATATCCTCATGCGCCTGGAGGGCGCATGAGGATCTATTCCTCCTGGAGATGCGAGCATGTTTGTGTGAGATGGAGAGAAAGTCGCGCGCGCGGTAGAGGAATGACGTCATATTAGAGTATTATGTCAGTGTCTGCATGCCAAGTTTACGTCACCTCCACTGTCTGACTTTTTCTAGAAGTAAATTTTTTTTAGTGTTTAAATTCTTTTCTGAAAAGAATTGATTTTTACTAATGAAAAGGCTGGCTAACGAACTCATCCAATGTCTTTCTCCAAACTAGCTATATGCAAAAGTTCAAGTAAATAATTATTACAAAAATTACGGACTCTAATCTGGGTCAACCAACTTCCTATAAACGGTTGTTTGATATCTTCCATGAGACATTCAATTACAATATGCTCGGAGGCTCTCTTAGCCACCCACTTAAGAAAGTATTTCGCCAAGTTTCAAGCTTGTGTGTACAGAAATATCGGAGATTCTTTTGTTTACATACATACGCACACACATACATACATACGCACATACGTACATACATACGCACATACATACATACGCACATACGGCGCTTCGTGCCAAATGTACGTTCAGCGGCGAGGTCAGCGTAACTAGACATGACGTAATTTTTATCTTGTTACTTCAATGTTAGAGGTTTAGCCTGCCCGCCTTTGACATCATGGGCATGCTATTAAATTCGCCCCACAGCCGCGACCCCTCCTAAAAAGTCCCTTCTATAAATAGAAGGGACTTAAAAATTGCCGTTTATAGAAAGTCGGTTAACCCGCCGAATTTGAGTCCGTAATTTGTGTTATATTCATTTGAAATTTTGAATATCGCTAGCTTCTAGAAAGATATTGAATGAGTTCGTTAACCAGCTTTGTATGTTTTCCTAAAAAATAATTCTTCCAGAAAAAATGTCGAAACGAAGAATTCTCGACTTCAGACAGTGACGGTGACGTAAAAGTGCTAGATACACAGTGTAATACATTGTTGCTGAACTCACGAAAAGCGCCAGACACGTCATTGTTATTTAGACACAAAGCTCTCTCTCTCTCTCTCTCATTATATTATTTTAATTAAACCTCACAACATGTCATTATGCCCGACCAGTAAAGTTGTTAATTCCTATGTCACTTCCCCCCTACATTATTATTATTTTTATTATTATTTTTTTTAATTTTATTTTTTTTAATTTTTTTATTCTTGGCTTGTGCTGTGTCATGTAATTTTTTTTTCCTTCTTAGTAGTAGAAAACAATTAGTACGATAGTAACTCTGTAATCAGTAGATTAGCAACGGCAAGTTCGAAAAATGGTTGTTACTACCAAAACTTTTACCGTTGTCAAATAAAGGATCATTGTCATTGTCAATTGTCATTGTCATTGTCTCTCTCTCTCTCTCTGAGGTTTTTGGAATACGCTGCCTGTCTCTTTGGCTCACAAGGCCTTGGAGGCCTAGCAGAGGCAAATATGTGTAAGGATTAGGTGCAGCCTCTCTCTCTCCCTCTCTCTCTCTCTGACCGTTTGATTTAGGAAGACCTCTTATAGGGCTCCGGAAGTTCCCCGCGTTGCCAAACCGCCATCCGAAGGGGATAGAATAGTCTTCAGAGAGTAGCAAAGTTGTGCTTCAACACGTTTTTCTTCACGTTTCTTTCTCTTTGGAAACAAACAAAAACATATTCTGGTTAGCGGTTTCCTACGGTGATGGCAATACTTGCTGTTATTGCCTATAGCACGTCAGGACTTTCCTGACATTGCCCTGACAGGATTTCCCTATGGAGGGCCTTATCGCGAATCCTCTCAACATGGCCGCCACGACTAGCGTGATGACGTCAGCTTCTCGAGCCCTATAGAAAGTCGGTTAACCCACATTTGAGTCCGTAATTTTCGTTCTATTCACTTGGAATTCTGGATATAGCTAGCTTTGAAATAGACATTGGATGAGTTCGTAATATAGCGTTCTTCCTCTTTAACGTTTTGATTAATAATTAATTCATTTTTGTAAGTTTTAGATCCAGTATATACTCCATTCAAACAGTGGAAGTGGAAGAAAACAGTCAGCACTGGAAGAGGCTGCGTGCTTTTTGGGTGAGTCAGTGACGTCAAACATCAAACTAGTCACTGCATACACTGCTAGTCATGAGACTAGCGATGCCATGACTTGAAGCTTATTGTGACGTCATCTTGCTGCTCGTGCTATTCCAGGGGCGGATCGCCCCACCCCCTCCCGGCCCACGTTTAAAATTTTGGCGAGTTTTCACCGCCTCCCCCCCCCCCCGCCCCCTCCGCTATTTGATATTTTGGCGAATGGTGAGGGGTCCTAAAACCTAGCCCACCCGACCCCCCAGACATCCAGCCGGCAGAGACCGACCTACCCATCAGCTGTGACAGACCCAGCCGGGAAGAGATCAGAAGAGCAGTGGCATTTTTGAAGAATGGCAAAGCAGCAGGCCCAGATGGCATCCCAGCGGAGTCTCTGAAAGCAGACCTAGAGACAACAGTGGAGATGCTGTACCCACTGTTTGGAAAGATCTGGGAAGAGGAGGTGATGCCGGCTGATTGGAAGGAGGGGTACCTAATCAAGCTTCCCAAGAAAGGCGACCTCAGCAAGTGTTCCAACTACAGAGGAATCACCTTGCCGTCAGTACCAGGAAAGGTCTTCAACAGGATCATTCTGGAGAGAATGAAGAGCTCCGTTGACCCCCAGCTCAGAGACCAGCAAGCAGGATTCAGGAAGAACCGATCATGTACAGACCAGATCGCTACTCTCCGCATCATCGTGGAACAGTCTCTGGAGTGGAGCTCCCCGCTGTACGTCAACTTTGTGGATTATGAGAAAGCATTTGACAGTGTGGACCGAGAGACTCTGTGGAAACTCCTACGACAATACGGTGTACCCACAAAGCTCGTCCGCCTGATCAAGAGCAGCTACGATGGCATGACATGTCGCGTGATCCACGAAGGGCAGTTCACCAGGGAGCTCCAGGTCAGAACTGGTGTCAGGCAGGGGTGTCTGCTGTCTCCGTTCCTCTTCCTACTGGCCATAGACTGGGTCATGAAGATGACCACAGAGCACAGACGAAGTGGAATACAGTGGACACTGTGGACACAGCTTGACGACCTCGATTTTGCAGACGACTTGGCATTACTGTCCCACACTCATCAACAAATGCAGGACAAGACCACGAGGCTTGCTGACATCTCGTCCCAAGTGGGCCTCACCATTCACAAACAGAAAACAAAGACAATGAGGCTGAACGCAACCAGGGAGGAACCAGTCTTGCTTGCTGGCACCCCGTTGGAGGAGGTAGAGTCCTTCACCTATCTCGGGAGCATCATAGACAAAAAAGGCGGCACTGATGCAGATGTCAGAGCACGAATTGGTAAAGCCAGAGCAGCCTTTCTCCAGTTGAAAAAAGTGTGGAGTTCCAGAGAGCTGTCACAACACACCAAAGTCCGGATTTTCAACTCCAATGTAAAAGCAGTTCTCCTATATGGAGCAGTGGGCAGTGGGCAGATGTTCACATCTGCACGGGACATAGACGACCCCGCCCTCCACGAGTCGCCTGCTGCCTTGCAGGCCTGGCCGCTTGGCTGCGGAAAGGCTAAGGGAGGAAACCCCTGACATCAAAGCCCCCGTGTCTCCGGGGAAGGCTTTTGAGCCAGAGACTAGGACAAGGACAGTCTGATATAAAACCTACGACCCGAGGACCTCGATGCCATCGTCCCAGCTTGCTAGGCCATGGCAGATGAACCAAGGGTTTAAAGGGTGGGGCCAGTACTGCGCACACTGCACTCCACCAAAAAGCTCCACCGCGCAGGCTTTAGGAAACGTCCACGGACCATGACACTGACCATTCCAAGTCCTGTAGCGACGGGCGAGGGGCGAAACGGCAGGTGAAAGATGTCACTGGAAGCCGCAGTCTCAAATCTGCATGCAGGCGGTTCAGGATATTGGTCGCCTGATGTTGACCTGGGGATGACAACATCACTCGGCACACCCTGAACGACCAAGCAGCCTTCTCTAGGGACAGCACTGCTTGCTCCACACGGAGAGGGGCCTAGAAAAGGTAGCCTAACCAAAGCTCGTCCCCTCGCAACCCCAGTTGGCTAGCCGCGGTCAACGGGCATCTTCTCCTGCGGTCAAAAAACAAGAAAGAATAACGGATCCACTCTCATGACGACCACGACCGGACTCAACGTAGCATGCTGGAACGTCCGAACCATGCTCGACAAAGCAGACAGCGGACGCCCTGAACGTCGCTCCGCCCTCATTGCCCATGAATTGCGGAGGTTAAACATCGACATCGCCGCGCTCAGCGAAGTACGCCTTCCGGACGAAGGCAGCCTCCAAGAACTTGGTGCTGGGTACACCCTCTACTGGTCAGGCAGGCCTGCATCAGAAAGACGGCTTTCAGGCGTGGGTTTCATGGTCAAGACATCCATTGCGACTAAGCTGGAAAACCTACCAACGGGCCACTCAGACCGCATCATGTCCATGCGCCTCCCACTGAGACACCAGCAGCACGTCACCCTTCTCAGTGTGTACTCCCCAACCCTCCTGGCAGAGCCTGCTGAAAAGGACAAGTTTTACACTGACCTGCGCAGCCTCCTACAGAGTACCCCTGCAGACGACAAAGTCATCATCCTTGGCGACTTCAACGCCAGAGTGGGCCAGGACTCTGAAGCCTGGAAAGGAGTCCTCGGCAAGCATGGCGTGGGGAACTGCAATGACAATGGCCGCCTACTGTTGGAGTTCTGTGCGGAGCAGCAACTGGTCATCACCAACACTACTTTTCAGCAAAAGGACAGTCGAAAGACCACCTGGATGCATCCTCGCTCCAAACACTGGCACCTTATCGACTATGTCCTAGTGCGTCAGAGGGACCGCAGTGACGTCCTCCTCACCAGAGTGATGCCCAGCGCAGAGTGCCACACTGACCACCGCCTTGTCCGCTGCAAACTCAGGCTCCACTTCAAGCCAAAACCCAAGAAATGGGGGCCCCCCAAGAAAAAGCTTGACGTTGCCAGCCTTCAGCGTGACGATGTGAAAGCTGCCTTTCAGACAGATTTACAGCGCAGGCTCAAAGACACAGCGGACCCAGTAGACTCCTCCCCTGAAACACTTTGGGAACAACTGAAAACTGCTATTGCAAAATCCTCTGCAGAAGTCTTGGGTTTCGCCAGAAAGAAGAACAAAGACTGGTTTGACGAAAACGATGTAGAGATCCAGGATTGATTGATTGATTGTACATTGCTTAACGTCCCGACAGCAACAAGGCTTTCTCAGGACGTGCCTGCACTGCTTGTGAAAAAAAACCTAAACAGAACATTGAATGTATGTCGCCAGCCGGTCAAATACATTAAATAAACCTAACACATAGGGCCTAAATAAAGCTAAGACCATTTAGCAACACACATCCAATATCAAGAGCTACAGGCAGTGCAGACAGTAGGGAGAGTTTTAAAAAGGCAAATACAGGTGAATGGACAAAGGGTAGACAGAAACACATGCCCCAGAATAGAGAGAAAAACCCACCCTGTGGGGCTGACCAGGGTGACCCTGGGAACTAAAAAATACCTAACCCCACCCAAGTCCCCCAGGGCAGACCCGGGTGGGGCGTAGAGATCCAGGAACACCTAGCAAAAAAAAAAAAAAAAAAGAGCCGCCCATCAGGCCCACCTAGCCCAGCCTTCCTGCCCTGTGAAGAAATCTGCCTTCCGCCTCGTCTGCAGCAGTCTCCAGCGCAAGCTCAGAGATCTCCAGAATGAGTGGTGGACCAGACTTGCACAGAGGACCCAGCTTTGTGCTGACAATGGTGACTACAGGGGCTTCTACGAAGCACTGAAAGCAGTGTATGGCCCCAGGCACCTGGTACAAAGTCCCCTGCGAAGCGCGAATGGCCAGGCACTCCTCACAGATAATACTTCCATCTTGAACCGCTGGTCGGAATACTTTCAGAGCCTCTTCAGCGCTGAGCGCACTGTTCAAGAAGCAGTCGTCCTACAAATCCCACACCTCCCAGTAAAGGTTGAATTGGACGAACCGCCCACCGCTGAAGAGACCCTCACAGCCATCCACCAGCTCAAGAGTGGCAAAGCAGCAGGCATTGATGGAATACCGCCAGAGATCTGGAAACATGGAGGCACAGCACTGCACAACAAGCTCCATGACCTCTTTCTCTGCTGCTGGGAGGAAGGAACACTACCAAAAGATCTCCGTGATGCAGTCGTTATCACCCTGTACAAGAACAAAGGCGAGAAGTCTGACTGTTCCAACTATCGGGGAATTACCCTGCTGTCCATTGCTGGGAAAATCCTTGCAAGGCTGCTCCTGAATCGGCTGGTACCTGCCATCGCTGAAGACCAACTCCCAGAGGGCCAGTGTGGCTTCAGAGCAAATAGGAGCACCACCGATAGGGTCTTTGTGCTGAGACAGCTACAGGAGAAGTGCCGCGAGCAGAACAAAGGGCTGTACGTAACATTTGTCGACCTAACAAAAGCGTTCGACACTGTGAGCAGGCAAGGCATGTGGCAGATCCTGGAGCGACTTGGCTGTCCCCCAAAGTTCCTCAACATGATTGTCCAGCTACACGAGGACCAGCAAGGCCAGGTCAGACTCAACAATGATCTCTCAGAACCATTCCCTATTCTCAACGGCGTAAAGCAGGGCTGCGTGCTGGCACCGACCCTCTTCACCATCTTTTTTAGCATGATGTTGAAGCAGGCCACAGTGGACCTCGATGATGACGATGCAGTGTACATCAGGTATCGTCTCGATGGCAGCCTGTTCAACCTTAGACGACTGCAGGCCCACACGAAAACCCTAGACCAACTGATTCATGAGCTGCTTTTTGCTGATGATGCTGCCCTCGCTGCACACACAGAGAGAGCCCTGCAGCGCATCACGTCTTGCTTCGCAGATGCTGCTCAGCTCTTTGGACTCGAGGTCAGTCTGAAAAAGACAGAGGTCCTCCATCAGCCGGCACCCAAGACAGTGTATCGCCCTCCTCACATCACCATTGGCGAGTCTGAACTAAAGTCAGTGCACCAGTTTACTTACCTTGGCTGCATTATCACGTCGGACGCCAAGCTGGACAAGGAGCTTGACAGCAGGCTGGCAAAAGCGAACAGCGCTTTCGGGCGACTTTTCAAGCGGGTGTGGCACAATCAACAGCTGAAAACAGGCACCAAGATCAGCGTGTACAGAGCTGTGGTCCTCACCACCCTGCTGTATGGTTCCGAGTCTTGGGCCCTCTACCGCAGCCAACTACGACTCCTCGAACGCTTCCACCAGCGCTGCCTGCGTACCATCCTGGGCATTCACTGGAGTGACTATGTCACCAACGTCGAGGTCCTTGAACAGGCTGAAACTGTGAGCATCGAGGCTTTGCTGCTGCGGACACAGCTCCGTTGGGCGGGGCATGTCTCCAGGATGGAGGATCATCGCCTACCAAAGATCACCCTGTTCGGCGAGCTTGCTACTGGACACCGTGACAGAGGGGCACCAAAGAAGAGATACAAAGACTGTCTCAAGAAGTCACTTAGTGCCTGCCAAATCGACCACCACCAGTGGTCTTCGCTTGCTGCGGACCGTGACACCTGGCGCTCCACCATTTACAAGGCAGCTGTCTCCTTTGAGGACTCTCACAGAGCTAGCCTTAAGGACAAGCGGCTCAGGAGAAAAAACAGAGATGCCGCAGCTCAGAACCCTGGCCATACCTTCCCCTGCAGCCACTGCGGTCGAACCTGCCTGTCTCGGATTGGCCTCCGCAGCCACGAACAAGCCTGCAGACGTCGTGGGCAACTCCTATAAAATCTTCGTTCGCGAAGTCAAGCCAAGAGAGAGATATGGAGCAGAGACTTGGAGATTGACAAAAACCACAGTCAACAGAGTACAGACCTTCATGAACAGTTGCCTTAGAAGAATTTTGAAAATCTACTGGCCAGAGAAGATCAGCAACGTCAGACTCTGGGAGAGAACAGAGCAGATAACAGCAGAAAATGGAATTGGGCGAAGAAGATGGGGATGGATCGGTCACAGTCTGAGAAAGCCAGCTTCCAGTATCACTAGGCAGGCATTGTCATGGAACCCCCAGGGAAAGAGGAAAAGAGGTAGGCCGAGAAACTCCTGGCGTCGAGACCTCCAAGCAGACATCAAGAGACTGGGAACCACCTGGAGTAGAATCGAAGGAGAAGCACAGGACAGGAGTTGCTGGAGGTCTCTCGTCGACGGCCTATACCCGGGTAGGGGTGACAGGCGTAAGTAAGTAAGAGGGGTCCTAAAACGTAAGCGCCTTTTCTTCACCACCACCCCCCCCCCCCCCCCCCCCACGGCCCCCAGCTTTTCGATTTTTCGGCCCCTGAAAGCAAGTTCTAGCGTCAGGGGAGGCTTTTTGTATCGTTGAAGGTCCCAAACAAAAAGTTGGAACCCCCCTCCCCTCGAGGTAACTGATCCGCCCCTGTATTCTTCTTATTCAGAATTCCTGTCGCTATACGAGCCCACAGAGCGTACTAGTAATGGCGGGAAGCCGCCGTCCGTCTTTATTCGTGTGCGCCGGCGAGTGCCGCGTGTTGATCACTGAGAAGTTGGCTTAGAGAGGAGGGAAATGGATCAGAAGGTTAAGCTTAAAAATATGAACAACTGAATGTTTCTGAAAGAGAAACGCATGTGAGTTCCAAACAATACGGTCGTAGACTGACTTTGGGATGACTGAAATCCTCATCTTGTTTTGTCTATGACGTCATTTATCGAATGATGTAGGCCTTTTTATTTTATACTTCTTCATATCTTGACTTCTAACGGCACTCATGCAGTATCCCGGATGACTTCTCTCGAGATTGTTTTGCAGAAGATAAGTTCCGCCTGGTATGTCTGTGAATGTAAATAGGCCGGTTTGCGATTAGTTATGGGTCTTGCCGATGGTCTCTTTGTTTGCACTGGCAGGACTCGAAACAGTCTTCATCCATATTCCAACCTACCTAACATAGGGTCAAAGTCCTTCTTAATGTTATGTAATTCAGCCATTCGGATTTCCGCAGCTACTTTACATTCAATTTGTCACGTCGTGCCGAACCGATTAACTCTTTCAGCCCTGACGTGCTACAGAAGGATATGGGTCCGGACGGCATGATAATTCAAGGGCAGTGCCAAGCTAATCTGGCGCTACCCTTGAATTATCGTGGTAGATCCATCTCCTGCAACAGGTGCATAGTCGTTAGATGATGCAACAGATGCATAGTCAAGTTCTTAGATGACGCCTCCAAAATTTGGGAAATACGTGCGTCGGGCTGAAGGAGTTACAATAAAAAAGAAACAGACAGCAATATCGAGCGGACGACTGCGTTGATGCCGTTTTCGCCTCAACCATGTGAACCGAAAAACATGACATATCCATGCAAACTACTTGAAAAAGGCGTCCGAAGTTTAATCAAAGCTGTGTACAATGTTATTATTTTTCGGGTTCAAGTGCGCTGTCAGCTGACGCAGAACAAGGCATCGTATGGCGGCACTGATTAGGTTCTGCCCGTGCCGCCAAGAGAGAGTTCACTTCTGCTGGGCTTGACCACGCATACAGAACGGTTATTTTGTTACCGTGACAGTGGCGGGGGAGGGGGAGGCCGAGGGGGGTGGGGGCGAGGGCAGGGGATACTCTAGCGGCCTCCCCTACTTTTTCAGTCTTATTGGCCGCCGAGAAGTGAGAGGTAAGCTCATCCCCCCCCCCCCCCCCCCCCCCGCCTCGGTTCCTATGCCACTGTGTTAGGTATGACTATATGGATAAAACACAGTTTGCTCATTTTGTATCCTGAAAGCGAACGCATGTTTTGTCTCTTGTTCATTTAGTTTCAGAAAAAAAAACACAACCGTGACTGACTGAACTTCAGAGCACCATATACTGTCAACGACGCTTAAGTCGAACCTGCAGGGACATTTCAGTTCTTTTGGGTTCGACTTATCCGTCGTTTGACTTGACTGTCATTCGGCGATTTCTTATGGGCTGGCTTAACTGGGCGAGACAAACCTGAACCATGTCTCGGCGAGACACCCGAGACAGTCAATGCGAGATACCCGTTCCACCCGTTTATTAGGTTCGGCACGCTGTCTCGGATTCGCCGACCTATCGGTGGACGGTACTCGCATGACTGTCTCGCCGAGACGTTCGGTTGTCTCGCCAGTAAGCAGCCTTAGTTCGCACGACTGTCCGGAGTTCGCCGAACTATAACGGGTGGAACGGGTATCTCGCATTGAAATGTTAATAAAACGTGAATGGCGCAGGGCTGGGGCGTGGGGTGGGGGGTGGTAGAAGGAGGGGGAGGCCCATAGATGAAATGTTAATAAGACGTGAATGGGGCAGGGCTGGGGCGGGGGGGAGGCTGGTAGAAGGAGGGGGAGGCCCACAGATGAAATGGTAACTATCTAGATTCATGATGTTAATAAGACGTGAATGGAGCAGCACGGGGGCGGGGGCGGGGGGAGGGGAGGGGTGGGGAGGGAGGGTGGTAGAAGGAGGGGGAGGCCCATACATGAAATGTTAATAAGACTTAATAAGACGTGAATGGGGCAGGGCTGGGGCGGGGGGGGGGGGGGGGGAGGCTGGTAGAAGAAAGGAGAGGCCCATAGATGAAATGGTAACTCAATCTATTCATGATGTTAATAAGACCTGAACGGGGCGGGATGATGTCAGGGTAGAAAGTGGGAGAAGGGTAAGCGGTGTTGGAGGGGGGGGGGGGGGGGGAATGGAGATAGGGGGCGGGGCGGGGACGGAGTAAGGGAAACCGTACCCGGCTAAGAATGGGTACTTGTACTAGAATTGTGATCGTTAACCTTGACGCGTGCGTGCGTGGATAACTGGTAAAATATATCTGCATTTTGATTCCGGTGATACTTGTCAGTAATACTGACACAAAGACGCCAGGCCGACGGCTGCACTTACTGGACTTTCTGCTAGCTAAGTCTCCATTCTGGCTACGTGAAGACTGATCGATGGGGTGGAGCGTGACGCTTGTGTGCCTTCCGAAATGCGTAGTTGGATGCCATCTTGAACAGGTGTTATGAGCTATATGAGCTCATACCAATTATACGTAAATTACATTGAAAAGTGTCTACGTGACATCCCCAGTGCGCAAAGGCCATCGGGGCCGACGTCGGCCCGATGGCCTTTTGCGCATTGGGTCGTGAGATTCGACATGACCAACCCAGATCTGCTTCATCTCAGTGACGGATGCGTACTGACTGCAAGTCGTGACTGTGGGTAAAGGGTAGGGGTGGGGGTGGGGGTGGGCGCTCGGGCCGGTTTGGGGAGTGGGGGATGCGTGGGGGAGGGTGGGGGGGATCTGCTAGCCATCCCAGTGTTACTGTTCGTCAGGTATAAATTCCGTCATCCGAGGACTCGTTTTCAGTCAGACCTGTCAAACAGAGACTTACACCATAGTATAATAAACTGAAGGAGACCAAACCCCTAGAAGTGGCTGGTGTTAGCTCGGTGTTGCTTTCACGACCTTAGTACACAGAGTGTGGAATTCACAACACAGAGCTGACTATAAATCAGTCGGTTACCACAAGATCTCAGTGTTCACAGGTACGATTCACTTAACTTCAAATTGATGGACGATAAATTCATTATAACACTGTTACACAAATGAACATTATGGGGCAGAATTAATTATGGCTGCTGCCAACAACGCACGACTATCACGGCGTTGGACCAGTCACTTATGGCATGTCACTATCTACAAAGGGAATTCATTTGTGATTTTATATTAATGCACGCGCACGAAGACAATGATGATGAGTGTTGTTGCTCTTAATATTATTTGTACACGTATGACTAGTACTACTAATGATCGTTTTGTTGTCTGTGATCTCCAGCAGTCATATTTGGAGACACAGTCTGCTGACCTAATTTTTTTCAGTTTTGTTTTAAATCATCGGCAACAGCGGAAGCGGCATGTGACGACAGTTACCATTGATTGGCGCCCCCCATCCCGCCAGCACCTGACACTACGTGTACAGAGACAAAGCGAACCCTTAGTCTGCAGTCTCCGTCCAAAATCAAACAAACAAACCGACGCACGTGGTGACTGACTGAAGGACGCCGGGATGACAGGGATCAGTCTGTTCTGCAAGGTCCGGCTGACCGCTGCTCTGCTCTCCAATGACGTGGCGGCCGTGTGGGAACAACTGTACATGCTGCCTGTATTGCAGGTAAGTGCATTCCTTCTGTCAGTAGAAAGTATTCTGTTTTAATTCTCTCTCCACCTTCAGCGACAACTGTGGTTTGACCATGGTCGAGCCATCGCTGGAAAGAGCTGTAGACAGCGACTGTCATAATGATACTACTAATTGCCTGTGCAATACAAACAGCGTGGATGGGTTAGCATAAACTGAAAAGTTGTTTTCAGATTTGCTGTACAATGAACATCCAACTACAGTTCTAGCAGTCATTATGGTTTAACGCCGAACAGACGACCACAGCCGTTTCACGTGGCCGGGTCGTGTAAAAGTCTAGCCAATCAGACTAATAAGAAACCTTTCTGCCTTAGTGTGAGTTGTTAACTGAGGTATAGTCTGTTTGAGCAAAGCTTGCCGCATTTTTCAATCCGATTTGAACGCGGACGATTTCAAGACAACCCTAAGGAGAGAAGATGGTCACCAAAATTGAGCCTACTTTATTTCAATTTTCCTATGTCCTGACAACAGTGGTTTGGCCGCTGCCTTCAGTTGTGAATTTTCGAAAATGAGCCACACTCAGAAACACTGACACATCAGTACTGACTCATTCCTGTAAGATCCACGCTCTCCATGCAAGACGACTAATCTGTGCATAGCTTATATCACAGTTTCAGCATCAGTCAGTGATATAGGTCAGTGGTCACCGAGACCTGGACAGGGCATTTATATTGCAACTTTTAACTTGAAGGTCATCTCCGTGGACTTCCGAAGGTAGCTGCTAAACCGTTGGATGTGAAAAGAGTCCGAAATAGCTCAGGCGGTTAAACGTCGGAGCAGGAGAGCGAAGGGAATCGCCGGGTCGTGGGTTCGAATCCCGTCCCGGCCCCGGTAGCTGGACTCACAATCCAGGGGGGAAAAACGGATTTGTTCAATAGCATGTCCGTTGAAAGGTCCTGGCAAATCAAAGTGGCACAGCTGGAGTGCGCCTGAGTTGATCAGTGTTCAGGTGGTACTCCATAGGCAACAGATTTCCCTGTCCCCCATAACCCGCCCGTCAGTGCCGTCCATGATCACCTCGGTGCTGTGGACGTTAAACCCGAACTAACCAACCAACCTTGGATGTGAAATCAAACACTTTTAACTCATTCAGCCCGGCGCACGTATTTCCCAAATTTTGGAGGCGTCATCTAACAACTTGACTATGCACCTGTTGCAGGAGATGGATCGACCATGAAAATTCAAGGGCAGTGCCAGATTAACTTGGCGCCGACAGGCGCGAAGCTAATCTGGCACTACCCTTGAATTATCATGGTCGACCCATCTCCTGCTGTAGTGCGTCAGGGCTGAATGGGTTAAACTATGTTATGCACAAGTTTGGAGATCGCTTTTTGTTAGTCTTAGAGGTTTTTTTAAAATGTCTTGTTCAAAAGTTACCGAACTGGAAAACCCATGAGTCACCGGGTTGCTCAATACGGACTGTACATGTCTACACACTTTTGAAAGGTAAAAACAGTAAACATTTACAAGTCTACAAAAAAAAAAAAAAAAAATTTATTTTAAATTCCCTCTCTCAGAAACTGAACTGATATTTTGGCCGGGGGAACATCATGTACAGGAACAAAACATTCAAACAGTCCGCTGTGTAGTGCATACGTCGTATATCAATTAGTGTAAACTACTCTAGAATGATTTTATTAAACAAATGTCATAAGTGATATATCTCTGTCTGCGAGTCGTGGAGGTATTTGGAATACAGAATGTACGTGAATGCCATTTTCTTCACTTTCCAGGCGCTTGGAACCCCGGTAGTTCTGGTAACAATATCCGGCTGCATATCAGCCACCATCGCCATTGGGGCCCTGCCGCTCTGTGGATGGCTTACTGACGGGGGTTCGAACCCCAGAAAGCGCAAGAAGCCTGCCGTGCTTTTGGCCACCCTTCTCATGATGATGGGATTAGGGCTGATTCTAACTGGAAACGCAGTGCATCTGTGGGGAAAAGCCTCTCCAAATCAACTGTCGGAGATCGAGGCCATACATTTTATAAGTGCCTCAAACATCACAAACACTTATTCCACAGGCATCAGCGATGAAAACACCTCCAATGTGTCTGTTGGGAATATTGTCGATGTGAAAAAGACTGGCCTGAACGCGACGGGTGTTTGGTCTCTAGAAACAACAACCGACTATGACAGACATGAACAGAATCAAAACGGATTTACCGAGTCTCCCCACTACAGCGGCTTTACGTCGGAAACCGGATCCAGTACCGGGTTAACAGAGAATGCTGATAAATCACCAGAGGTCGACATGGTAATACTAAGACAGAATACAAATATCTTGTACCCCATACTTTTCGCGACCCCTGTCAGATTTGTACAGGTTATATATTAGGGCTAACACAGCATTCATACATGCATCCCTTTCAAAACTAGGTTTTGCTGTCTTTATCCGTAGCATTTTACAGGCCTGCTAGGCATAGTCATGCCTTAGGTGGCCTGGTTGACAAGAAGGGCCTTTGTTCCTACTGAACGCTAACTATGGCCTCCCCCAACAAGCCATAAATGCATACCGTAATCTTTTTCATCCTGATACACTATTACTTGACATAAACTTGACTATGCCGACAGTTCAAGGGTGGTGCCAGAGCAGCTTGGCCCTTGAGCGCCAAGCTATTTTGGCACTACCTTTGAACTAATATGGTTGATCTATCTCGTATTCTGTAATGCAGCTTTCACAGGACAATGGTGAGCAGATTATTTTAAAAAAATCAGCCTCAGGATGAAATGGGTTAAATCAGTGCAGCCCCAGCGTATTTCAGCCGGCCAAACGCTGCAAATGCAGGAAGCATTCCTCAAGAGGTTCCGCGGTCACTCCGATTCACGAGAATCCTTGCCTCTTGCTAACGAAGGTCGGCTCCTTCTACGCCAACGATTGTAAAGTTATTTCGGTATGCTTTGGATCTAGGAAGGCGCGTTATTAACACCCTTAGGCTTACAACCACCGGTATGGTAAGTAGTACCGGTGACCGCATGTGCACGGGGATTTTTTAAAATACAAAAATTATAACTGCTTCAGGCCTTCACGAACCCGCTGGGTATAGGCGTGCCGCTGGTGGCCTTGATCGCTATGGCCGGTTTTATTTTGCTGGATGTCGGCTACGACCTCACCAACGCTCACGTGAAGACCTACGTGTTGTCGGTCACAGCTCCCGTGGACCACGTCTCGCTCCTTGTCACGGGGGTTCTCATGTCAGCACTAGGAGGGTGCGTGGCTGCCGTGACGGGGATCTGGGACCTCAGCTCTATTCTTGGGCTCAGCTCCTATTCGTGAGTACACCGACACTGCTGCCACTGATCGATACAGACGTGTGCGAAATGTCCTGGGGCCGACCGTCGCCTGCAGTTGGTCCGCGCACAGCCGTGCGCGAGCCAACAATGGACGACGTCGTCCCGAGGACCTTTTGCTTACAGTCTGGCATGTAGTACAAAAAAGGGACTTTGAAAGCAGAAGTGAGCCGTCAGCATCACCAACATCCATCGTAATCCTTTTTATCACCGATTCATTTGCTCTGACGTCGTTATTATTGCCGAACACAAGTTTCAATGTGTTTGTTATCATCACCCAGCTATCCCTTTCCCCATCCCACTTACCCCCTCCCCGTTGATAGTGAGGGGTAATTTCGCAAAGTGAAGCGGAAATGAAGGTCTGTGTGTGGTTGGGAAGGGGGGGGTGGGTGGGGGGCGTGTGTGTGTGTGGAGAAAAACAGCAGTGACGTTCAATGGGGTACTTGTAACTGCTAGTTAATGAGTTAACCCATTCAGCCCTGATGCACTACAGCAGGAGATGTGTCGACCATGATAATTCAAGGGTAGTGTCAGATTAACTTGGCGCCGACAGGCGCCAAGCTAATCTGGCACTGCCCTTGTATTATCACGGTCGATCCATCTCCTGCAACTGATGCATAGTCATTAGATGACGCCTCCAAAATTTAGGAAATGTGACGGCCGATGGGCTGAATGAGTTAAAGAACCATTATGCATAAATCTGAAGACACATATCAGCATCATTAGCGTTTGTTATGCCTTGTCGACACACATAATGTACTTTAACAGTAGTTTAGACAGGCAGCAAAATCGCACGCGTAATCACACTTATATATTCTGGTAAGCGCGGCCGTTAGCGTGTCAATCTATTTTTAGCTGTTCCTCGTACTGAACGCGTTGTTTCTAGAACGGAGCGGAGTCATTGTCAGCCGGTTACTTGATATAAGACGACATGCGCTGAACTGGATTCTCCTTGACTAAACATGAACCATAACTAGACCTGTGTGAGTGTAGCGTTTTGTAACCAATCTGCTACAAAAGTGTATTTTTGAACAGTTAGTGGGGCCTTAACCCATTTGGCCCCTATGCACTTCGGCAAGAGATGGATCTACCATGATAATTCAAGGGTAGCGCCAGCTTAACTTGGCGCCGACAGGCGCCAAGCTAATTTGGCACTACCCTTGAATTGTCGTGGTCGATCCATCTCCTACAACTGGTACATAATCATTAAATGACACCTCCAAAATGTGGGAAATGCGGCTGTGGGGTTAAATGGGTTAAGGTTCAATGTGTTAATTACACAGACTGTTCTCCAATTGACAGGGACGCAGTGTCGAGTACGGCAGTGGTCCAACTGGTCTTTATCATTGGCCTGACCATCCTCTGCACACTCTGCTCTCTCGTCTCCGCCCCCTCTGATCCGACTCCTGTCAATATGGCGGCCACCACATCTACATCGCTGCTGCCTCACGCGCCTGCGGGGGCCAGGGACGTGGGAGGAGGAGAGTTGGGTCCGGGGGTTGTGGATTTGGACATGAGCACGGCAGCGCTGCAGACGGACGTACAGGAGAGCATAATCCTGGCCACTGCCTCGCCCATAGACGTTCTCGGGCTGTCCACATCCACGCAGGTCAGTTCGTCCACCGGTTACCAAAAAAAAAAAAAAAAAAAAAAAAAACACGAAAAAACAAGCAAACAAACAAACATATGACGTGTATCCATTTACAGCATCATATCAACATATTTTGTTCCAATACTAGTATGTTCTGTGGAACAGAAAGGCAGATACTATAAATCACTGAATACCTCGAAAAATTTTCGGTTTCGATTCCTAACAGTTAAACTGATTTTTGCCGCTTGTGGCCAGGTTGATAAAAGTTAATACGCGACGCAGACTATTTATCAAGCAGTTGGTCAGTTTTCTTTTTTTGCGTTTGTGAAACAGAAAGGTTGATATTGTCAATGAATACACATCGTGGAACGTGGATTGATTGTACATTGCTTAACGTCCCGACAGCAACAAGGCTTTCTCAGGACGTGCCTGCACTGCTTGTGAAAAAAAAAAAAAAACACAAAAAAACCCCAGAACATTGAATGTATGTCGCCAGCCAGTCAAATACATTAAATAAACCTAACACATGGGGCCTAAATAAAGCTAAGACCATTTAGCAACACACATCCAACATCAAGAGCTACAGGCAGTGCAGACAGTAGGGAGAGTTTTAAAAAGGCAAATACAGGTGAATGGACAAAGGGTAGACAGAAACACATGCCCCAGAATAGAGAGAAAAACCCACCCTGTGGGGCTGACCAGGGTGACCCTGGGAACTAAAAAATACCTAACCCCACCCAAGTCCCCCAGGGCAGACCCGGGTGGGGGTGGAACGTGGAACACTTTCGGTTTCCAGACAGGTTTTTGTGTGGTGTGTCCGATCAGTTATGTCTATAATACAGGGCCGTTAAGCCTAGTACTTCTCGATCAGTTGCCCCTTGATATTTACTTAAAGCCATAAAAACAACGGCATGCAGTGCGCACGCTGTACTTTACATCTAACTTTTCTCTTACATCGCAGGTTGATCGCAACTACGACTACCACAGTATCAGTCTTCGTCTTGGTCGCCCTCACTTTTCCACTGCTGATAAACATGAAGACAAAGTGAAACTGCTGAACAAGAAGGCATCACGTTATAAGACTCTGCATACGCTGGAACTAGAGAGTTTGAAGAAACAGCAAGATCGCAAGAAGAAGTGGAATTTGGTGGTCATCTGTGTTGCCACTTTCTTCATCGGAGGCTCTCTGTTTCTCTTCATCTTTTCCGTCACGGACTACGTGGGCAAAGTGCTGTATGGCGGCGACCCAGAAGCAGAGCCTGACAGCGTTGAGCATGCGCAGTACGAGCTCGGGCTGCGCACTGGATCTCTGGGCATGCTTATCATGAACGTTGCTTATGTCGTCTTCAGCCTCGTTCACCGGCGGGTCTTAACCTTTCTGGGTAATTTACGCTACTTCATTAAGCAAAGGGTCGTCGACGACGCCCGACGTCGATCCGATGACCACTTGCTTACTGCCGGTATATTCAACAAACTCGTAACCGTTAGCAGTATAACTCTGTAAAACGGTGCTGTGTACTCTGCACTGACAACAACGGCTGTTTTAAGAGAGAGAAGATACTGAGCTGCCGAGTGAGGATAGCTGATGTGGCTTGATGGTTTGTGGGTGTGTTTTTTTAGGTATGGACTGAATAAAATGCTTGGGGGAGGCCGGAGGTGGGGAGGGTTGGGGGTGGGGGGGGGGGGGGGTTGGTTAAGGGGTCAGAAAGGGGGAGGGGCTTAGGAGACTGAAAGGCTCTGATGGACATATCTGTTTAAGGCCCCGCCACACATGCCCGATTTTGAGGCCGATTCTTGAGCAGTTTCGAATCGGAGTGTGATCGGACCGGACTGCAAAAGTGACATGCGCACTGCCACACATTCCCCGACTTTATTTAGCTGACCAGTTTGAATCGAAGATCAAGGTCGTACCCGCTGTTCAGATAGCTGCTAGTTTGGACAGCGATGATGATGCACTTGCATTATCAGCAGTTTTACATCATATTCGGGAAGACTGAGGCGGGCGAAACATCGGCAACGAAGGTGGTTGACTGATCTTCCGCCATTCTTGCAAACTGAAACCACGTGCTTTGCGGCGAGACGCGCTCTGATTGGTCACAAGTTAAAGCCATTGCTTACAATCGGGGTCGATTCGGTTCGGAAAAATAAAGCAGTTTCTAAACACCCGATTCCCAGCCGATTGCGATCGGATCGAATATATGACGTCATCCGATCGCAATCGGATCCGGCGCGGAATCGGCTTTAAAATCGGGGCACAACCGGCAAGTGTGGCGGGGCCTTAACGGCCCTTGCCGGACTGCCAGTGGACGCGGATTTCCGCGTCTGAAGCCACTGCACACTGACTTGGGACGGCAAGCACTGATGGGCCGGCACAAAGATTTCATTCATTGGCTCCATTTTTTTGTCCCTCTGGCACTATACAGTGATCGGGGACGATGGCACAAAGAAAATCGGACTAACGATTTATGTCCGTCTTGCAGATGGGCTCGCCTCGCCCCGGCAGTTAATGGGTTACAAACATACATTTCATCATTTATCGTAATAACCCAATGCGCAAAAGGTCATTGGGTCCGACGTTGGTCGCCGGCGTTGGCCCGCGCACGGCCGTGCGCGGGCCAACGTCGACCCAATGACCTTTTGCGCATTGGGAATATGCCGTTAATGGCAATCACCGTCGTGATCAGTTAAGAGGTAGACCGGGATATTTGTGTGGGCAGAGGGATATTTCCTGAAATGGATTTCCTGCCAGTGTGATGAAATTCCAGTGTGTCAGGTGAGATCTTCCTTTTTTTTTCCGGCTGAGGTGAACACATTATTTGGCATGCGTAGGCTGAAAGCAGTACCCCGGCAGTACACACAGACTCGGTGTATGATGGATTTCAGCGGCCCGGGCATTATATACGGCCCTCAGATAATCGAGTGTTCTTGTTGATTTTGCCGTCCAGGCCCAAAGGCGGAGTTTTTGCTGGTCAGTGTCCTGGTATGCGGCCTCTTGCTGACCTTGCAGCTGACAGACGAATTTGGGGTGTACTACGTAGCCTCCGCCGTTATGGGTCTCAACAGGGCTGTACTGTACACGGTGCCATTCATGCTTGCCAACCAACAGTGTCAGCAGGAGGTACGTTGTACACTGAGTTATAGACATGGAATACTCTAGGACCTATGATACAATGTACCCAAAGATACTGAACCTGCCTGCAGTGCTTGTGACAGAAACCTACCATTCGTCTCATTAAAACAAAATATTCATCGCGGGCAGCCTGTCTATTAAGCAAAAATAAACCTAAGACATGTTAGGGACGCCGCACCTTCATGCTAATTTATCGATCCCAAGCTGAATTCACAACAACAAAAGTAGAAAATCTATACAATTACAAAATATAGGCTACAACAAATGCAGTAACCGCAAACCACTAACTTGTCATCTCAGTCGGGCTTAGGTGCAGCAACTCATTTAGCAACACACCATAGGGGCCTGGCGATGGTGCTTTAACTGACTAAATGCAAATCCGTTGCGCCCTTTTGCGCGCTACCGCATCTAGCTCAATGTATTATATATTTAGGGAGAATTTACAAAAAGGAAAATACAAGCGTGAGACAGATGGCGCTAAGAGGGCAGACCTTGGCTTCCCTGTGTCCGAAATAGCAACAACAAAAACAAAAAAGGTGAGGGGGTGGGGGTGGGGGGAGGGTGAGTAGGCGGCGCACATGTGTCACCAGAACACTTCTACCGATTAAATTTACAAGGGTAAGACGAAGATACGGGGAAATGGGTGAGGGGGGGGGGGGAGACGATGGAGGGGAGGGAGTGTCCATATTCCATTAAAGGGGTTTTGATTTCGGCATTTAAAGGTATTTTTGCGCTGTGTAGGCGGGATCCAGAACACCTGGACTACACCCACTTTCTAGATCCGCTCCCGATGGGTAGACAAAAACAAAAGCCCCAGAAAAAAGTGGAAAACCCATATATGGGGTTGACCATGGTGACTCTGGGAACTTAAAAGTCAGTTATCCCCAACCATGTCCTCCATGGCAGATCCAGGTGGGGATGTCAGAGATTGCTTGTTTGTCTTCTGCCACTTTATATCAGCCTCCCCACCCCCACCCTCCTCCCCTTATGTGCCGATGTGCACATGCCCAATGCGCACAAGGTCACCGGGCCGGCGGCCGCCCGCGCACGTCCTTGCGCGGGCCAACGCCACGGTCGGTCGGATGACCATGTGCGCATTGGGTGTCTCTTTAGTACGAGTGTCAAAGTGGCTCAAAACTACAATTAATTGTCGTTCTGACTGTTAATGACCCGCCAACTCCTAACACAGTGTCCAGTTACACCCCATCTCCTTGTTGCAGGGAGCATCCCAGATGGAGCAAGGCGGTCACCGTAAGGTCGGCTCCGTCATGGCCCTGGTCACGTGCGCGCTGCCCTGTGCCTTCCTCATCGTGTGCGCCGTCACCGGACCACTAATTGACGGCACTGGAGACCCCGGGGCACCAATGTTGCTGTCCATCGGGTTCTCCGCCATGGCTGCCATTACCTTCGCCTGTTACAGACAGTGAACTTTGTGAAAGATTACGCACAGGGGAATGTTCGCAACCATCCGCCCGCGCCCCCCGCCCTGGCGCTCGCGCGGAAACCGGCCGGCCCGGCCGTTTCAAACGGGGCACAGTAGATGCGCTACCAGTTTTCGGACGCTTTCCAGAAAACTGAGTCCGGGTCGATGACTGTACATCCAGTGCCACCAGCCTCAGTCTCATTTTTCTTTTTCCCTTCATGCTTCTCGTCTCATTTTGTCCGTTTGTTTTCTCGTACGCCACGAGCATGAGGACCGGCCCACGAGTGAAGACTGACTATTTGTGGAGTTTAACCCGTTCAGTGCCAGCTGAACTGAGCACACTGTGTTTCTGCAATCTCCGGTAATTCAACACACAAACACACACACACACACACACACACACACACACACACACACACACACACACACACACACACACTGACTCACACACACACACACACAAACAACCTAGACGTCCCAGAAAAATGGACTCAAACTAAAGCGGTGTTGGCAAGATCTATGCCTCTCGGAGTTGCCGGGTGGTGTTCAGATTATCTCGGCACTGAATAGTTTTGTGTGCTACATAAATGGACATTGGACTTGAACTGAAGTTGGTACGACCCGCTATAGCGGAGCACCTCCGCAATCAGTGACTGGCGCAGGCTAAGCTCGCCGGCCCATGCAACTGACCTATATCTATAGCGGAGCACCTTGCTAAGCTTGATCATGCAACTGGCCCTTGGCCGATTCCTCGACTGACTGAGCTGTGTGAAAGGTCACAGTTTGCTTGTGGAAGCCGGCCGGCAATTCCAGCGACTGACTGACCACGATCAGGCCTCGTTTGCATGAATGAGCTTAGTCAGTCACTACTGCGGCCACTACTTCAGCAAGGTGATCCTTTATTGTGGAGCTGCACCTTGCTTACTGGCTTGCACAGGATTTAAGCTCATAGTGTCATCCATGCAACTGACCCCAGATCATTAGCCTTCAGTACTGACTGAGAAGCACGGAGGTCCAGGGTCCACTGACCGCACTGATCAGTAAGGGACGTCGCAAACGTGACCAGCTTGGACTGACGAAGCCTGGATCCTGAGAAACTTGCATGACTGACTTGAGTGTCACGTGTCTAAATCTGAGTTAAACCCCTTTGTGCATGCAGCAGGCACCGGCTGTAAACAGTACTGAATTAATGATGGCTGCATGACGCTCGCATAGTAAAAAGGTACGTCGTGACTGAAGGTTCAGGTCCCATTAGACCGCTACACCACTGCCATAACAGCCCCTTCTGGCCAGGCGCAAACTGAGGCGGCGGACGTCGGGCCGATGGCCTTTTGCGCACTGGATTCGAGGCACTGACTGCATAGGCTCCAGCCGGTTCAGTGTTGACCGCACTGAAGTTCTGCCGACGGGCGCCGCCGGGGTTCACTGAACTTGAGTTCATGGAGTGGGTCATGGAGTGACTCAGTCTCATCACCGGGGGCCGAAAACAATCGATGTCAGGTGAAGAGTCACCAGTGTGCCCCTGACTCGGAGCGGCACAGGTCTAATCTCTAAAGGCCCCGCTATACGAGCCCGGTTTTGAGGCCGATTCCCGATCAGTTTTCGAATCGGTAGGTGATCGGGCCGGATTAAAAAACGTGTGCAGTGCCACACTGACATTTCTCGACTTGTCAAGTTTAGCCGACCGGTTATGTTGAACCGGCGAAGATCAAAGTCGTACCTGTTCTGCAAAATGACTGCTAGTTTTGACAGTGATGATGATGTGCTTGCATTATCAGCAGTTTTGGATCATATTCGGGAAGAGGCGTGCGAAACATCAGCGGCAACGGCGGTGGTACTGATAACAACAGGCGTGTTCGGCCATTTGCAAACCGTGTTGAAACGACATGCTTTGCGAGACGCGCTCTGATTGGTTGAAGCTTAGTACGATCGGGACCGATTCGGATCGGAACTAGAGCAGGTTCTAGTCATCCGATTCCCAGCCGATTGGGACCGGATCGGATAATTGACATCATCCGATCGCAAACGGATCGGAATTGGCTTCAAAATCGGGGCACAACCGGCCCGTGTGGCGGGGCCTTAACACTGACCTTTTTAGTAACTGAACATGATTCGTATACCGCCTATGACGCTCCGAGTCAGGGGGCACAACTCCCAGTCTTCACATGACTGCCATAACTTCGGTTTTCTCGCCCTGTGGTGTGGCGTGATTAAAGGAAGACTGGCAAAACTTGAAAGAAGCAACTTTTCTGGGTTACGTAGTCGTCCGCCGCAAAGTGAACCGAACTCATTGAATGTCCGTCAGTCGACGGAGGAATTTGGCTTTATGGACTCGGCATTATGAGACGATATACTATGATGACTGCACCTCAGTCGTCACCGAGTCGGAACTTTCGATGGTAACTGACTTCACATGTTTAAAGTGGCAAAGTCACTGAGCACACATATGCGTTTTGGGCTCGATACTCCGACATCATGGAACCTACATCCGGTGCACAGGATCTTGAACCACATATGTATACAGGGGCGGATCAGTTGAGGTGGGGACGGGGTGGGGGGGGGGGCAACTTTTTGTGACTTGGGACCTTCAACCTGACACAAAAGGCCTCCCCGACGCTAGACTGTGACCTTCCGGCTTAGCAGTGGCCGAAAAATCAAACACTGCACGAGGGAGGGGGGGGGGGGGGGGGGAGAGAAGAGAGAGAAAGAAGGCGTGTGTGTCACAAGACTCCGACTCTCACCACTGACTCGCCAAACTACATGGTGATCAAACAACGGCGGCCGGGGAGGCTGGGGTCGAAACTCGCTTCCAACAAAAATCAAACAGGGAGGAGGGGGAGGGGGGTGGGTCCAAACACCCCCAAAGGAACTTTGTTATAGGGGGGGGGGGTGGAGGGGGGGGGAGAGAAGAGAGAGAAAGAAGGCGTGTGTGTCACAAGACTCCGACTCTCACCACTAACTCGCCAAACTACATGGTGATCAAACAACAGCCGGGGAGACTTGGGTCGAAACTCCGGCGCTGCCAACAAAAATCAAACAGGGAGGAGGGGGGGGGGGAGGTGTCCAAACACCCCCAAAAGGGACTTTGTTATAGCATTTTAAAGATTTGGTCGGGCGGCCCCCCCCCCCCCCCCCCCCCCACAGATTCGCCCCTGGTATACAACAGGCCGGCAAACACGGGAACACGGGAGCCGAGTACGAAGCACGCAATTCCGGCAGTCATGTTCCGCGCCGGTATTCTTACTTTCGAGTTGAGGCTCCAAGTTGCCGCTTATCTACCGGCGACGACGCAAGGCCCCACCGGCAGAAATAAACTGACACATCATTCGGTAGTCATAATACGTATAATATCATTCAGATATGTGTTCTGCGCTCTAAATTACTGAGCCACGTACGTCTTATAGACGTTTTATATCTTTACTCAGATATAATGAACAGTAACTTTAAACATGTATAGGACACCCGTGGTGGCACACACAGATACACTGTATAAGAGAGAGAGAGAGAGAGGTGACTGACATGCTTGAACTTATATGGCGATTGTTTGTCTCAGTTTTCGTTGTAAAAACGTAGAATACAAGTACACTAAAACTGCACGCGTCGTACTGGTCTTTGTGTATGTGCAAGATTTGGGGTCAGTATGTGTGCTGTAACGTAGAAACTGACACACACACAGACACACACACACACACAGTCACATGCATATATGATATATAAAAACGATCCCACCACCCGCATGATCAATTTTGATATTGTGTTGCTGACTTACTTAAGTAAGCTTGGATAAAAGCAATGCCATCAATAGGCAAATTCCACCCATCTGCAAAGGGCATAGATCTTGATTTAACACCACAGACCATAATGTGGATTAGATGTAACATGAGTGACCCTAGTTACGAAGAGATGACTGACTTCTGCACCAGCAAAATCCATGTTTTCTCAAAATCTAATTAGTTTTCACACAGCTGTCAAACACCCGTGACCCTTGACCTTTATATCATAGAGTTGACTGAACCTGATATAAAAGGCCTCCTCCTTCATACGGGGGCCGAAAAAATCTGGTATTTCTGTAGCAAGTTTGGGTTTAAAGTTGTTTTTGAAAAAAATAACATCTTTTGTCAAAATGTGGCTATTTTGAACCTATTTCCTGAGCCGGCTCTTGTGACCCTTGACCTTACCGAGGGATCAACCAAATTAGTAGGCATGGAAAGGTCTTACCCTCAGCTATCTTTGTACCAAGTTTGGGTTTGAAGTTGTGAATATTATTTCAGAAAAAAAAGAATGTCAAAATATAGCTATTTTTGACCTATTTCCTGAGCCCCTGTGATCTTGACCTTTGTGAGAGGTCACTCAAATTGGTATGTTTGGAAAGGCCTCGCCACAAAGTATCCTTGGGCCAAGTTTGAAGAATGTGCCTTGAAAAGTCTCCGAGAAAATGCCAACGTTAAAGTTTTCGATGGATAGCAAACTACACCACACACACACAGACACAAACACACACAGTCACATGCATATATATATATATATATATATAATAAAATGATCCCACCACCCGCATGATCAATTTTGATATTGTGTTGCTGACTTACTTAAGTAAGCTTCGATAAAAGCAATGCCATCAATAGGCAAATTCCACCCATCTGCAAAGGGCATATATCTTGATTTAACACCACAGACCATAATGTGGATTAGATGTAACATGAGTGACCCTTGTAACAAAGAGATGACTGACTTCTGCACCAGCAAAATCCATGTTTTCTCAAAATCTAATTAGTTTTCACACAGCTGTCAAACACCCGTGACCCTTGACCTTTATGATATCATAGAGTTGACTGAACCTGATATAAATGGCCTCCTCCTTCATGTGGGGGCCGAAAAAATCAGGTATCTCTGTAGCAAGTTTGGGTTTAAAGTTGTTTTTGAAAAAAATAACATCTTTTGTCAAAATGTGGCTATTTTGAACCTATTTCCTGAGCCGGCTCTTGTGACCCTTGACCTTAGAGAGGGATCAACCAAATTAGTAGGCATGGAAAGGTCTTACCCTCAGCTATCTTTGTACCAAGTTTGGGTTTGAAGTTGTGAATATTATTATTTCAGAAAAAAAAAAGAATGTCAAAATATAGCTATTTTGAACTATTTCCTGAGCCCCTGTGATCTTGACCTTTGTGAGAGGTCACTCAAATTGGTATGTTTAGAAAGGCCTCGCCACAAAGTGCGGGGGGCCCGAATTAGAGGGCCCCGGCGGCGGGCCCAGGCGCACTCACTGCGGGCTGAACAGGCGGCCTTGGTGTCCCCAGGGGCGGCAAGTGGGGAGGATGTGCCTGTGAAAAGTCTGAGAAAATGCCAATGTTAAAGTTTACGATGGATAGCAAACTACACCACACACAGATATATAATATATAATATATATATATATATATATATATATATATATATGTGTGTGTGTGTTTTCTTCCCTACGTTACACGACCAGTCACTTTAGCGCAAACCGTACCATGTGTTCGTGATATAAAAAACCCTGTAGCGAAAAATGGCGGACGATGACGCATCTTGGATGTCAGTTTACCTATTTTCTAAGACCCTGTGACCTTCCCCTTTGTGAGAGGTCACTCAAATTGCTATGTTTGGAAAGGTCTTGACACAAAGTATCCTTGGGCCAAGTTGGAAGACTGCTTGAATAGTCTCCGAGAAAATGCCAACGTTACAGTTTTCGACACAGACCATGGCAGACGGATGATGGACAGAAAATAATAGAATCACTTTCGCTTCGCACGTGAGCCAACAGAAAAGTGAATACAGTCCTTTCACTATCTGTGACCTCATGTGAACGCTGTAAAAATAAAAATTTACCTTAAAATCGCTCTCAGCACCAGTCTGACTGTGAGGGGGCATTGTTTGGTAATCCAAATTCATAAACTTTCAAAACACCAGGTGCCAAAGCTAACGCCCACATGTTGTCACGTGACCAAATGCCACATTCAATGGTGTCTTATAAGCGCAAGATAAGAGAATTTGAGTTTTTTCAACTTGAATACCTTGTTGGTCGAAGGGGGTACAATGCATGGTTCCTTTGACCTCCCACAGGCCTACAAGGGTCAGTGTAGCGAACTCCCGTGACCCAGGCAATAACTTCACTTATCAGATACTAGCCTCACCTATTTGTATGCACACCTCCCCCTCCCCCCACGGGGCACCCCCAACACCCCCCCCCCCCCACATCTCCTTCACCCCTTCACAACACACACACACACACACATTTAGACCCAAGGTCCCATTTCTCAAATGTTGGAGCTGTTGCATAACCTCTGTGCACCAGCTGCATAGCCTATTGACCATGATAATTCAAGGGTAGTGTCAGATTAGCTTGTCTCCTGAAGACGTCCCGACAGCAACAAGGCTTTCTCAGGACGTGCCTGCACTGCTTGTGAAAAAAAAACTAAACAGAAAATTGAATGTATGTCGCCAGCCGGTCAAATACGTTAAATAAACCTACAACATGGGGCCTAAATAAAGCTAAGACCATTTAGCAACACACATCCAATATCAAGAGCTACACAGGCAGCTGTGCAGGACACAGTGAGGGGAGAGTGTTTTAAAAAAGGCAAGCAAAAACAACAGGTGAATGGACAAAGGGTAGACAGAAACACATGCCCCAGAACAGAGAGAAAAACCCACCCTGTGGGGGTGACCCTGGGAACTAAAAAATACCTAACCCCACCCAAGTCCCCCAGGGCATACCCGGGTGGGGTCTGAAGGCGCCAAGCTAATCTGACAGCACCGTTGAATTATCATGGTCAATCCATTTTCTGCTTCAGGGTCCCAGGCGAAATGGGTTAAGACACGTTCAGAAAGACTGCTGCAATGTTCTAAGAACACATGACAGGGTCGGGTCACTTTACTCCTGCGGGGGAGGCGGGGGGGGTGGGGGTCCAATGTCTTGTTTGGAACCGTGAACCTGATACAAAGGGCCTCCTCGACACTACAATTTGTTATATACTGGGGGGCGAAAAAATCTAACAGGGAGAGGAGGGGGGTGGGGGGGGGGGAGTAGTTGACAGACCTTCCTTCCAAGGGCCGAAGAATCAAACGGGGAGATGAGGGGGAGGGGGGAGTCGACGGACCTTGCTGCCAGGGGTCACAAAATTCAAACAACCGAGGTGGAGGGGGGGGGGGGGGTCAGAACGACAGACCTTGCTTTCGGGGTGCCAAAAATCAAACAGCGAGGAGTGCAAGAGGGGGGGGGGGGGGGGGGGGCGATGCGATAGACCTTGCTTCCAAGGACCGAATGAACAAATGAGGGAGGGGGTTGGGGTGGGGTGGGGGGGGGGTGGGGTGGGGGGGGGGGGGTGGGGGTCCCAAACACCCCAAAAAGGGACTTTGTTACAGCATTTTTACAAATTTGGTCTGAACCCCCCTGCTCCAACCTGGATCCAACATTTGCCAGCCTGTGATTCTTGACTTTTCCGAAGCGTTATCCAAAACAGTATGCATAGATAGGTCTTCCCATCAGGTATCTCTGTAGCAAGTTTGGGTTTAAAGTTGTTTTTGAAAAAAATAACATCTTTTTTTTTAAAAATGTGGCTATTTTGAACCTATTTCCTGAGCCGGCTCTTGTGACCCTTGACCTTACCGAGGTATCAACCAAATTAGTAGGCATGGAAAGGTCTTACCCTCAGCTATCTTTGTACCAAGTTTGGGTTTGAAGTTGTGAATAGTATTTCAGAAAAAAAAAAGAATGTCAAAATATAGCTATTTTTGACCTATTTCCTGAGCCCCTGTGATCTTGACCTTTGTGAGAGGTCACTCAAATTGGTATGTTGAGAAAGGCCTAGCCACAAAGTATCTTTGGGCCAAGTTTGAAGAATGTGGCTTGAAAAGTCTCCGAGAAAATGCCAACGTTAAAGTTTACGATGGACAGCAAACTACACACACACACATACGCACACACACACAAATACACATGCGCACACACACACACACACACACTCAGTCACATAAAAATGATCCCACCACCCGCAAGATCAATCTTGATATTGTGTTGCTGACTGATAAAAACAGTGCCATCAATAGGCAAACGCCACCCATCTCCAAAGGGCATAGATCTTGATTTAACACCACAGACCATAATGAGGATTTTAGATGTAACATGTGTGTCCTTTGTGACAAAGAGATGACTTTTTGCACCAGCAAAATCCATGTTTTCTCAAAATCTAATTAGTTTTCACACAGCTGTCAAACACCCGTGACCCTTGACCTTTATGATATCATAGAGTTGACTGAACTAGTATACATGATAGGAAGGTCTTATCATCACCTGTGTGCCTGTGTGCCAAATTTGATTGAAAATTTTGTGAAAATGTGCATAATACCTACAATTTTATCAACAATTGGCATTTTACACACATTTTCAAGCCTGTGACCCTCTCCATATTTGCAGTATTTGAGAAAAAAATAATCTTTTGACAAAATATGGCTATTTTGGACCTATTTTCTGAGCTCTTGTGACCCTTGACCTTTCCGAGGAATCAACCAATTGATTGTACATTGCTTAACGTCCCGACAGCAACAAGGCTTTCTCAGGACGTGCCTGCACTGCTTGTGAAAAAAAATAAACAGAACATTGAATGTATGTCGCCAGCCGGTCAAATACATTAAATAAACCTAACACATGGGGCCTAAATAAAGCTAAGACCATTTAGCAACACACATCCAATATCAAGAGCTACAGGCAGTGCAGACAGTAGGGAGAGTTTTAAAAAGGCAAATACAGGTGAATGGACAAAGGGTAGACAGAAACAAATGCCCCAGAATAGAGAGAAAAACCCAACCTGTGGGGCTGACCAGGGTGACCCTGGGAACTAAAAAATACCTAACCCCACCCAAGTCCCCCAGGGCAGACCCGGGTGGGGTAAAGGAATCAACCAAATTAGTATGAATTGAAAGGTCTTACCCTCAGGTTATCTTAGTACCAAGTTTGGGTTTGAAGTTGTGAATAATATTTTAGAAAAAATAAATTATGTCAAAATATAGCTATTTTTTACCTATTTTCTAAGCCCCTGTGACCTTCCCCTTTGTGAGAGGTCACTCAAATTGCTATGTTTGGAAAGGTCTTGACACAAAGTATCCTTGGGCCAAGTTGGAAGACTATGGCTTGAATAGTCTCCGAGAAAATGCCAACGTTACAGTTTTCGACACAGACCATGGCAGACGGATGACGGACAGAAAATAATAGAATCACTTTCGCCGGCTTCGCACGTGAGCCAACAGAAAAGTGAATACGGTCCTTTCACTATCTGTGACCTCATGTGAACGCTGTAAAAATAAAAATTTACCTTAAAATCGCTCTCAGCACCAGTCTGACTGTGAGGGGGCATTGTTTGGTAATCCAAATTCATAAACTTTCAAAACACGAGGCGCCAAAGCTAACGCCCACATGTTGTCACGTGACCAAATGCCACATTCAATGATGTCTTATAAGCGCAAGATAAGAGAATTTGAGTTTTTTCAACTTGAATACCTTGTTGGTCGAAGGGGGTACAATGCATGGTTCCTTTGACCTCCCACAGGCCTACAAGGGTCAGTGTAGCGAACTCCCGTGACCCAGGCAATGACTTCACTTAGTATCAGATACTAGCGGCGGCCTCACCTATTTGTGAATGCACACCTCCCCCTCCCCCCACGGGGCACCCCCAACACCCCCTCCCCCCCCCCCCCACATCTCCTTCACCCCTTCACAACACACACACATTTAGACCCAAGGTCCCATTTCTCAAATGTTGGAGCTGTTGCATAACCTCTGTGTACCAGCTGCATACTGATTGACCATGATAATTCAAGGGTAGTGTCAGATTAGCTTGTCTCCTGAAGACGTCCCGACAGCAACAAGGCTTTCTCAGGACGTGCCTTCACTGCTTGTGAAAAAAAAATAAACAGAAAATTGAATGTATGTCGCCAGCCGGTCAAATACGTTAAATAAACCTACAACATGGGGCCTAAATAAAGCTAAGACCATTTAGCAACACACATCCAATATCAAGAGCTACAGGCAGTGCAGACAGTAGGGAGAGTTTTAAAAAGGCAAAAACAGGTGAATGGACAAAGGGTAGACAGAAACACATGCCCCAGAATAGAGAGAAAAACCCACCCTGTGGGGCTGACCAGGGTGACCCTGGGAACTAATAAATACCTAACCCCACCCAAGTCCCCCAGGGCAGACCCGGGTGGGGTCTGAAGGCGCCAAGCTAATCTGACAGCACCGTTGAATTATCATGGTCAATCCATTTCCTGCTTCAGGGTCCCAGGCGAAATGGGTTAAGACACGTTCAGAAAGACTGCCGAAATGTTCTAAGAACACATGACAGGGTCGGGTCACTTTACTTTACTCCTGCGGGGGAGGAGGGGAGGGTGGGGGGGGGGGGGGGGTCCAACGTCTTGTTTGGAACCGTGAACCTGATACAAAGGGCCTCCTCGACACTACAATTTGTTATATACTGGGGGGCGAAAAAATCAAACAGGGAGAGGAGGGGTGGGGGGGTGGGGGTGGGGGAGTAGTTGACAGACCTTCCTTCCAAGGGCCGAAGAATCAAACGGGGAGATGAGGGGGAGGGGGGAGTCGACGGACCTTGCTGCCAGGGGTCACAAAATTCAAACAACCGAGAGGGGGGGGGGGGGGTTTCAGAACGACAGACCTTGCTTTCGGGGTGCCAAAAATCAAACAGCGAGGAGTGCAAGAGAGGGGGGGGGGGGGGGGGGCGATGCGATAGACCTTGCTTCCAAGGACCGAATGAACAAATGAGGGAGGGGGTTGGGGTGGGAGGGGGGGGGGGTCCCAAACACCCCAAAAAGGGACTTTGTTACAGCATTTTTACAAATTTGGTCTGAACCCCCCTGCCCCAACCTGGATCCAACATTTGCCAGCCTGTGACTCTTGACTTTTCCGAAGCGTTATCCAAAACAGTATGCATAGATAGGTCTTCCCATCAGGTATCTCTGTAGCAAGTTTGGGTTTAAAGTTGTTTTTGAAAAAAATAACATCTTGTGACCCTTGACCTTACCGAGGTATCAACCAAATTAGTAGGCATGGAAAGGTCTTACCCTCAGCTATCTTTGTACCAAGTTTGGGTTTGAAGTTGTGAATAGTATTTCAGACAAAAAAAAGAATGTCAAAATATAGCTATTTTTGACCTATTTCCTGAGCCCCTGTGATCTTGACCTTTGTGAGAGGTCACTCAAATTGGTATGTTGAGAAAGGCCTCGCCACAAAGTATCTTTGGGCCAAGTTTGAAGAATGTGGCTTGAAAAGTCTCCGAGAAAATGCCAACGTTAAAGTTTACGATGGACAGCAAACTACACACACACACACACACACACACACACACACACACACACACACACACACACACACACACACACACACACACACACACGACGAAACAAGATGAGGATTTCATCCCAAAGTCTACCATATTGTTTGGAGATCACAAGCGTTTTTCTTTTAGGAACATTAATAATTAATAATAATGTATATTTTTAAGGCGCCTATACTTTCGATAGAAAAGCTCTAGGCGCCGTGCAAATGACATTATATTATATTGAGCAACATTTTGCCGATAACAGGCAGATTTGATTACGAGATCCAAATCAAAATGTCCGAGTCGAAAGACTCGGACGTTTTCTTGTTCATATTTGTAAGCTTATCCTTCTGATCCATTTCCCTCCTCTCTAAGCCAACCTCTGATCAAAACACACGCCGGCACACACAAATAAATACTGACACACGGCGCTTCCCGCCAGACAGGAATTCTGAAGAAAAAAAAAAAAAGACGAGCAGCAAAATGACGTCACTATAAGCTTGACGTCATGGCATCTCTCACAACGCCTTGTACACAGTGACGAAATTGATGTTTCGCGTCACTCATTCCGAAAGGCACGCAGCCTCTTCCAGGGCTTACTCTTTTGTTCCACGCAGCCTATTCCAGGGCTGACTGTTTGATGGGAGTGTATAGTGGATCCAAAACTTGCAAAAATGTATTAATTATCATTATCAAAAAGTTGAAAAGGTACAAAGCTGGCTAACGAACTCATCCAATGTCTTTCTCCAAACTCGCTATATCTAAAATTTCAAGTGAATATGACAAAAATTACGGATCTAATTTGGGTCAACCGACTTTCTATAAACGGTCTTTATGTCTTCAATGAGACATCCAGTTACAACGTGCTCGGAGGATCTCTTAGCCACCCCTTACTGAAACAAAGTATTTCGTCAAGTTTCAAATTTGTGCTTACAGCAATATCTGAGATTCTCGTGTCTACATACTGATACGCACATCAGTGCACACACACACGCACACACTTACGGCCTTTCAGTCCTGCCAAATGTACGCTCAGCAGTGACGTAATCATATCTTGTTACTTCAAGTTCAGTTGTCAGAGGTTTAGGCCTGCCCGTCTTTGACTCATGGACATGCCGGCTATTGAAATTCGCCCGGCCGGCCACCGCGACCAATCTTAAAAAGTCCGGCCTTACTATATAAATAGAAGGGACTTAAAAACAACAACAAACGAACGGTATTCAGTCATTTCACTGGATTTGTTACACTATTAGTCCTTTTGTACAGCATTAGTTGTAAGATATACTATTATAAGAACATTAAACATGAAATACTGTAAACCATGACTCTTGCCTTAAGCAAGTTGCTTTACTGACTAGAACTGACAACTTAACCTAGTGTTCGCTGATACATCAGTGCCGAGGTACTGTTGTCTGGCCCTGCAAAACTGACTTCCGTCTGTGTATTACATTTCGTTTGACCTTTATACGGCCGTATGCGGCGGCTGACACTGAACTGACTCAGTAAAACAGTGACTGAGTCCGACGCCAATCCATTTCAAATCGAGTCAGTCTGCTCTGTGTCGAAGCGGAGTCTACCTCTGCCTGTACGACAAGGCTATGGCGGTTCTTAATTACTCACAAACCAGATAGGTGAGGCTAGCGCTGGCAGAATTGTCAGTACTCAAACCAAGGGGAATCACAGCGCTGGACAGACAACAGTTAGATCCCCTGCCCCCGCCTATCAGGCACCCCGCATCGCCAGCCCACAGAGAAATACGCAGGTATAGAATAAGACAATCATTTCCATTCCTAAATAAGAATGGATCAGGTCTCTTATATAACCCATGTCTTTCTCCGGAACTTAGGAAGTAGGCAGGAGAAACATACATACACAAACATGAAGGTGCGCTACTATATGTGGTCGGGTAAATACCCTGATTTCCCACAGTAGATGCACAGAACATTACACAACAATGTAACGATACAAATTTTGCCTCGAGTTATACATGATACTCACAAACCAGATAGGTGAGGCTAGCGCTGGCAGAATTGTCAGTTGACTCAAACCAAGGGGAATCACAGCGCTGGACAGACAACAGTTAGATCCCCTGCCCCCGCCTATCAGGCACCCAATCGCCAGCCCACAGAGAAATACGCAGGTATAGAATAAGACAATCATTTCCATTCCTAAATAAGAATGGATCAGGTCTCTTATATAACCCATGTCTTTCTCCGGAACTTAGGAAGTAGGCAGGAGAAACATACGGGCCATACACAAACATGAAGGTGCGCTACTATATGATTCCCCTTGGTTTGAGTACTGACAATTCTGCCAGCGCTAGCCTCACCTATCTGGTTTGTGAGTATCATGTATAACTCGAGGCAAAATTTGTATCGTTACATTGTTGTGTAATGTTCTGTGCATCTACTGTGGGAAATCAGGGTATTTACCCGACCACATATAGTAGCGCACCTTCATGTTTGTGTATGTATGTTTCTCCTGCCTACTTCCTAAGTTCCGGAGAAAGACATGGGTTATATAAGAGACCTGATCCATTCTTATTTAGGAATGGAAATGATTGTCTTATTCTATACCTGCGTATTTCTCTGTGGGCTGGCGATTGGGTGCCTGATAGGCGGGGGCAGGGGATCTAACTGTTGTCTGTCCAGCGCTGTGATTCCCCTTGGTTTGAGTACTGGTTCTTAATTAGTGTGGCCGGCAAAACTTCAAGACTGAAAAGGCCGGAAGACCGCTCAGTGAGGGGGAAAAAAATCCACCGAAAAGAAAGGCTGTGATATGACTGAGCTGTACACAGCGGCTATCGTATGCGAATCACACCCCAATCTTGTAAAAGATCCACCACACTAAATAAAAATGACCAGTACCTCTACTGAGATGCAGGCCGGAATCGCTGCACTGACGTGCCAAAGTGCAAATTTAAGAGATCATTACGTTACAAGCTCAACGGGGCAAATTAAATGCCGGCAATGATAGCGGGAAGCCAGTCGGTAGTTTTAACTAAAATGACTGACTCGACACTGATGAAAACACGCGCGGCACCGACTAATTCTGTGAAAATGAAGCATTCCCCCGTTTCAGTACTCGGCTGGGAGTAACTTGATGACAGAGTTTGGGAAGTCGACAGCACCGCTGGCATATGGGTCTGCGACTAAAATGCCGGACGGTTAGGCGTACAACTGTGACCAAATTTTGGTTAAAGTCGGACCTCATATCGTTATAAGCGGCTTAATTTTACCTGCAAAGAATAAGTTTGGCCGGGCCCTCCCCAAAAGCTTTGATATCCCGGATGTGTGTTATATAAATCAATCCGACCTTGTTATGAACTGACTATTTTACCGAGAGAGTGAGAGAGAGAGAGAGAGGGGGGGGGGGGGGGGGCGGAGGGGCAAAACCTTGTTATGATAAGCGGAGCCTATGACTCTGGTTAACCAGACTGGCCTTGCCATACCTAGCCGGTCCCCAGGCTTCCTACACCGCTGTTTCACAAGCGCGCCTGGTCCCGTCCCGTACTGAGCACCTGGGGGAAGGCGTACTCAACACCTCGTGCCGCGATATGCTTAGGCTCGCTTGCCGCGTTGCTCGGTGACCGCGCCGTCGCTTTGTCCCCATATGTTTTTTCCGTTTGTTACTTTCTGAAACTCGAGATTATTAATGCGTCTGAAAAATGGATGTAAAATTCACTAAGACACACTGTACATTAATGCGATCGTCTCAAATTCATCCGAAAGCATTCCGAGAAAGGAGTTGTCAGGCACGCGCAATCGAAATTTCGGACGCCATCTTGAATAGCTCGAGCACCAATCGCTACTTTCGCGCACTTCCTAGCATGTCAGTGCGCATTGCGCGGCACAATGTAGTCCATAAGTAAATGTATGTATTTTCATAACACCACCATTTGCATGCACGTTCTAGAGTTTAAATTTGTTAATTATATATGTTCGATAAAACGTAAATTTTATTTGTTTTCTCAAAGTCAAAAATACTAAATAGACGAACAAGAATATCCCGGATGTGCGCGTATGTAGATGGTTTGTGCTGACGCGATGAGTCTGGCAACAGTTGCCCTAGGAATAAACGCCATAGCCACCGTATCTGTGACGACTGTTACCCACCAACAACTCTAAGGTGATATTTCTTTATCATCCAACTACTTGTCCATAGCCATAGTGTAACAGTATTGCTTATGCATCTTCTGGTGTATTCCAGATGAACCGAACCGAAAAGAAGGCTTACATCTGCACATTTTTATTTTCTGGCATGTTGGTTGTCGTTGTGTAAAAATGGCGATAGGTTTGGGTGCGTTGATGTTGGTGAATATTGTGTCCTTCGATACGGCGGTATTTTCAAATTGCAATCGATGGCACACATGTTCACGACTGCATGTTTTTTCGGTAGCGTTGCCTTATTGAACGTCATATTCATTTAATTTCCCGATTTTTGAGGGGCCGACCGCTGGAAAGTATTAAGTGGGTCATGTGACGGCGGCGTGGTAGGATACAAGGGCAGGTGGAAACATGCGTTTCTCGGCTGCCACTATGGCCACATACAAGTTGCCTAGTAACCTTGAAGCGCGGGCCATACCGCGAAAGGAGGGCAAGATAAAGTCGTCGTACTTGGTTAGTGACTCTTGAGTGCCCAACTTTTAATTTCAAAGCCTGTTAGCACACTGCATAGATAATCTTTGCCATTATTTTGTGCTTATTTATTGACATAGTAGTGGTTGACCCACTCACTGTACATAGCCCATGTTAAACTAGTTTGTGGCCCACATTGAAAATAATGCATACATTAAGATAGCTGTATCCTTAAATGTGTTGTTCTTTTGCACATGACAAAGTAATATATTGAGAAATATAATTCTCACCCAATAAGCCTTGTCAGTCTCATTAATCTCAGTCAGTCCTTTTTGTCATAATGTGGCCTTTTTCATGGCAGCGTCACAGTCTTTGATGAGTGCGGCTGAAAAGAAAGTGAATAAGTATTGAATTTTATGAAATTATATTTTATATTGCGCAGTTTTAAAACAAACAGACAAACTCAGCAAAAGTCACACAGTTCTCACATGCTTGTTCTGTGCAAGTGGCAGAGTGCATATATATGTATGTGTGCAAAGTCTGAACGATTTATAGGCATACTTCAACAATATTTGAATTTTATTGTGTTTTATATTTTGTAGCCTACATCTCATGGCAACACAGACATATGTGACAGATCTCCAGGCCATGAACCCAACTGCAGCACAGGTAAATGGACAATTACCATCATTATTTTCCATGTATGCCATGCGTTCTGGTTCTTTTTACACTTGCCCCTCTCCTCCTCCCTTTGCACACACTACAAAGTCTGCAAATGGCTACATTATCAGCTATTGGGATGGTATATTTGTGTAACAATAGGCAATCAATTTGTCAGAGATTTGTACCCCACTGAATTTGTTGCATATTCCAAACTTTAAAAAAGAGTGACAGGTTTTCAGCTAGAATTTGAAGCTGTCCGTCATTAGACCAGGAGGAATAGCTTGACAAAAAAATCTGTCCCAGGGGCTCTTCAGTCCGTTATAAACTTGAAACACAGCAGGGATAAATGGTTTGCTCTTTTCAAGATTAGTCTGCCCCGTGGGCGGATGTCCTTCCATTTTTTCTGTCCCTGTCAAAATTTGTCAAATATGGAGAATTATCCATTAACGGAAAGCTTGAGTGTATTGCTTCATAAATTTTAATATTTCTAACCAGTGTTAATTTTCATTCATACATTTTGAAAATAATGATTTGAGTCTGAAGCTATAACTAGTAGATGGATAATAAAAGGTTATGACATATAGCTTCACATTGAATACCATAGGTCAGATTTGAAGATGTTACACTTTAAATAGCTTCCCATTGAAATGCATGGCAGTGAATTTACCGTATTACCCTCATGCCTTTGGATTAGACCTTACTGCTGATGGGGTGAGCTCTGTTTGGTGCTGAGTGAATTGCAGTGCTACAGCTTGTATTCTTTCTTCTTTTACTGTCATGGATTCACGGTTATGTCTTGATTAACTTAGTAACAATAATTGTGTCAGCTTTGTTCCGCAGCTAGTCAATAGTTATTTGCACACTTTCTGTTTTTCACCCGTTAAATGTTAGTTAAACCATTCACACTTAATGACGTTCACAGCCCCACCCGGGTCTGCCCTGGGGGACTTGGGTGGGGTTAGGTATTTTTTAGTTCCCAGGGTCACCCTGGTCAGCCCCACAGGGTGGGTTTTTCTCTCTATTCTGGGGCATGTGTTTCTGTCTACCCTTTGTCCATTCACCTGTATTTGCCTTTTTAAAACTCTCCCTACTGTCTGCACTGCCTGTAGCTCTTGATATTGGATGTGTGTTGCTAAATGGTCTTAGCTTTATTTAGGCCCCATGTGTTAGGTTTATTTAACGTATTTGACCGGCTGGCGACATACATTCAATGTTCTGTTTCTTTTTTCTTTTTTCACAAGCAGTGCAGGCACGTCCTGAGAAAGCCTTGTTGCTGTCGGGACGTTAAGCAATGTACAATCAATCAATGACGTTCACAGCTTTTGTAGGCATCATTAATCTTGAAGACTCTGTGCCGGCTGTGGGATATGGAGATGTCATGATAGCTCAAGGCTAGTGCCTGATTGTTCCCATGAGTTTATAATCTTAACACTACCTTTAGCTGTTATGTAGCCCTGGATGAGGTCTCAGTGATTTTGTTGTCGTATGGGACTGTCACCTCCAACCCACTTTGTGTTACACTGTAACTTACAGGATTGCTTTTCGTTTTCCCCATAGAGAGCCTTCTCAGTGAGTATGGTGTATTCAAAGAACTATATTTACTGCAAGAATGTGACTACTGAAAGAAATATGTGCAACACCTGTATAAGAATATGTCATTTTGCTATCAACAGTCAAGTGACGTAATGTTTTCTTGCTACTATTAGTACTATGCCATCATATAGTATGTAGAATCTTTATGTGGTGGCTTAGGATGTAAATGATCGTCTGGTTCTATACCTGCATATTTTTCTGTGGGCTGGCGATTGGGTGCCTGATAGGTGGGGGCAGGGGATCTAACTGTTTGTCTGTCCAATGCTGAGTAATTCCCCTTGGTTTGTGTACAATTCTACCAGCGCTAGCCTCACCTATCTGGTTGTGAGTAGGTGGCTGAGGAGCGCCAGGAAGTTAGTATTGTTTGAGAGTGGTTTCTCAATATTGCTGACTCAGTGATACTATTGACATTAGTCGGTTAGCGAGGACTTTGTTATTTTAAGTGCCTCTCACAGAACTACTAAAATTGTAAAAGTGTACAAAAGAGTGCAAATAATGATTAATAGTAACGTTCATCTCCTTGTTTTGTGTGCATTGTTTGTGTTGCTATACTACTGCACTTTTTGGCTGACATGTGAAGCAAAAGTGAGTATGTTCTGGGCCACTGGTCGTCCGTCCGCCATTGTCCAGCGGCTGTGGTAAACTTGAATGTTGACATTTTCTCGGAGACTATTCAAGCCACAGTCTTCACACTTGGCCCAAGGATACTTTGTGACAAGACCTTTCTAAACATACTAATTTGAGTGACCTCTCACAAAGGTCAAGGTCACAGGGGATGAGGAAATAGGCCCAAAATAGCTATATATATTTTGACATTTATTTTTTCTCAAATACTATTCACAACTTCAAACCCAAACTTGGTACAAAGATACCTGATGGTAAGACCTTTATATGCATACTAATTTGGTTGATCCCTCGGAAAGGTCAAGGGTCACAAGAGCTTATCAAATCAAATAGGTCCAAAATGACCATATTTTTACAAAAAAATGTTTTTTCGCAAGTACTATTCACAACTTCAAACCCAAACTTGCTACAGAGATACCTGATGGTAAGACCAATCTATGCCTACTAATTTGGATGAGCCCTCAGAAAGGTCAAGGGTCACAAGAGTTCAGGAAATAGGTAATAAATAGCCATATTTCGACAAGAAACATGTCAGACGTGTGGATCGGTCGATACACGTGAGCCATATGGGCTTTGCCCTTCTTGTTTGTTTATAGTTTAGTGAGGTTACCATGCATCTGTATCAATATCAGCAGTCTATCTGTGCACTGACTTCATGCATTACAAGCACTCTAAGCAAAGACTGAAAAAGTAGGAACTGTCAGAACTTCTTACAATATCATTGGTTGTTGTGATAATGCTCTGTTTTTGCAAATGAAGTATGCAGCAGTCTGCATATTTGAAATTGTTAGCATCTTAATTTTTGTATGAGTTTACAGAAATTCAATCCTTTTCTCAAATGTTAAAGAGTTGATCATTGTATTTTGATGTTAACGTCATGGGGTTTGTCATTGATTATGGAGAAAAGTTTGTTAGTTAACACAAAATGTTGTGTATATTATTAAACTGTCGGCCAGTGTATATAAACACACTTGCACTTGCAGTACTGGTGCATCATTTGAATACAAATTACTGTATTCCTATCTGCCAGTGCAAAAGCATAGCGCCATCAATGTGAAAACATAACACTGCCTGAACTGCGCTGTGCAAAAGATTCATCTTTAGGGCCTGACCCTTTACATCCTCCAGTAAAGTACATTGTTCTATTGTTAAGTGTTACTTACTTACGCCTGTCACCCCTACCCGGGTATAGGCCGTCGACGAGAGACCTCCAGAAACTCCTGTCCTGTGCTTCTCCTTCGATTCTACTCCAGGTGGTTCCCAGTCTCTTAATGTCTGCTTGGAGGTCTTGACGCCAGGAGTTTCTTGGCCTACCTCTTTTCCTCTTTCCCTGGGGGTTCCATGACAATGCCTGCCTAGTGATACTGGAAGCTGGCTTTCTCAGACTGTGACCGATCCATCCCCATCTTCTTCGCCCAATTTCATTCTCTGCTGTTATCTGCTCTGTTCTCTCCCAGAGTCTGACGTTGCTGATCTTCTCTGGCCAGTGGATTTTCAAAATTCTTCTAAGGCAACTGTTCATGAAGGTCTGTACTCTCTTGACTGTGGTTTTTGTCAATCTCCAAGTCTCTGCTCCATATAGGAGAACTGCTTTTACATTGGAGTTAAAAATCCGGATTTTGGTGTGTTGTGACAGCTCTCTGGAACTCCACACTTTTTTCAACTGGAGAAAGGCTGCTCTGGCTTTACCGATTCGTGCTCTGACATCTGCATCAGTGCCGCCTTTTTTGTCTATGATGCTCCCGAGATAGGTGAAGGACTCCACCTCCTCCAACGGGGTGCCAGCAAGCAAGACTGGTTCTTCCCTGGTTGCGTTCAGCCTCATTGTCTTTGTTTTCTGTTTGTGAATGGTGAGGCCCACTTGGGACGAGATGTCAGCAAGCCTCGTGGTCTTGTCCTGCATTTGTTGATGAGTGTGGGACAGTAATGCCAAGTCGTCTGCAAAATCGAGGTCGTCAAGCTGTGTCCACAGTGTCCACTGTATTCCACTTCGTCTGTGCTCTGTGGTCATCTTCATGACCCAGTCTATGGCCAGTAGGAAGAGAAACGGAGACAGCAGACACCCCTGCCTGACACCAGTTCTGACCTGGAGCTCCCTGGTGAACTGCCCTTCGTGGATCACGTGACATGTCATGCCATCGTAGCTGCTCTTGATTAGGCGGACGAGCTTTGTGGGTACACCGTAGTGTTGTAGGAGTTTCCACAGAGTCTCTCGGTCCACACTGTCAAATGCTTTCTCATAATCCACAAAGTTGACGTACAGCGGGGAGCTCCACTCCAGAGACTGTTCCACGATGATGCGGAGAGTGGCGATCTGGTCTGTACATGATCGGTTCTTCCTGAATCCTGCTTGCTGGTCTCTCAGCTGGGGGTCAACGGAGCTCTTCATTCTCTCCAGGATGATCCTGTTGAAGACCTTTCCTGGTACTGACAGCAAGGTGATTCCTCTGTAGTTGGAACACTTGCTGAGGTCGCCTTTCTTGGGAAGCTTGATTAGGTACCCCTCCTTCCAGTCAGCCGGCATCACATCCTCTTCCCAGATCTTTCCAAACAGTGGGTACAGCATCTCCACTGTTGTCTCTAGGTCTGCTTTCAGAGACTCCGCTGGGATGCCATCTGGGCCTGCTGCTTTGCCGTTCTTCAAAAATGCCACTGCTCTTCTGATCTCTTCCCAGCCGGGTCTGTCACAGCTGATGGGTAGGTCGGTCTCTGCCGGCTGGATGTCTGGGGGGTCGGGTGGGCTAGGTCTGTTCAGTAACTCTTCAAAATACTCGGCCCATCTGTCGAGTTGGTCTGCTCTGTCTGCAATTGGCTTGCCTTCTTTGTCTTTTACTGGTCTTTCTGTATGGCCATACTTGCCTGACAATCTTTTGGTAATGTCGTAGAGCTGTTTCATGTTGCCGCTGCCTGCTGCCTTTTCTGCCTCTGCTGCCAGGCTGTCTGTGTAGGCCCTCTTGTCTGCCCTGATACTCCTCTTCACCTCGCGGTTGGCTTCCCAGTATTCCCCCTGTGCCCTTACTTTGGCTGCTCTCGTGCGACTGTTGTTGACAACTGCTTTCTTCTGCTTCCTCACTTCTATCTTCTTCAAGGTCTGTGCCGACAGCCAGTCCTTGTGATGGTGTTTCCTGAACCCTACAGTGTCTTTGCAGGTTGAGTTCAGCGCCTCTCTAACTGCCTTCCACTGCTGCTCTGTGGTGACTGCCTCCTCTTCATTTACTGGCTCCTGTAGCGCTTGAAACCGGTTGGACAGCACCAGTTTGAACTCTTCTCTAACTCCAGTTTCTCTCAGGAGGCCTACATTATAACGCTGTCTTGTTGTCTCTGTGCGGCTTTTCTTTAGATTAAGCTTCATTCTTACGGTAAGCAGATGGTGGTCGGAGGCGACATCTGCTCCCCTCCTCACTCGAACATCTTGAAGGGATCTTCTTGCTAATGCAGATATGGTCTATTTGGTTCTCTGTTGTATGGTCAGGTGAGACCCAAGTAGCTTTGTGTATTCTTCTGTGTGGGAAGATGCTGCCTCCAATGACAAGTCTGTTTAGAGCACAAAAGTCTACAAACCTCTCCCTGTTCTCACTCATCTCCGAGCCTAGTCCCTGTCTCCCATCACCTCTTCGTATCCGGTGTTGTCCTCCCCTATTTTGGCATTAAAATCCCCCATGACAATGGTGATGTCTCGCTCCGCACATTTGTCCAAGGCACTCTGGAGTCGGTCGTAGAACTCTTGTTTCTCTTCCTCGTCAATGTCATTAGTGGGCGCATAACACTGGATGACGTTCAGCTTGAGCTTTTTCTTGGTTCTAAAGGCTGCTGTGATAATTCTTGGCCCAAGAGGTTCCCAGCCCATCAGCGCTCTCTGTGCCACTGGTGACAGCATGAATGCTACACCTTCTGTATGGGGGGCATTCTCCTCTTCATGACCTGAATACAGAATCATCTCCCCACTTAACAGCCTTTTCTGGCCAGACTGCGTCCATCTGGCTTCACTGATACCTAGCAGGGAAAGGTTGTACTTTTGCATTTCCGCTGCTATCTGGGCGGCCTTGCCGCTCTGGTACATGGTCTTGACGTTCCATGTGCCCATGGTTGTATCCCTGGATAGAGAGAGGCGGCTCGGTCCTGTGGCTTCCGAAGACTTCCGGCTTTCACCACAGGACGTCGTAAGTCTTCTGTAGAAGAACCTTCCTCCTCCAGGAAAGGAATTACTCTTAGTCTTTTCATCGGCGTTTTTGTAGCTATTTCCTTTTTTGCAGGGTGGGGAAGCTACCCCCACGCCCAACCCCCTTACTAGGAGGCCCCCACCCGGGTCTGCCCTGGGGGACTTGGGTGGGGTTAGGTATTTTTTAGTTCCCAGGGTCACCCTGGTCAGCCCCACAGGGTGGGTTTTTCTCTCTATTCTGGGGCATGTGTTTCTGTCTACTTTGTCCATTCACCTGTATTTGCCTTTTTAAAACTCTCCCTACTGTCTGCACTGCCTGTAGCTCTTGATATTGGATGTGTGTTGCTAAATGGTCTTAGCTTTATTTAGGCCCCATGTGTTAGGTTTATTTAACGTGTTTGACCGGCTGGCGACATACATTCAATGTTCTGTTGTTTTTTTTTTTGTTGTTTTTTTTTCACAAGCAGTGCAGGCACGTCCTGAGAAAGCCTTGTTGCTGTCGGGACGTTAAGCAATGTACAATCAATCAATTACTAGGAGGACCAGGGGTTTTCTGTCGGGGTCACCTTCCCTTAGACCATGTTGGTTCACGGCACCTTATTTCATTCGGTGCACCCCTCTCACGAGGGACCCCCTATCCACCACCCAGGGGACGCGCCTCAACGCCATATGGTCCCAGCGCGAGGATTGTTAAGTGTTAAGATACTCTTTTTCCATTCTTCTCATTCGAGACATGCACATCCGAAAATACGGCATGAAGCCACTATCCGGAAGCGGCACATCTGGAAGCAACACGGCATGTGTTAAAGCAATATGACACTAGTGACAGCCTATTAGTTGTAACATTGTTTTTCTGCATGTGCTGATAAAATATTTTGTTGCTTCTTTCAATTCCAGAATGGCTCTGTTGTGAAGACAGCTGGTGGGCAAGACAGCGGAGCGGCTGGAGGTCAGAAGATGGCACAGACCACCACCATCATTCAGCCAGCGCAGGCCCACTCTGGACAGCAGTTTATTGTCACTAGTAAGAAACAGATTTTTTTTGTGACCAGCCCTTTGTTTTGTGTGGTCTATTTTAAGACACTGGTTAAGTTCAGTTATTTTTATCTGCATTTGCCATCATTTGGAGAATTTAAGTTACTGTTGTGAAAGATATCCTATGTTTTGCTAGTTCGTAGCATTGCTGCTTTGTGTTTGAGGAAGGCGTCAGGAGTGAATAAGATCTCACAGAGTGTGGTGGGAGATGGGTTGAGCATGATATATTCAGCTCAACACCTGCCCAGCTGACTAGACCAGACCAGTCACCTGTCGTACACAGTTCATCTATCCAAGTGGTTAATCATTAGAGGACACTTCTCAGCTGTTGGAAGCTAGATTTGTTTGTTCACATGCGATAGGAAAAGTGGGTCATATCTCATTCATTGTCTGTCTGTGCTAACCTTTAAGGTTAGCATTTTCTCAGAGACTTAAGACTTTGCAAAGGGATAATTTTTTGCAAGACCTTTCTAGACAAACCCAGTTTGAGTGACTTCTCTCAGAAGTAAAGGTTACATAATTTTCGTTATAAGGTAAATAAATCAGTAAAAAAAAATTCCATAGTCTGACAAAAGTTGTGTTTTCTCAAAATACTATTTTGAACTTCAAACCCAAACTTGGTACAGAGATACCTGGTGAAAAGACCTATCTGTGCATACTAATTTGGACAGCACCTCTTGAAGGTCAAGGTCATAACCCAGGGATGTCACTGGCCGTCGGACACAGGACATAGTCCGATTGACTTGGCCTAATGTCCGATGAACAGAAAGATCAGCAGGACAAATGTCCGATTGTTTGTTTCAAAAAGAGGACATGTGTCCGATTGTTTTTCCGTTGATCGCGGACACCGCTAGCGACATTTCTTTCCGAGTAGGCTGGCGCTTTGCGGTAGTCGGCTTTACACTGCGCGAGCGAGTGACGTGTAGTGTGTTATTCCCGGCAACGCCCTCTGATTGGCTGACCCTAAAGTTCAGCTATTTTTAGCGAAAGCGAGACTGCGCGAGCGAGGGTCGTGTAGAGTGTGATTCCGTAAACATTGCCTTCTGATTGGCTGCCCCTAAAGTTTAGCTATTTTCAGTAGGAGGGGTACCACTGTTCAACAGGACTCAGAAAAACCATCCACGTCTGCTGAGTGATCAGCTCATATCAGTTCCACTGAGTCTGAGGGTGTCATTTTGATTTTCAAGTCAGTGTAGCAGCCTACTACATGTAGTGAAGTTTCAGATAAATCTAACAAATGTAGCCTATTGACAAGGCCTTTTTAAAGTATTTTCTGCATTAGTTTTCTACATTTGTTCATCATGTCTATTAGCCACAAAAGTGTGAGAATTTAAATCTTTAACTCATTTGCTACCAGAAACCTGCTGTGGCCCATGCTGGAAGCATGGGCCACAGCAGGTTTCTGGTAGCGAATGGGTTAATGACAACATGAACAAGTAAACAAAAAAAATAGTAACTGGAATGATTTTTTTTCTTATACATTTTCTTACAGAAAGCTCATCTCCTTTTGTTATAGCCTTAGGCTTACTAATCATTACATTTCCGTTTAGTCAGTACATGGTCTAATATTTCTATAATGCTATTCTAGTCAGTACATTCCTTGCACTGTGAATTCCTTGAAGTGCCAAAATGACAGTTTAGTTTGTGAGTTGTGAGCCTGAGCATGAAGAATTTGCTACCTCTGTTACAAGGCCCTGATATGTTTTTCATGCGAATCTGCGATGACAGTATTATCTGAATGACATAATAACTTGTTCACTTTTCTTTGCCTTTTTACGTTTATGTCCTTTTCGTCAACAGTCAAAAAATATCTCACTCAGCCTGTGTTTATGTGGTTTCTGTTTTACTATCAGTTTTGTCACGCGCAAAATGTCCTATTGTTTTGTTCCAATTCAGGACAAATGTCCTATCCCTCTGCCACCCTCCAGGACATTTGTCCTATAGGTGTCCAGCTCCAGTGACATCCCTGATAACCATTAACAGGTTGCCTGGCTGAATGTGGGTAAAATGTCCAGTTTTTGTATAGAAAATTTCTTTTGCAATTAAAAAAGAAATCAAACTTGACACAAAGGTGGTTGAAGATGATGTCTTTCAATTTCAATACCTACTAAATCTGATTGACTACTCAGAAGGTCAAGAGATCTATTGAATGTGTGGAAAATTTACATTTTCACATAACATGACCTTATCATGTTCTAAGACCAACTTCTGTAATTATGCCAGTTTAAGCAAAATGTGAGTGGCGATGATTTACGAGCTGAAACATGCTTTTGACACAGACGTTTGGGTTCTAAACCTCTGCGTTGGAACTATGACTGTATGGGTCATGAGGCCTGTGTGTCAAGCAAGTAGAAGCTCATAAATCATCATCACCTATGGTGTAATGTATGTCTCCCCCTGTTCCATCTGATGCTGTTGCATTGATTGGGTTGACATGTTAATGTGAACATGAGCGTTTTGCTTACTTTGGTTTTCCTTTCAGTGACCCTGAATAGGCCTCCCTAACACAATGTTCCACATCTGTGATATCAACAATTTTTTTAAAAATCAAGTTCCACAGTGATGTTAACAATTTTATCACAATTCGCTGTATGCAGTTCTGGAATTTATGTCCCAGTGGCCTTGGTCTGAATGTAGGGTTCCATGATTTAGAATGTTGATGAAAGCCGGAAACCACTTAGTGTTTTGGTGATTATGACTCATCCCAGAGATGTTAAGCTGTTCAGTGACAGCATTTGTTGGCTCATGCGTAAAGCAAAAGTGAGTCTGTGCTCTGGGCCAGTGGTCGTCCGTCTGTCAGCTGTCTTTGTTGTCCTTTGTAAACTTTAACATAGGCATTTTCTTAGAGATTATTCAAGCCACAGTGTTTGAACTTGGCCCAAGGATATTTTGTGATGAGTGACCTCCCTTAAAGGTCAAGGTCACAGGGGATCAGGAAACAGGGAAAAAATTGCCATATTTTGACAAAATTGATTTTTCTCAAATACTGTTAACAACTTCAAACCCAATCGTGGTACAAAGATACCTGATGGTAAGACCTTTCTATGCATACTAATTTGGTTGACTCATCGGAAATCAAGGGTCACAGGAGAACAGGAAATACGTGAAAAATAAGCTATATGTTGGACAAAAGATTTTTTTTTTTTCAAATACCCTGCACAACTTTAAACCTAAACTTGGTACAGAGATGCCTGATAGTAAGACCTTCCTATGCATATTAATTGGATGACCCTTTGGAAAGGTCAAGGGTCACAAGAGATGAGGAAATTCGTCACAAAAAGCCATTTTCTGACAAAAAATGTTTTTTTCTAAAATACTATTTACAACTTCCATCCCAAACCTGGTACACAGATAACTGATGGTAAGACCTGATGGTAAAAAAATGTCTATTTTGTAGAATTTTAGTTTTTATCAGGATTTTGTGAAACTTTTCAAGCAGATTTGGCAGAAAGGTGGCTGATGCTAAGACATTTTCATGCATACTGATTTGGTTCACTACCTATACTCAGAAAGGTCAAGGGTCGTGAGAGGTTGACAAAAGTGAAAAATGTGTATATTTTGAGGAAAGATGGATTTTGCCAACTCTTTGCTTATTGTTAGAACACTTGAACACTTCCTTATTTCAGTGACCTGTTGGAAGGTCAAGGAAACAGAGGTAATTAATTAATTATATGGCTCAGTCATGCATGTGCGCCTTGAGGGCTTTGCCATTCTTGTTTTAATATAATAATTCATGTGTCAAGTTGATTATTAAATGGAAAGGGAGTGAAATGTAGCACCATGGTTGCAAATGAAATCAAAGACTAGATCTTCTACACTACAACCAAACAAATGCAATTAGGCAAAGCACTGAAGGAAACATTCAGCTTTCTGACCTTAATCATTAATAATAAAAATGCTCAGTGATGTATATTTTTTGACTTCATGAGCACTTTCAATCTGACAATGGACCTACCACTAAGTACCAGAACACTCAGATCAGAGCCACATGGTAGTAAAATCCAGGAATATCACGCATGGTTGTGGAACACGATATTGAACTGTTTTTATCATAGCTGAGACATAGGTGACACCAATTGTGTTCAGGTGATTACAGTGCAGAAAAGTTGTGCAAAGTTTCAAGATTAAGGGAACCTCTGACACTTGGAGAAAGACACTTTAACTGTTGCTTAGTAGAGTTTACCAAAGGTCATTGGTATGAGAATTGTCTAGCTCATGCATGTGAGCCATGAGGGCTTTGCCATTCTTGTTGATGTACTACTACAATTCGCAAGACAGATTCTGCTGTAGGGTTGTCATGAGCTTTTCTACCCAATATCAGTAGCTTCCTCAGCATTAAGACTCGGGGTAGGGGCCAATAGCTTGCTACAGCCCTTCGACGGCGTTTGCAAGAAAGGCGCCGAAAAACTATAGGTTTGGGTCAAAGCTGGTGACAGCCCAACAGGAGATTATCATATGCAGGTTATCTCTCTTGCAATGCTGCAATGGCAGATTCAGGAAACAAACTCCGTCTGTGTTGTATATTCATACAAGCAATTTTCTGTCTGTGTCTGCAGCATCAGGAGTGGAGCAGCTGGACCACGGAGGGGCAGGAGACACCATCACCATCCAGCCTGGTGGCCAGACCGTCTACCCTGCTCACGTTCAGTACGTAGAGAGCAATGATGCTGCTATCTACGCCAATGGGCAAATGTACGCCACGTGAGATGACAATTATCTAGATGTGCCGGTGTGCCTGCGCTCTTCACATCACTTGCCTGCATGCTGTTGCTGTTGTCTTAACTCAGATCCAGCTGTTTGCTGCCAGATTTGAAAAATAATTTTGTTGATTTTTGGCTCACATACGATAGTGAAAGTGAGTCTTATGTAATGGACCGGTGGTCGTCTGTCCACTGTCAGTGGTAAACTTTATCGTTGGCATTTTCTCGGACACCATTCAGGCCACAGTCGTCAAACTTGGCTCAGTGGTACTTTGTGGCAAGACCTTTCTAAACATACCAATTTGATTGACCTCTTTAAAAGGTCAAAGTCAGAAGGAGTCCAGAAATAGTAAAAAATAGCCATATTTTTACACACACAAACAACTTTAAAAAAAAAATCATTTTCAACTTCAAACTCAAACGTGGTGCAGAGATACCTGTTGGTAAGATCTTTCTATGCATACAAATTTGGATTACCCCTCGGAAAAGTCAAGGGTCACAAGAGGTCCAGAAATAGGTAAAGAAAACAAAAAACAGCCATATTTTCATAAAAAGTATGTTTTCTCCAAGACTATTTTCAGCTTCAAACCCACACTTGGTACAGAGATACCAGATGGTAAAACCTTTCTGTGCATACTAATTTGGTTGGCCCCTCAAACTGGTCACAAGAGGTCAACATGTGAAAATACCAAATTTTGGTAGAATTTAGTTTTTATCAAAGGTTTAAATTTTGAACTGGTCATACATGTGAGCCATAAGGGCTTTGCCATTCTTGTTGTTAAGTCTTGTATGGTCTCTTCTTGTTTCTGTAATTCGTGTCTCTTGTTTCTGTTTGCTGTGCTGCGGTTGTGCCACTTATTTAGTTTTGCGGTGTGAAGTTGGATTTGTTGGTTATAAATATTTATTTAATTTTGAAATTGTGTTTGAATTTGTTTTTTCAAAATACATTACCGATGGCATTACTATCTGGGAATACACTCTATTGCCTATAGATTTCAGCAAAAATTGTGTGTAGCACACAACTGGGGAGGAGACACCGGGGATCCAAGCACTATGACCCCGGGTGGCCTCCCCTTACTACCCTATCCCGGCGAGCACAGGGCGACCTCGTCAGTTTCACTCATAGCTCGACCGGGGACGGTCAAGTTTTTGCCTTTCTCCGTTCTACGGGTTTCAGTGGTTTTTGACTTTGGGCTTGAATTGGAGTCTTCGATTCAGCCCTGGACTCACTACATTCGTGGTTTTTCCTTTGGCAATTGGACTCATTGTGACCTGTGCGCCGACCGGTTTTACCGGCTCTGACTTTGTGAGTTCACCCTTGGCTTGGCCTTGGGGTTCGACGACGCACGTGACTTGTGCCCGGTTTTGTGCACGGTTGACTTTCTTCGCCGGCGTATCTGGGTTTAGGGCCTTATGGCTTCTTCTGTGTCGAAGACTTGCCGCCGTGCGGGGACTTCCAGTGGTCGGATGATGCACACGTCTCTTGCTTGCCGTGTTCGGGCTGTGCTTCGGACGGAACGTGTGACGGTGGCGCCGCTTGGACGGAAGACCGGTGTTCGCGCAGGTGGGACTTCTTCAGGCGTAATAGACCGGTCCCCTCGCCCGCTTCGGTCTCCACGGGATCCTCCACGGGTGGACGTACTTCCCTCGGCGCATCGGGCTTTCCGGCCCACAGGTAAGTCCCCTTCTTGTACCGTTACCTCGCAGGTTCTCCCTCCCCTCTCCGAGTCTTCGGAGCAGGGTAGGCGAGTTTCGGAGTCACGCTCCCCACGCTCTGCTTCGTTAGCGCGTGGCTTGAGCCCATTTTGGTTCCCACCCCCCGCTCTGCTTCGGGCGAGCGGTCTGGGAGAGGTGAGCGTTCGTCGGCCACCCCCGGCTCTAGGTCTCCGGAGCGGGGACGGGTGACGGAACGCAAGCATAAGAAAGAGAGTAAACGTGATAAGAAATGCTCTTGCTCATGCACCGAGGCTTCGGAACGTGACGAGACCGTTAGTAATGCTGCCTCCCCGCTCTGTATTTTCCGAACGGGCAAGGCATGCTTCGCTTTCTTCCCCCCCCCCCCCCCCCCCCCCCCCCGCCCGCCCCGTCTCGCCTGGGCGGGCCCGGGGTGTGGTTGACTCTCGCCCCCCACGCTCCGAGGAGTCGGAGCGGGGGTCGCGTGCACATAATGGTCCCCTCCCCGCTTCGCTTCGCCTGAGCGGGCTTGGCGTGACCGTAGACTGTCCCCCCCCCCCTGTCTCGTATCGACCGGACGGGCCCGGTGTGACTTGGACCCTCGCCCCCCCCCCCCCCCCCCCCCTCGCTCCGAGGCTTCGGAGCTGGGGCAGCGGGCTCATAAATCGTCCCCTCCCCGCTCCGCCTTTCCTGAGCGGGCTTGGCGTGACCCTAGACTGTCCCCCCCCCCCGCCTCGTATCGACCAGGCGGGCCCGGTGTGACATCGCGCGTCCTCCACGGTCCGACACATCGGACGGGGGGCCGCGTGCCCGGTATTTGTCCCCTCCCCGCTCCGCCTTCCTGAGCGGGCTAGGGGAGACTATTGGCGGTCCCCCCCCCCCCCCCCTCGCACCGGTTCTCCCGGGCGGGCCAGGGGTGACCAGGCCACTTCCTCGGTATTCCGATCGCAGTTTGTCGCTCACGTCGGCTGCCGCGTGCGGATCCCGACTTCGAGGTGGACCGTCGCTTTGCCACGGTCCCTCCGTCGCCGCGGCGCGCCTCTTTGCGTGCGTCGCGGGCGGCTGCGTCTACCTCGCGCGCGGCGGTGCGGCGCTCTCGTAGCCGCTCGCCCCTTTCGTCTTTGCCGCGAGAAGATCAGTTTTGGAACGGACGTCCTCAGCCTTCATCCGTCGGACTCGGCCTCGGCGATCTTCTTGCAGGACTCGGCGGCGGGTTCTCCTTCCCGCCTTTTCCGCTGGCGCGTCGGCCTCCGCCTCGTCAGACGTTGCCGGCCCTTCGCTCGGATCACAGACGGTCCACGCTCTGGGTGAGGCTTCAAGGCTTATCGCCAAGTCCCTACCGCCCGACGTCTGTCCGCCTTCGCCTCCTCCGAAGAGACAGGCTTCGGCCATGGTCGACGCGCAGAGGCAAGTCCAACGCCGCAAGTCCCTCCCGCAAGCCGGCTTCCGGGACCTCACCGATGCTTCTCCGCCCAGCTGCGTAACGACGCTTTCGGCGACACGGGATACTTTACCGCCGCTCGATCGCCGGTGGGAATCAACTTAAGCTTCCGCCAGGCCTAGTACGCTGGACACTCCCAAGCCTTCGCCATACCCTTTCCAGCGGTGGATGCGGCGGCCTTACTACAGGCGGGCGGCCGCAGGCTCGTCCAGAACTCGTGGCCTCGGCCTCGCGACAGGATCGCCTCCTTAGCGCGGAACTCGCTGGCGTGCGCGGGTTTGGAACTGGCTACCCAGGCAGCACTGCAGTGCCTACAGGATACGTGGGACCTGGAGGCTCAGTCCCCGCTTCGTGACGTGCAGTCCATCCTGATAGCGGCCATCCGGTCCGCCTACCATTCTTCCGCCACCGCCAGGGCAGCAGCTGCCAAATGCGACCTCTGGAGGAGGGATACCCTTTTGCGCCTCTGCTCGGACCTTCCCTTGTCAGTGAAGACCCAGCTCCGTCAAGCCCCCTTAGGTGGTCCTCAGCTGTTCGGCGACACTTGGCACACCTTTAAGGAATCTTCCAAGGACTTGTGGCCCAAGCCTACATCTAACCCAGCCTCGACCCGCTTTCGCGCCCCCCGCACGGCGGGGGTCGTGCCCAGCGGTCTTTCAGGCCCTCCTTTCCTACAGTCGGATTTTCACGAGGTCGGGCCCGTCCATTCCAGGCTACTCAGGCCGGCCCCGCCCCTCGCCCTGCTTGGCCCCGCGGTGCCCGTAGATCGGGCCGCGGTCGGGCTCATTGACTCGCCCCCGCCTCCGCCCCCGCCTCAGTAATCGAGCCTCCCGTCGGCGGGCGGCCGTCGCTCTTCAGCGATCTTGGAGATCGCTGTTCCCGGACGACCCCTGGATTCTTTCCACCGTTACCGCAGGCCTGCAACTTTCGTTCCTGTCGCCTCCGCCTCTTCGCAGAGCACCCATGTGGACCCAGGAACCGCTCGACGGCACACAGGCGGACGCTCTGCGCGGGGAAGTGGCGACCCTCCTCACCATAGCGGCGACAGAGGTGGTTTCGCGGCAGGACTCTCCGGCGTTCTACAGCCGACTCTTCTAGCTCCCAAACCAGGCGGCAAGTGGCGTCCAGTTATCGACTTATCAGCTTGGCCCCTCGATTCAGGATGGAGACGGCCAGGACACTCCGTGCGGCCCTCCGGCCGATGGACTTTGCGATCAGCCTCGATCTGTCAGACGCCTATCTGCACGTCCCGATTCATCCGTCGTTTCGCCGGTACCTTCGGTTTGACTTGGGGGGATCGTCTACCAGTTCTGCGCCCTTCCGTTCGGCCTCAACATCAATCCGTGGGTGTTTACAAGACTGCTCGACGCCGTGATAGCCTATTTCCGTCAGCGCTCCTTGAGCCCGGCCTCCAATTACTTGGACGACCTTCTACTGCGCAACTTGGTTTCCGCAGCCCTCCAGACGGACAGGGATGCCCTGCTTCCCTTCTGCGTCGTCTAGGTTTCCTACTCAATTGGGGAAATCCGATCTTCTCCCTCTCGACGTTTCTACATCGGGGGATGGAATTCCTGACCGACCTCAACCTTGCCCGCCTGCCTCTGGCCAGGCGACAGAAGATCGTCGACTTAGCGACTTCGATGGGGATGGGATCCTCCTTCACCGCCAGGGTCTGGCTTCAACTCCTGGGCCTCCTCAGTGCGGCTGCAGACCTGCTTCCATTGGGCAGACTTTATGCTCGGCCTCTCCAGCTACGTCTCCTTCTTCACTGGCGACCCTCGGGCGCTCTGTTGGATCTAGTACCTGTCACGCCTCTGGCTCGTCCTCACCTCGAGAGGTGGGCGGACCTCGCTTGGCTGGCTTCGGGGGTGCCCTACACTCCCCGCCGCCTCGGTGGTCTCTCTGTACAGAGGCGAGCCAGGCCGGCTGGGGCGCGCACCTGTTACCAGATTTCTCTCGGCCTCGGGTGTTGGCTTCGGGAGCTGTTGGGGAATCACGTCAACTGGCTGGAGCTGAAGGCAGTTGGGTTGGCATTCGACGTTGGCAGGAGACCTTGGCCAATCAGGAAGTCCTCGGGCTCTCCGACAACTCGACGGTGGTGGCTTACATACAGAATCAGGGTGGCACTCACTCGCCCTCCCTTTTCATTCTTCGGTACCACCTTCTCCTCTGGTGCAGGGATCGAGGCATTGCCCTACGAGCCCGCCACATCCCTGGCCACCTCAACGTGATGGCGGACGCCCTGTCTCGTCGCGGACAGTTGCTCCACTCGGAGCGGTCCCTATGCCCGGATATTTTTCGCCTGCTCTGCTCTCACTGGAAAACGCCGCTAGTGGATCTGTTTGCCACCAGATGAAACAGCCAGCTCCCGGTCTACGTCTCGCCAGTCCTGGATCCACTCGCTTGGGCAGTGGACCCGCTCCCCATTCCTTGGGTCGGCCTGATTGCTTACGCCTACCCCCCGTCAGTCCTCGTTCCGAAGGTACTGCGGAAGCTTCTGGGATGCTCGGCGGTCCTCCTGCTGGTGGCCCCCTTCAACTGGACCAAGAGCTGGACCACGGACCTCCTCGCGCTTGCGACGGACCCTCCTCTGGAGCTTCCTACCCCTTCCACGATGCTCAAGCAGCCCCGTCAGCGGCTTTTCCATCCGGGCCCCGAACGCCTCCGCCTACACGCTTGTTGTCCGGCACGCCCGCGCCGCTAGAGGTTCTCGGATGCGGCAGTGGCGGCAATTGCATCAGCCCGCAGACTCTCTACAAGGAAGGTGTACGAAGGCAAGTGGAGGGTCTTTCCGACCTGGTGCACCTCCCATGGGCTCCCTCCCACTAACCTAGCCTCCCACCAGCTGGCGGAGTTCTTCCTGTGGCTCTTCGACGACCGGGGCTTAGCCCCGGTCGCCATCAAGGGCTACCGCGCTATGATCGCGGACATCTACCGTCACCGGTGTCTTCCGGACCCAGGCGCCTGCAAGGATCTGTCGAATTTCTGGCTCACTTTGAACTCCGACGTCCGGTTTCACGTTCCCTAGTACCCCGGTGTGATCTTGCCTGGGTACTGACGTGGCTGAATACAGACCGGTTGAGCCCCTCCCCTTGGCTCGGTTCTCAGACTTGACCCGGAAAACCTGTTTCCTTCTGGCTCTCGTTACAGCGTCCCGAGTCAGCGAGCTTCACGCGCTCTCGATGCTCCCAGCCTGTTTGCGGTTCGTTCCGACGGCTCTGCGCAGAGGCTCTCCGATCCGTCCTTCCTGGCCAAGAACCGCCGCCCGCGGCGGCTCCTCAGGTGCTAACGATACGGCCCCTCCTTGGAGCGGGCCTCTCCCCTGGATCGCGGCAACAGGACCCAGTGCGGGCGCTAATGATTTACCTGCGCCGCTCTCAGCCGCAGCGCCGGGGGCGCTCGCGCCTCTTCTTACCTTGTCCGCGGGCAGACGCCACATCTCGGCCCAGATCGTGTCATCCTGGCTGCGGTGGGTGTTTAGGTCAGACTACCTAGACCTCTCCCCACGCGGCGCTGAGCCTTTACAAATCCGGGCGCATGAAGTGAGAGCAGTAGCCGCCAGTCTAGCCCTGGACCGCAACTGCTCGGTCAAAGATATTGTGGCAGCGGGTGGCTGGCGCTCAGACTCCACTTTCGCACGCTTCTACCTTAAGAGACCTATCCGGCCGACGTGACTCCCGGGCACGGGTGGGCGACATCTCCGCGGCCCAGCACTCCCTCCGAGCGCTGCTGGCGTCTTAGGCACATCATAGCTGAAATCGTCGGGAGTTCTCTCTCGAGGGGGCCGGCGGAGTGGTTGGGTTATGGTTAGATACGGCACCCTCCGCCTGTTCGCCATTCTCCCAGATAGTAATGCCATCGGTAATGTATTTTGAAAAAACAAATGAATTTTTTTTCTAAAATGTATTTTTTTGAAAAATACTTACCGATGGCATTACTCGGATGGCCCTCCCGCCTGCCCCGCTTGCCTCTTGTGGCTATGTGTGAAACTGACGAGGTCGCCCTGTGCTCGCCGGGATAGGGTAGTAAGGGGAGGCCACCTGGGGTCATAGTGCTTGGATCCCCGGTGTCTCCTCCCCAGTTGTGTGCTACACACAATTTTTGCTGAAATCTATAGGCAATAGAGTGTATTCCCAGATAGTAATGCCATCGGTAAGTATTTTTCAAAAAAATACATTTTAGAAAAAAAATTCATTTTGCACATTTTATTGTTGTTTGGTTGGCTTTGTCTTGGGGTAGTACAGAATGGCCATTGTGTACTAACATGATGACTAATGTTGAATTTAATTACTAAACTAGCACAGCATGGTAGCGTTTCAAGTTTGATCACCTTTGTTAATTAAATCCTCTGCTTTTTTTTTATACACATGGCTGTTTATTAGTTTGATTTTGCCCTCCTGAGTTATCTTTCCTGCAATTCCTGTGGTGCTGAGCAGTGGTCTGGACCACTGCTTGCACCATATGAAGAAATTAATTTGTTCTATAAGCAAAAAGCGAAATGTTTATAGATCTTTATTTTTTACCTGCTCTTTGGTTAGCAATGCATGCAGTAGCAAAAGTGAGTCTGTGTACTGAACCATAAACTTAAATGTTGGTGTTTTCTTCAATTATTTTTAATCCGCAGACTTCAAACTTCGCCCAAAAATTGTAATTGTTCTTCACATGCCAATTTGAGTGACTTCTCTCAAGAGGCAGAGTCACAGATACATAGATTAAAAACTGCAAGATTTTGACAAAATTATTTGTTCTTAATACATTGTTCAACTTTAGAGCCAAAGTTGATGCAGAGATGTTATGCAGACCTCCGAGTGCATTCTGAGTTGTGTGACCTCTGAAAGATGAAGGGTCACAGGAAGTTAGAAACTGCGTGATAAATCCTATGTAGTTGAGGATCAGAACTTCATCTTGTTTTTCTGCAGTCCAACATACTGATGATTATTGTCAGGACGTGCATGTTGAGCATCTTTTCCAACCCAGCGTTTGCAATGGGCCCTCTCATTTTGAACAACAGAGATGGGACTTTCAGTCTGCACACTTGATAATTATCCATGCTGTGCACAACTGGACAGGTATCGAGATACAAGTCTTTATAAGATTTTGACTCAATCGGGTTGAGGAAATATCCCCAGCAGGGGATCAAACCCAGGATGTTCACGTTAATGAGCGTGCATCGCTTCTGTCTGAGCTATGTCTACATGCTCTTCCTATGCACACTAATTTGGTTTACAAGTCATTTGTGTCAAATGTGTAGAGAGATAAAGAAATACGTGAAATGCGCATACATGTATGTTCCCCAGAAAGGATTCACAGGTATTATGGCCAATTGTGATCTCAGTCGCGACATAGTAGTAGACATTTTTACTGTTGGCTATATTTGACTGACCTATCCAAATGGTCAGTCAGATTCATGAATTATATTAATTAAGAAAATTTTAGTGGATTGAGCTATATGTGCTTTGCCATTCTTGTGCTGGTATAGTAATTGGTCTCCATAGAGGTAGCATTTTTTGTCTATTAGAGGTCTTCCTGCTTTTTCTGAGTTTATGTGTTTAAAAGTAGAGAATGCTTCATACTAGTGCTTGGTCTAGTAGCTATCAAGAGTACAGTCTTGTGGATGCAATCTGATGTGAATTATTTTGAAAGTGCAGGCACACTCACAGCTGACAGATAGTCATAAGGATTCATCAGAGAAAGTTTCCTAGCTAAAGTGATGTTTGCATGTTAATTTTTGGGGGGATGATTTATGATGAATTCTTATAAAGATATTTTATTTTCTGACTTGCAGGCAGAGCTACCAGGAATATGGACAGAACACCATGTATACTCCAGTGTCTGGAACATACTATCAGACAACATCCGGTCAGGTGGGTTATGGTTTTGGTCTATGTTTACTATAGACACGTATTCCATTTGTCACTATTCTTGATGAAACAAAAATTTATTTTATTCATGAGTCCGTTATATTCGAAAAGTTAAAATTGATTACCTCTCCCGTTCTGTCTGTAGAGCTTTTTATTTTCAAAGTTTTCAACAGGAAATTGCATCTGTTGCCAGGTTGCAACTGGCCTGATGCCCATGGGAGGTTCTATGCAGACGATCCAGGGCCAGATAATTCAGCAACCAGGCGGCGGCACCTACCTGATTCAAGGGGGCACAATGGACGGCGAGGGTACTCCTCTTACACACACCACCCGTGCTTCACCTGCAACTGTGAGTGTAGTAGATGCTTGCTTTCCATTTGTAGAAGTTATATATTGCACTTTTGCCACTAACATGATCATTTGTTAACTAACTTGTATTCAGCTGCATTGCAGTGCATTGTGTTTTCTTAACTAACCACCTCATCAGTTATTTGGTTACATGCTCACTTCAGTTTTAAGTGCACATGATAGAGCGATGGTGTAGGCATGTGATCACAGTCATTTATGGTAGTATTGGTAGAGGACAATGCAATCATAATCTCAATTATGGATTGGCACAGGTAGAAATTGTCTTTGTGGTGTTGCTGTTGGGGTACATTTGTTACCTTTTTTTTGTTTTTCTTATATACCATGCTTTCAGTGGCATATTATTTCTGCTATATTGATTACATGTTTATTGGACCTCTATGCTTTTCCACACATAAGAATTAACCACAAACACATGCTAATTATGCCTTTGTAAAAACTATTTAAAAACTGATCATATGCATCCCATAGCAGGGCCCCCTTGCCTGCGTGCAGTTTGTAGGGGAAATCCATGTTTCACCTATTATAACCATTGACCATGTACATGGTCTGTTTTGTATTGTAACTGACTCGTTGACGTGTGAAAAACAGATTTGACCCACACACCTACAGAGTTCACAGTTCATGGGGCCCTGCTAAGTGATTTATTTGTTAAGTTTTCAAGTAGTCTTTATGAAGACGGAATTAGTTTGTGTGCATATTATATTAAAAAGGGTGAAATCATTGTGGTCAAATGGCAATTTATTGATACAGCAGAAGGAAAATACCACTGAAAGCATGGTGTATGAGGGGAAGCAGTGAAAGCAAGAAAACAACGGTGCCGAAATGGCTTATAACACCACTTATTTGGTTTATTTTGTGTAGAATTCTTATGTTTAGAGTAGAAGACAGTAGATTTTTATTATAATCTCAGCAGTTGAGAAATTACATGCTAGAGCTCTGCATGCGTGTCATCATAGCTACGCTGTATTTGCTCTAAAATCTTCGTAGCTTTGATTTTCGACCACCTCTTGCATGATTCACATGCCCTTCTAATGATACACAGTTTCTCTTTCTTCTTCTCTTGCTTCCCCTCACCTGCGTTCAAATATAGTGGGTCATGTCATCAGACGGGAAAGTTGGTGGTTTGGATGAAGTTGGCAGTCGTCTCGAGGTTTGTGGCCAAGTATTTATGGTGTCAGTAAATGTCAGACCCCCTACTGTCTCAGTGATTTGATTCCCAACCCCAAATTGAAATTGTGACGTCAAGTCTGTTGTGCAGTGGTCGAAATGTAGGCTACACAAAGTTATAGAGCAAATACAGTATTGAGCTTCATTTGTCTTCGTCCAGTTTCATGTTCTTTCTCTCTAAAATCAAATTGTTGTAGTGTTCAGATATGTCAGTGGAATGTTTCTTGGATACATTTTCATTAGTGTGATTTTTATCTCATTTTGAATTCTTAACACTTATAAGTACATTTCCTGTTTCCTGCCTTTAGTTTAGTTTGTAACAATGTAAAAATCAGTGTATGAGTTTTTACGTATTGTTGATAAACTATACTGACAAAGACAAATGATTATGTGCAGGTTCAATGGCTCCTGGACAATTATGAGACTGCTGAGGGTGTGAGCTTACCGCGTAGTACACTGTATTACCACTACCTGCGTCACTGTCAGGAGCAGAACCTGGACCCCATGAACCCAGCCTCCTTTGGCAAGCTCATTCGCTCCGTCTTCCTCGGCCTCCGCACCCGAAGACTTGGCACCAGGTGAGAGTTGACAGAGTTTTCTTTGTTTTGAATGAGACTGAGAAGATACAGATGTGGATTTATGCCTTTCTGTAACCCTGTTGAGGATGCAGCCACTATTAGTGTAAAGAGACCCCATGACTGCATGCACAATGGGGTTACTGGTAACAGTATTTTTGCTCAAGTGCGATAGCAAAGTGAGTTTATGTAATGGTGGTGGTCTGTCTGGCGGCATCCATGGTGAACTTTAATGTTGGCATTTTCTCAGAGGCTATTCAAGCCACAGTCTTCAAACTTGACCCAAGGGCCCAAGAATACTTTGTGGCAAGACCTTTTTAAATGTCAAATTTGAGTGACCTCCCTCAAAGGTCAAGGTCACAGCGGATCAGGAAATAGCCATATTTTTACAAACTTTGTTTTTTCTCAAATACTATAAAAAAAACTTTAAAGCCAAACTTGGTACAAAGATACTTGATGGTAAGACCTTCTTATGCATACTAATTTTGGATGAACACTCTTAAAGGTCACGGGTCACATGAGACAAGAAAATAGGTCAAAAATAGCACATTTTAAACCTTTTTTTTTCTTTCTCAAACACCATTCACATCTTCAAACCCAAACTTTGTACAGATATACCTGATGGAAAGACTTTCCTTTACATACTGATTTGGATGACCCCTTGAAAAGGTTGAGGGTCACGAGGTCAGGAAATAGGTCACAAATAGCCTTTTTTTTTTTTTTTTTTAGATGAAAATTGTTTTTCCTCAAATACTAAATGATGACTTCATACCCAAACTTGGTCCAGAGATACCTGAGAGTAAGACCTTCCTATGCATGCTAATTTAAAAGACGCCTCAAAAAAATCATGGGTTACAATATGGCTTTTCTGTTCCCCCCCCCCCTCCCCCCAACACACACACACACACACACACACACACACACACACACACACACACACACACACACACACACACCACCTGCTTTTCGATGTTTGGTGGTTAGTGAGAAGGTGCACATTTCACATACACACACTTGGCTGTCACTTGGCCCTTCCATTTGCACAAATGACCCATTGGATTTGTACTCTGTGGGTCAATAATCCATGTGCAAAAACTTTTACACACATTCCAAGGGGAATTACTCAGCGCTGGACAGACAAACAGTTAGATCCCCTGCCCCAGCCTATCAGGCACCCAATCGCCAACTCACAGAAAAATATGCACTTATAGAACAAGACGATCATCTACATTCCTAAAAGGATGCATCAGGTCTGGCCTATAACCCATGTCTTTTTCTAGGACTTAGGAAGCAGGCAGGAGAAACACACGTACACAAACAAGAAGGTGCACTACTAAATGTGGTCGGGTAAATACCAGGCATGGGAATTGTCCGCCTAAAGGCAAATTTCCGCCGAAATGATTTGCTCAGCCGCCAAAAAAAAAAAAAATTGTCCGCCGAAAAAAAAAATTGGGGTGCAAAAAGTAACTGAGCACCGGTCATTATACACTGCGAGGCCACATTGGTTCGAGTGATATGCCGCCCACTAGAGTTACGCGTCACCTATTGTGGCTTTAACGCAGCCGTTACTTTACCGTGCAAGCGGGCAATACAACACTGAACGCACCGTTTTCATGCCTCGCTTACCGTCTCGCGCACTGTACGTGTGGGGAAAATGGCAGCATCACGAGCTGTGGAAAATTGAAAATGGCGGTGAGAAAGGATATCGTTCAAGACAGAGTGCTGTTTAGTGTGCACCTGATCATGATGCGGTAGTACGCAACACACACCCCCCCCTCCCCCTGTCGTTTGATTTTTTGGCGGCTGAAATGAAGGACCACGCTACCCCCCCCCCCCCCCCCCCCCCCCCCCCGACGTTTGATTTTTTGGTCGCTGAAATGAAGGACCACGCTGGAAATTTCAGACTTTTTTCACTTTCCTAATTCCCATGCCTGAAATACCCTGATTTCCCATAGTAGATGCACAAGACAATACACAACAATGTAACGATACAAGTTTTACCTCGAGTTATAGAATACTCACAAACCAGATGGGTGAGGCTAGCGCTGGTAGAATTGTACACATACCAAGGGGAATTACTCAGCGCTGGACAGACAAACAGATGCACAAGATAATACACAACAATGTAACGATACAAGATTTGCTTCGCGTTATAGAATACTCGCAAACCAGATAGTTGAGGCTAGTATCGTTACATTGTATCGTTACATTGTTGTGTATTGTCTTGTGTATCTACAGTGGGAAATGTGTACAATTCTACCACCTATTTGGTTTGTGAGTATTCACAAACTTTTAGAATGAACCCTGCTGTCTAATAGGTCAAGAAGTTGGAAAGGTCAAGTCACAAAGATCAGATTAGTTATGCGGATCAGTCATGCAAGTGAACCTTAAGGGCTTTGCCATTTGTTTCCTCAAAACATATTACCGATGACATTACTGTTAGGAGTAATGTCATCGGTAAGTATTTTTCGAAAAAATACATTTGTTTTCTCAAAAACTCTTACTGATGGCATGACTAATAGGAAGGTATACTTAGCATACCGATTTCAGCCTAAGCATCCAAGAGAGGAAGCAGGCAGGAGAAACACACGTACACAAACAAGAAGGTGCAGGACTAAATGTGGTCGGGTAAATACCAGGCAAGGTATGTGGCAGATCCTGGAGCGACTAGGCTGTCCCCCAAAGTTCCTCAACATGATCGTCCAGCTCCACGAGGACCAGCAAGGCCAGGTCAGACTAAACAGTGACCTCTCAGAACCATTCCCCATTCGCAACGGCGTGAAGCAAGGCTGCGTGCTGGCACCGACCCTCTTCACCATCTTCTTCAGCATGATGTTGAAGCAAGCCACAGTGGACCTCGACGACGACGACGCAGTGTACATCAGGTATCGTCTCGATGGCAGCCTGTTCAACCTCAGACGACTGCAGGCCCACACGAAAACCCTAGACCAACTGATTCGTGAGCTGCTCTTTGCTGATGACGCTGCCCTCGTTGCACACACAGAGAGAGCCTTGCAGCACATTACGTCCTGCTTCGCAGATGCCGCCCAGCTCTTTGGACTTGAGGTCAGTCTGAAAAAGACAGAGGTCCTTCATCAGCCGGCACCCAAGGAAGAGCATCGCCCTCCCCACATCACCATCGGCGAGTCCGAACTGAAGTCTCTACACCAGTTTACCTACCTTGGCTGCATCATCACGTCAGACGCCAAGCTGGACAAGGAGCTGGACAACAGGCTGGCAAAAGCGAACAGTGCTTTCGGGCGACTATTCAAGCGGGTGTGGCACAATCAACAGCTGAAAAAAGGCACCAAGATCAGCGTGTACAGAGCTGTCGTCCTCACCACCCTGCTGTACGGTTCCGAGTCCTGGGCCCTCTACCGCAGCCAACTACGACTCCTCGAACGCTTTCACCAGCGCTGCCTGCGTACCATCCTCAGCATTCACTGGAGTGACTATGTCACCAACGTCGAGGTCCTTGAACAGGCGGAAACTGTGAGCATCGAGGCTTTGCTGCTGCGGACACAGCTTCGCTGGGCGGGGCACGTCTCCAGGATGGAGGATCATCGCCTACCCAAGATCACTCTGTTCGGCGAGCTCGCCACTGGACACCGAGACAGAGGGGCACCAAAGAAGAGATACAAAGACGGTCTCAAGAAGTCACTTAGTGCCTGCCAAATCGACCACCGCCAGTGGTCTTCGCTTGCTGCGGACCGTGACACCTGGCGCTCCACCATTCACAAGGCAGCCGTCTCCTTTGAGGACTCTCGCAGAGCTAACCTTAAGGACAAGCGGCTCAGAAGAAAAAACAGAGCTGTCGTAACTCAGAACCCTGAACAGACCTTCCCCTGCAGCCACTGCGGTCGTACCTGCCTGTCCCGGATTGGCCTCCGCAGCCACGAAAATGCCTGCAGACGACGTGGGCAAGCCCTATAGAATCTTCGTTCGCGAAGTCAAGCCAAGAGAGGAAGCAGGCAGGAGAAACACACGTACACAAACAAGAAGGTGCACTACTAAATGTGGTCGGGTAAATACCAGGCATGGGAATTGTCCGCCTAAAGGCAAATTTCCGCCGAAATGATTTGCTCAGCCGCCAAAAAAAAAAAAAATTGTCCGCCGAAAAAAAAAATTGGGGTGCAAAAAGTAACTGAGCACCGGTCATTATACACTGCGAGGCCACATTGGTTCGAGTGATATGCCGCCCACTAGAGTTACGCGTCACCTATTGTGGCTTTAACGCAGCCGTTACTTTACCGTGCAAGCGGGCAATACAACACTGAACGCACCGTTTTCATGCCTCGCTTACCGTCTCGCGCACTGTACGTGTGGGGAAAATGGCAGCATCACGAGCTGTGGAAAATTGAAAATGGCGGTGAGAAAGGATATCGTTCAAGACAGAGTGCTGTTTAGTGTGCACCTGATCATGATGCGGTAGTACGCAACACACACCCCCCCTCCCCCTGTCGTTTGATTTTTTGGCGGCTGAAATGAAGGACCACGCTACCCCACCCCCCCCCCCCCCCCCCCCCCCCCCCGACGTTTGATTTTTTGGTCGCTGAAATGAAGGACCACGCTGGAAATTTCAGACTTTTTTCACTTTCCTAATTCCCATGCCTGAAATACCCTGATTTCCCATAGTAGATGCACAAGACAATACACAACAATGTAACGATACAAGTTTTACCTCGAGTTATAGAATACTCACAAACCAGATGGGTGAGGCTAGCGCTGGTAGAATTGTACACATACCAAGGGGAATTACTCAGCGCTGGACAGACAAACAGATGCACAAGATAATACACAACAATGTAACGATACAAGATTTGCTTCGCGTTATAGAATACTCGCAAACCAGATAGTTGAGGCTAGTATCGTTACATTGTATCGTTACATTGTTGTGTATTGTCTTGTGTATCTACAGTGGGAAATGTGTACAATTCTACCACCTATTTGGTTTGTGAGTATTCACAAACTTTTAGAATGAACCCTGCTGTCTAATAGGTCAAGAAGTTGGAAAGGTCAAGTCACAAAGATCAGATTAGTTATGCGGATCAGTCATGCAAGTGAACCTTAAGGGCTTTGCCATTTGTTTCCTCAAAACATATTACCGATGACATTACTGTTAGGAGTAATGTCATCGGTAAGTATTTTTCGAAAAAATACATTTGTTTTCTCAAAAACTCTTACTGATGGCATGACTAATAGGAAGGTATACTTAGCATACCGATTTCAGCCTAAGCATCCGATGTGTATACTATACAACTAAGGAGGCGACTTCAGAGCGTCGTTACCAAGCCCTGAGTGGCCTCCCCTTCCTCCATATCTGGTGACGTCCTTCCTGTCAGTCTTTTTTGCTTAGCGCTAACGGTTGTGTTCAGCCTCAGTGGAATTTCTTTGTCGGTTTTCGGCGTGTTCCCGGTGTGTTTTGTGCGAATCAACTGGCAGTGTGTTTTTTCTTGGATTCCTGACGGATTGTGGCTTGCCTTTGGCAAGATAGAGATAAGCGCCGCAATGGCAAGGTAAGGCCTCGGTTAATGCCACGTGGCCGGCAAGGTGGCGGGCCGGAATTTGGCACTTTCCATGGATTTCACTCGAATGTCGGACATAGCTCGACTTTTCGTGAACTCGCTTAACGTGGCCTCGCTCGACCTTTCGTGAACTCGCTTAATGTGGCCTCCCTCGACCTTTCGTTAACTCACTTAACGTGGTCTCCGATTTCGAACGGTGGATATAATGTGCTACCTCTGTTCGTGCGTTCAGATATCGTGGCCTCGGGGGGGTAACCGAGATCATAC